>CM031241.1:172032093-172507533 GCA_018340775.1 Taxus wallichiana var. yunnanensis
TCACAACCCCCGTAAATGTGCAAGACATTTTTCATTGTTACCATGAATGAAAAACTATGGTTATTAAGTGTGTAACAGACTTGTTTCCAAGTCAAGAAAATGACACTACAAAAGGAAATATTGGAGTTACGGTTTAACTAGATAGGGTCCAAATTGAAATGTTTATGATATTATACTCGATCACATCATCAAAGTTTATTTTTGTAACGCCCACTAAAAAAATTTCCCACGAGACCCAAGAACAACCTAAGACAAACTAGAAAAATTATGTAATTTTTTTTTTTGAAAATGTGCCCACAAAAAGTTTTCGAAAATGATAGTTGCCACATTAATGTCTCTAAGGCGATGATTTTAATAAATAATTTTCCATGATAACATAATATTTAAAATCTACATTATGCTTTAATACATTGATTTGACTAAGCATGTTTAATCTCCCTAAGGGTTATTTAAATAATAAATTAATTCCTACTAAAGTTGAATATTCCCCCATGGGGTGTCAAGGGTAAAAGTGGCCAATGAAATTAAATACCAAGGTTATTTAATTTCTACAATGTTGAAACAACTAGCAAGGTCCCTTATTAAATATTGGGTTAGGATAATGAACACTTCCCTACCCCATAAAGTAACCCCTTAAAAGTCAACCCATATTTTGAAATTAAAACATTTAAATTAAAAAGGTAATTTCTATTCACCCACTCTCCACCTACTTTTTGTAGGGATGAATCTCATCCCTTGGATGGATTCAATTTGGTCCCTTGATGAGGAAAAAGGGTAACCAACCCTAAAACATTTTATTTAAGGCTTCTTTCTCTTTTCATTTGGCTCATTATTTTCCTTTTGTTTTGCAGGTTCTTTGGAGGAGGAAGAGAAGCCATTGGAGGCCATTTCAAGCTTTTGGAGAAGCTTACATTCCCATTTATTTTCTTATTTTGTTTATGCCCTCATTTAGGGTTTTAAAGTATTTGTTTATATTATTTAACTTGTATTTTGGTTATATTTACCCAAATGGGTATTTCACATTTTAAGGATACAGTAAATTTGATGTGTGATTTCATGTGTAGGGGATATATATATATGCTTCTATTATTTTTATTTTTATTTTTTAAAATATTCTTTATTGAGTAAACTCAAAAATACTAATCTTTTCTTTTTTTTAAAAGAACCTGAATAAATAGGTTGAATATATATATTTTAATGTTACCGTGCCTAAGACCAAAGCCATGATGCAAGTTTTACACGTACTACAAAGGAAGAAGTGTGCAGAGTATAATGTTGAATGTAGGCCACAATAAGTGGGAGTGTGCAGGTTGTATTAACCATAGTGGGGGTTTAATATGTATGTGTTGTGCTCAAATTTTTTTTCAGGAGGGGTGGGAGGGGTCGAGACCCCAACCCCACCCCAATTTTGGGGGTTGGGGTCGCCGACCCCTCTCCACCCCGAATCTATAACAAGTACATAGTGGTCGTGGCCCCATCAATTACATTTTTTTTTTATAAGATACGGTTTTGCAACCTTATTCATTGTAAATTCTTTTCTTTATAAAATATTTAATATATACAAATAATATATATATATATATATATATATACATACATGACTATTTTTTGTTTAACAATGACACTCTAATATTAATACTAATTTAATATTATTAATACTTTGATATTAATAATATTTTAGTTTTCTTTAATTCCACTAACAAGGTAGTGTTATATAAATTATTATTAGAGTCCACAAGTTTTGAATTCCATATTTAATATTTTTAGTGTAGTTTGATAGAAGTCTAGAGGATGCACAATCAAATTCCTTCATTTTCAATTTATTATTATTTGATTGACTAAAGATATTTGTATAATCCAACTTAAAATTGACACAAGACTCTTCCAAACAATTGGGACTAAGGCTAATAGTAGCCAAGTATTTTGATTCACTACATCAACTTTACAAAGGAAAGAACATAAATCCCATTTGTTTGACATCCACTTAATAAGGATTTTTTTTTAAAAATCCTTTCCCTACTTCCATGTGAATTGCTTTAAACTTTTCTATCCAAGGAATAAGCAAGAGGCTTACTAACTATCAAATGCAAGTGTATAATGAAAATGGATCTTTATTTTTACATGAACAAGTTTACAACATTATCACAAGAAGCATTCAACAATATTTCCAATGATTTTTATACAACAAGAGCAACACCCTAAATGAAGGTTATCATTCCACTAAAAGAGAACAAGATATTTTCCAAAATCACATCTTTTATTACATAAACTAGCTTCACTAAAAGAGCCTTTCATTTCCACATACATTACAACAAAACAAACTTTACAAGGACAAATCTTTCCTTCCCCTTTTCACATACAATACAATTTTAATGTCCAAGAATCAACACAAATTTTCATTACAATTACTAATACAATGTCCTCCACTTTAAGTGGGAAAATTATACAAGAATGTAGCTAAAATGAAATGTAATATTACAAGTTCCTCCACTCTAAGTGGGAATAACAAAAAGGCTTTTCACAAGAATGAATTTCTTAAGGATTCCAACATAGCTCCAAGCTTCACAACACCAACAAGAGAGCTCCTTCATGATTTGTTTGATCCACAAAAAAATTCATTACAATTACTAATACAATGTCCTCCACTTTAAGTGGGAAAATTATACAAGAAGGTAGCTAAAATGAAATGTAATATTACAAGTTCCTCCACTCTAAATGGGAATAACAAAAATCTTTTCACAAGAATGAATTTCTTAAGGATTTCTTAAGAATCAACACAAAATTTCATTACAATTACTAATACAATGTCCTCCACTTTAAGTGGGAAAATTATACAAGAATGTAGCTAAAATGAAATGCAATATTACAAGTTCCTCCACTTTAAGTGGGAATAACAAAAAGATTTTCACAAGAATGAATTTCTTAAGGATTTCTTAAGAATCAAAAATTCATTACAATTACTAATACAATGTCCTCCACTTTAAGTGGGAAAATTATACAAGAATGTAGCTAAAATGAAATGCAATATTACAAGTTCCTCCACTCTAAGTGGGAATAACAAAAAGGCTTTTCACAAGAATGAATTTCTTAAGGATTCCAACAAAGCTCCAAGCTTCACAACACCAACAAGAGAGCTCCTTCATGATTTGCTTGATCCACAACAAAATGGGGGAGAGGCAACACTCTCCACCCAACCAAAATATCCAATGAGGAGGAGAAGTCATCCTCCTCATTGGCCCCCAAGCCCCAACCACATTACAATGAGAGGTGATTCCAACACATGGCAACAACAAGCTTCCACATCACAAACCAAGTATTTCACAACCATTCCAAAAGCACATTCAACTCAAACTACAAACACAAGGAGGAGAAAAACAAAGTATACAAGGCTTCTAAATGAAGAGCCAAAGGAGCAAGAACCTATGGGGAGGCCACTTATGCCTCCCAATGGGAAATGGGTGCCCACCTTAAAAACCTCCAATACATATCTCAAATCCCCTACATACTCTTATGCCTCCCTCAAGTACCTCTTATGCCTCCCACATACTCTTATGCCTCCCTCATTCTCTTATGCCTCCCTCATAAAAGAACAAGTAAGAAATGCAAGCATTCCTTGTCCAAGGTGGGGCACCCAACCCAAAATCCCTCCAAAAATGAAATAACTCTTATGCCTCCCTACATGAATTCTCCCCATAGTCCCCTCCTACATGACACTTAGGCAATCTACCCAATCACCCAACAATCCTTCCAAACACTCAACAAAAATAAGCACACAAACACAAAATAAAGGAATAACATAAGTAAAAGTAAAGCTCCTACCTTTCCATAGTAGAGCTTGTTCCAAGAGTCAAACTCCAAGCTCCTTCAAACCTAAGAAATCACCAACAAGCTCCCACAAAGACCAAAATCTCTCCAAAATCCTTTAACTCCAAGAAATATAAGAGCACAAAAGAATGAAGTAACCCCAAACAAGCAAAAAAAAGAAAAGGGAGAGAGGAGGATGATGTGGCTCCAAGTAGGATGCCACCTCATTTCCTCTCCACTCCACATCACCCTAGTCAACCCCATACTCCAAAGAACAATTAATAAGTGGTTAAAGAAATGACATTTTATTTAGACACAAAATCTAAGCCCACACCCCTTAAGAACTAAAATAAATACATGTAATATAGTGCAATAAAAACCTACAATTTTTCTTCTCAAAACACATAATGGGGTCTAATTTTGACCCCCATCCCATAGCTAGGGTTGGCATAGCAATTTAAGAGGTGTGGGACAAGTTTAAACTTGTCCCACACGCCTTCAAATTTGGCCCTTAAAGCCAAATTAGAATTTCCATGAGGGAGTAGAGTGTAAAACACTCAAAACCACAAACACTCAATCTTATAACACAAAACCCAAGAGCCATCTAGTCTAATAAATGAAAACTTTTGGTCACATCCATAATTAGTTATTAACAAGATTAATTTACTTAAATAGGACACTAAAACCCATTAAGATAAAGGGGAAGAATACATCATTTTCTAAATAATTAAAATAAGGAAATTACATCACTAAAAATCACATACTACATTAAATAAAGGAAACTAAATAAAAGACAACACATAACCCCTTGGTCACAATTTCCCCCTAACAATAATTTAAACACACACAAACACATGTTGCCATGGTGACCCTTGTTGAATTCACCTAGAATTCCAATGTGGTTGGTCTCCAATCCCCTCGTTGTTTGTTGTGAATAAATTTACCTACAAAACACATAAATACCTCCTTCGGCCTCGTGGCCACATTAAAAATCCAAGATAAAATATGTAATATAAATCCACAATCATCTATATATGCATCAAATCATCATCTAAAAAATTATGATATCATTTACAATTTCTAACAACATCTTGATTCTACATTTCATCAATATCCATATGATCATAATATTATTTTAACTATCTAGGTCTACTCAATATGATGAAATATCACATGTCTGAAATATATAATTATAACCATGTCAACAACATATCAAAATCAATATAAAATGTCTCTAATAATCCACATGCATCATGTATGAATTGAAATCAACAATAGTCTAGTATCTCTAACATATAACATCATGCTAAATCAAAAGCTACAATAATATCCATAAGTATAGTCGACAGTAATGAAATCAATAACAAAAGGTGTCAAAGGGAAGTGGGCACTACAATTTTACATTTCAATGCATGTGATATGGAGAGATCAGTAAATCTTAAGTTGGTGGAGATTAAAACTAGGTCAATAGTGATGAATGAAAAGTTTATGGCTTCCTTCCTCCAACACATTGATCTTTCTACCTTATATGGTCAATCCATGCAATAAAACAAGTAGGATTCATATATAAATGAAGCAGAAAATCATGAGATCCGATCCCATCCGCGGGATCAAATGTTATTTTATGTACCTTCCTCACTATTTAAAACACGCGTAATACGTTATTATGTGTTTCTTTTCTTGTTTTTCCTTTTTCTCGGGAAATTTTCTTTATGGATTACCAAGGTTCTTATACATCATGTAAATTATTCCGTCCGAGACATGTTATCTTATCCTATTAATTACACCCACTATTTATAATAACATGCAAAACCATTTATTCTCGTCATATTTTTTTCATACTGGGAATGATTTTTCATACATATGTAAATTTTAAATTTTCTATATATTTTTCACAAAACACACATTACTACATTTGGTTTTACGCAAACATTCTACTTTATGCTTACATCAATTGCATTTCATCAAAATTGTGGATTATTTTAATATGATTACATTGCTTTTATGGAATATTTTTTCATATGATATTATTGATAATATGTTAGGCCCATTAGTGCTTACATTTGTTATTGTCACTCTCAAATAGAACAAAAATATTGTTATTAATTTTTTCCTTCTTTAGAAGTATTTGATCATTTTTACATAAGAGATTTAATTTCCTGTCATATACAAGTGTACATAATTCTTCTCTTTTCGAGAGAGGCTCATCTCAACATTTAAATATATATTTCTAGTGTCTATCATCAAATTCCACTAATCGAAAACGCTCTCTTACATCCTAATTCAAAATACTCATATGTTATGATACAACATTTTCTAATTTTATATTAAAGTAATCAAATGGTGGGGCACATTATTTATTTCTTAGTTTGACACATAAATATTGACATTTTTTACTAATACAAGGTGTTTCCCTCACTCACACACACACACACACACACACACACACACACACACACACACACACACACATGTTTAATTACACATGTTTTAAGGAAATAGTCTCTCGAATACAAAGGCATTGATAAGGTTGTCATAATTACTCTCTATCCAAAAAATTAGATTTATTTTAATATGTATCAGCATGTCAAAGTATTTTGTATCCAAATATCTATGTTTATAGTGTATTGGTGTTTGGTAATTACTTTTCCATACTAGGCTATAGTTACTATATTTAATGTATTATTATATTTTTATGGATTTATATTGTTTTGTGTGAATTCTTACACTTTTAGACCATATAATCTTATATGACTCGTGTTTCTTTTATCCACTATTCAATTTTAAGTATTTAGACATATTCCATTTGTCATTCTTTATATTTCGTCTCTTTAATTTATTTGTTTTCTACATTTTTATGATTATTTAATTTTTTCCAAAACCTTATTAGTATGGTTATGGATAATAAGAAATGATGTATTTGAGTTTCGGTTGAAAAGAACCATACTATAGAGTTGGTATGTTATTTCTTAGATCTCTTAAAGAGATTTTCTCACCTATTTCTATGTCTTAGTTGTGTGCTAGTAAGTTTTTTATTTTAGTTTAATGATTTTCTATTTATATAGAGGGGTAAGTGCACCAAGTTCGGAGGCCAAAAAGTGGACATACAATTAAAAATGAAGGAAACACATACTCATTTTGTAATAACGTGATCGCGTTATATTTTTCTTGGTTTGGTAATTCCCGAGCCTAAAACATGTACGCATTATAACGTGTATGTGTTTAAGGCAAATCAAAATGTGTACACGTTATAACACGTGCTCCTTTTTACATTTTATGGAATATATATGTGTATTTGGGGGCTTGTACTTACAAAAATAAATGTTTAAGTATAAGATTTATTTTATTATTTCTTTATGCTTTTATTATTTTAGTAAATATTAGAAGTTAGGGTCACTTTGCACTGATGAAAGTGGTCATATAGCTCCATCAATTATAATCTAGAAGATAGTTTTTCAAAATCTAATGGTCAAGATTTACTCATTTTTAGGATTTCAACAAAGTACCTATAACTTTTGTGGTATACATATTGTAGTCAAGTATTTGTTTTGGGAAATTATATAGTCATTTTGTAGGTTTTTTGACCTTCTAAATTGGATTTTGGCCCTACCACTACTTGAATTGGTACCAATTTTAAATTTGGCCCATAATTAACCTTAGTGATCATGAATCAACTCTATGATGATTTTCTACTTTTTTACTAAAATGAGATCCTTATATTGTAGATAGAGGATTTCTCCCTAAATCGGATTCTTGTTCAATGGTAAAATGAGGTAATTGTAATGTGCCTCTTCCTTAAGGTTTGATCACACTACTAATTTGTTGAATGAGTTTTTACGAATAGTACCAAGTGAATTGCATCAAGTGAACTCAGATGATTGCTCATTCTTAGAAACATGGTGTTCCATATAAAGATCATCCCTTCACCTTTACTGGCTCTAAAATCATCCTTTCATGGAATCAAATTCAAGATTCTCATACATTTATTTTCTCATATGTATCTCATGGAGATAGATGATGCCTTAATACTTCACACATGATGGTCCTAGATACCTTGGTGGTATGACTAGATCATTTTAGCTTGTTCTTTTGAGATATTTAGGTACAATGACAGATTCAGGATATGATTATCATCAAGGGTTAGGGTTTATGGTTTAGGGTGTACAGTTTAAGGTTGAGGGTTTACATTTTACGGTTTAGGGCTCGTGGATTTAGGGTTTAAGACTCAAGGTTTATGGTTTAGGGTTTAGGATTTAGGTTTTAGGGCTCAAGGTTTAAGTTATAGGAGTTAGGGTTGAGGTTTGAGGGTTTAGGTTTAGGGCTCATGGTTTAGGGTTTAGGGTTTAGGTTTTAGCGATCATGGTTTAAGGCTTAGGGTTTGTGGCTCAGGGTTTAGGCTCACCCATTCACTCAGTGTAATGTTTTGTGTCTAAACCATTCTTATTATTATTGATAGAGAGTATTCAACTAAAAAGGGTTCATCTCGCTTCAGAAAGGTGACATTCAAAGGGAGTCATAACAATTTGATACCTTTCATTTGTTGATATTTTTAAGGAGGGAAATTTTAGATATCCAAGAACAATTCGGTAAAAAGAAATGTTACCCAATACATCTACATTATTTTTCCCATCCCATGGGAACTATTTCACTCACTGTATTGTTTTGTGTCTTACCCATTCTTATTAGTATTGATAGATAGTATTCAACTGGAAAGGGTTCATCTTCTTCATAGGAAGAACATTCAAAGAGAGTCATCACAATTTGATATCTTTCATCTGTTGATATTTTAAAGAGGGAGATTTAATATATCCAAGAAAAAATTTGTATAAATAAATGTTTTTGACACTCTTTTAAATAATTATTTGAGTATCAAGTCACAAGAACGAAGGTTTCACTCAAGAACAAAGCTTGATATTTCCAAAGGCTTGCTTCGTAAGCTAGAAATTTGAGAGGATTTATGAGGTTCAAATTTATTTTTAGAGATACATTACTCCAATGTTTGAAAATGTTTCTCCATATGCAATGACATTTTGATACAAACACTCAATGATTCATGAATGTACAATCCTACCATAGACCTCAGTAGTCCTCGATCCTTGGATAGATAGAGACACCATTACTTGGATTCCATTTATAATGATAGAGATATTTGTAAATCCGTGGTAGGACCTCTAAATCAGTATGAGTTTCAAGTTGTTTGGAAGTCACATCACAACCGTCACTAGGCTTGATGACTACCCCTATCTTTTTCAAGGTGATTACGAAAACATCCATGGCTTTATCATAGAAGGAGTTATCAATGAATGGAAGGTCACTACGCCATAGGTGACTTGAATTCCATTTAGAACTAAATAAGAAATATTTACTAGGTGATTGATAACCCCTTTGTGTTCTTATCCATTCCCTAGTTGTTATGCTTATTTTGAACACTTCAGGAAGTTTTGTCAAATTTTCTATCCAT
Organism: Taxus wallichiana var. yunnanensis; assembly: GCA_018340775.1. Taxonomy (NCBI): domain Eukaryota; kingdom Viridiplantae; phylum Streptophyta; class Pinopsida; order Cupressales; family Taxaceae; genus Taxus; species Taxus wallichiana. The sequence goes on from CM031241.1 coordinate 172,041,359, forward strand.
TCTAGTAGCAGAAGAGCTTTTTCTTTCTCCAGAGAAGAGGATATTCAAGTAATTTGGTTTTGATCCTACACCTCCGCATTGGTATATTATCTATGTTTCTTCCATTTCCTTTGAGATTAATTTTTTTGTTGCGATGGTTATTTTTTCCATCTTCTAATGGGTCATCCTGGCTTGCATAATACCATACATGGAAATATGAGAAATGTAAATTTTTCTCAAGTTGTGAAGAAATTGACATTCAAGAGTGCAAGTATATTTGGGTAGAAACAAATTTAGAAGATATGTGTAATATGTATTGCAAGGCACAAGGTAGATTTCATATCCATTTAGTTTCTTCTCCCACCTCTCATACACAAGGTAGTTGTACAAGTAGACTCAATGATGGTTCTAGGAATGAGACTAGGAAATATGGTCCTAATATTAATATTCAAAAAGATGAACTCACTCATGAGACCTACTAGAAAGATATGATTTTTAGGAGTTAGAGCTCGTGGATCTAGATTTAGTGTTTAGGGTTTAGGGCTCTGTGGCTAAGGATTTAAGGTTTAGGTTTTAGGGTTTAGGGTTAAGAGTTTAAGGTTTAGGGTTTAGGGTTGCGAATTTAATGTTCTGTGGTATCGGTTTATTATTTTACTTTTAGGGTTTATGGTTTATAGTTTAGGGTCTACGTCTCTGGGGTTAAGGGTTTAGGTCGAAGAGTTTAGAGTTTAGGGTTTAGGATTTAGTATTTTATGGTTTAGGTTTTAGGATTTAGTGTTTAGTGTTTAGAGGTCATGGTTTAGGGTTTACAATTTACTTTTTAGGGTTTAGGATTTAGGGTTTAACATTGAACGCACGTGGTTTAGGTTTTGATCTTATGGTTTAGGGCTCGGGGTTTAGTGTTTAGTGTTTAGGGCTTAGGGATTAGGGTGTAGGTCTTAAGACTTAGGGTTTAGGGTTAAGATTTTAGGGATTAGGGTTTAGGGTGCATGGTTAAGGGTTTACGGCTCGTGGTTCAGGTGGTTCGAGTTAAAATTTTAGGGTTTAGGGGTTATATCTCAGGGCTTTGGATTTAGTGTTTAGGGTTTAGGCCTTAGGGCTCCGGGTTTAAGGTTTAAGTATTAAGGCTCAAGGATCGAGGTGTAAGGTTCAAAGCTTAGGATTTAGGGTTTAGTGTACATGGTTAAGGATTTATGCCTCAAGGTTTGGGGTTCAGAGTTACGGGTTTAAGATTTAGGAGTTTGAGCTCGGGCTGTAGATTTAGTGTTTAGGGTTTACGGATCAAATTTTAGGGTTTAGGGTTTAGGGTTTAGGTTTTAGGAATAAGGGTTTAGGGTATAGGGTTTAGAATTTACGATTTAGTCTTCAAGGTCGAGGGTTTATTATTTTGGTTTTAGGATTTAGGGTTTATAGTTTAGGGTTTAGGTTTTAGTATTTAGGATTTAGGGCTTAGGGTTTAAGGTTTAGACTCAAGGTTTATGGTTTGGGATTCAGTGTTTAGGGTTTAGTGTTTAAGATTTTGTTTTTAGGGTTTATTGTTTAGGATTTAGTTTTTATGGTTTAGCATTTAGGGCTCATGGTTCATGGTTTAGGGTTTATGGTTTAGGTCTTAGGGATCATGGTATAGGGTTTAAGGCTCAATTTTTAGGGCTCACGAGTAAGGGATGAATGTTTAAGGTTTATGACTTAGGAAATATGGTTTGGGGTTTAGGGTTTAGGTTTAGGGACTCAGTTTTAGGGTTTATGGTTTATGGATTAGGGTTTCAATTGTAGAATTTAACTACTAAAATATTTAGGGTGAATGTTGAAATCTTTAAAATTACCTGTGTACAGAGCATATTATACTATTAAAAACTATCTCCTAAACTATGATTCATGGAGCTGTGAAACTAGTTCCATAAGGTGCAAAGTGACCCTAATTTATTATATTTACTAAAATAAATTTAAAGTATAAGTTTTTCATTTATTATTATTTTATATTTCAAATATAAATAATAATAATAAATGAAAAACTTATACTTAAACATTTATTTTTGCAAATAGAAGCATGCCAAAAGCACATATAGTGTTTATAATATATAGAACATGTACGCATCATAACGTGTGCATATTATAGTGCGTACACGTTTTATGCTTTTAAATTTTCCAAGCCATGCCTCGAGACATGGGATATAGTTTGGATCCCCAAGCTCCGAGGCATGGACTCTGCACAACACAACAAACCTCATGTTTTGCAGGAAAATACAAAAATATCTCTTTCGCCATCATAAATCAACATAAAATGATCAATTCATTTTAAAAAAATTATACCACGATGTAGAGAAGACTATCTACTTTCTAAAAATATAATTTTTCAAATTTTTGACTAATATAAGGTTTCCATATTATTTATTTTCTAACAATGCCTTTTATAGCTTTTTTTAAAATTTGAAACGCGTTTATATTTCATCATATATCTTTTTTTGGCTCATCAAAATTGAACTAGAATTACAGTATCCCAAAGTAGGCAAAATTCTAAACACATTCAATAAAAATAATCTAATTTTTAATAGTTTTTGAGGTAGTTGGGGGGCACGTTTGGAGCTCGTTATGTTTTTAAATTTAATTTTTTTGTACTAGAAAAATCATTAAAAAAATACTCACTAATTTTTGTTTAAAATGTGAACCAAACTATATGCTCCTAGCTATCTTTCTACCAAAGGGTTTTCAAAAATACTAAATGGTCCTAAAAAGGTGGAGGGCACGAAAGTCACTCTGTTATGTTTTTTAACAAAAAAAGGAGTACATATTGGTATTTTAGTTATTTGACCAATTTAAACTTATCCATTTTCAATAAAATTTAGTAACTTAGAAACTAGACTCAAAATGCTACGATTAATGTTTATACAACATCTTCCAATTTTGAGTGTAACTATTTCAAAAAACTCATACAAGTTGAAGTTTTTTATTTTTCAGAAAAATGCATCCACTTAAAACCCCTTTTGGCCCCCAACTGGAGTACTTACCAAGAGACACTAATAGTTTCTTATGCATACAGATTCATTATTAATTAATTTGTATTTTTAAAAGTAACAAATAATACATTTTGTAAAAGTAACTTGGTAATTCATGATGATGAATTATATGTGTTGATAGGTAAGTTCCTTATGAAGAAGAGAGATTTTATAAATGCCGTATTTTTTATCAAGGGTAAAAGGATTTTTGACTAGGATTCTACCCAGGAGATTACAACAAGGGTCAAAACCTATAGTAAGTGGTCAAAGCTCAAAAATTAAATACACCAAAGCACAACTTACCCTCAAAGAAGAAAAAAAAGAAGAAAGAAAAATGAATGTCTTGTAAAGAGAAATCAAGAGAGGCATGACAATAAAACCTAAAAAGACAAAGGTGCATTCATCCCCGAGGATACTTAGAATTTTGATGGTGGATGATATTATATCGATTGTCCATGGCTAGATCATCAAGATCCCGATGCGTAGCAAACAACATTCTCAGGTAATCCTTATTTTTAGGGCCCTCCCAAAAATTGAATATTTTCAACGAGTTAGGATCAAAAGGAGTGGCATCCGAACCATTGTCATAATTAGAGGGTGGGGCGGATAAAACAAGAGAATCAAAATTCAATACAACTTTAAGTTTACCTTCCGAAAAAATGCACTTCATCTAATTTCAATCTTAATTGTTTGAATGATACATCGTTATAGTATTCTCAATTAGATTATTAATATTGTCAACCATCAACACAGTAAGATTCACAAGTGCATCCAAATATAGATTTCTTATATTTTTCCAACAGATAAAATTTTTCCTTGAAACGGATTCCTATGTAGTCAAAAGGTGTGGCGGGTGGCATGGTAGAAATTCATGTGGGGAAGGGGAGCCATCAAAGCTACTATACACTCCATTATTGTCTATGTCCACTTGTGGATCTAGGACCATAGCCGACACATCTTCCAGATAATTCATCTCCACATACATGAGCACCTATCGAGTGACATACATTGCATCTTTCTCCAACGAGTAGCAAGCCTTTCACTAAATTTTTTTCCAATTAGGGCTAAGGACGGGGATTTTTTCTTATGTTCTGAATGCAGATGAGAACACCCCTAACCAATGACCAAATATCCGTAAATTAGCACAAATGACAAGGGATGACTCATAAACCAAAACTTGGTTTAAAAATCCAAACTCTAATGTGAGCCCGATGTAGGTTGGTGATATTGTGTCGACAAGACATTTACACACATCCTCACATAAACCATTTGGGCCTAGGCTAAAATTGTAGGGTCCACAACCAATAAATATCCTAGAGCTTTGGTTATCCCTTCTAGTATGTGTTTAAACAAAAACTCTACATCCAAAGCTGGAAGCCTCACCAAGACAGAGAAGTAACCAGAACCATGTTTCCTAAGTCAAAGCCATGATGCCATCGGAGATGTACAAAAGATTTTTTCAAAAATTCGGGGACCTCCATTGGTCACTCTAAGGAGATCTTGTTCCAGCATGAATATTAAAAAGAAGAATTCAAAATCAGTAGCTATTACCTTCGAGACCTTCAAAAGGCTTCCATTTCCTAAAAAACCCAAGCTCTAATCGAGTCTCTATTTGTTCTAATCTTAGAAAATTTGTGATTAATAGAAAAATAGTAACATTTTTGTGCCTTCTCTACCCATGCCTCAGAACATCAATGGAAGTTGCTTCTATGTTCCATACTAGAGATAATACAGGAAATCAAGATTGCCTTCATTCCATCAATTCCCATGACTCTAGATCCACCCATTTTGCTAGCCCATGACCCACTGGCAACATAATTTTTTTTTTTGAGGAGGGGTCAAGGCCAAATCCAACAACCTCGCTCCCGATCAATGCATGTATTTTCAAAACAAAATTCCCACTTAACATCATCCCATTCATTTCCATCCATTTCATCCCCATACATTCCACTAAAGGAAAGCATAAATGCCCCATTGTTTACTTCAAAAGAGAGAATTATGAATTTTTAATGGGAAAAGCATTGTAACAAAGGAAACAATGAGGATATTTTAATCCCATCACGAGTGGGAAACCGGCCTTGCCTTGATCCCGGTTCATTGTGCTTAGCTTTGCAGGTAGATTCGGGGCGGGGGTGAGACATAGGAGTGCCTCATCCGGGAAGACCAAGTCTTGATTGAAAAATAAATTTTTATCCATGTGTTTCCTAATTAGGGACCAAATGTTCCTTCTTTGCAAGTTCTTGAATATCATGTAGATAGGGAAACAAACAGTTATGTTATGGCTTGCATTGGTAGCTTTGTTAGATGTAGACCAAATATTGATTTTGTAATAGATTGGGTGAGGAGGAAGTGATCACAGAATTTTGAGGTGATTTCCATTTCAAATGATTCCTTCTTGTTCCATTTTGGAACATAGGAGGATGATCATATGACCTTGAGTAGTGCACCTTGGTTTTTGTGAAAGCCATTTTTCACCTCTCTAGATGGAGACTCGAGCTTTGGTATGAAGAAAACATATCCATGTTCCTTTCCTATTTGGGTAAGTCTACCTATTATTGTATAGGAGTTCTAGGATAAAGGAATCCTTTTAGGGATTGCTAAAGATTTTGGGAGCTCCTTTCTTTTGATCCCATTACTATGGCGTAGAATCGATTTGTGGCATCAAGGTTCGTGTTAATGTGCATTTGATTACTCTCTTCTTGATTCTATTTGTTTAATGTCCGCCAATGGGGTTTTGGACTAGCCACTAGAATACAAGCCCTCCCCTATTTTATGTAGGAAATGTAGATCTGTTAGACATGGTGTGGGAAGCTACATGGGAATTATGTAAGAATGGAAACAAAATTCTTGTGCTAAGGTAAGAGATAAAATTGTGGTGCGAGCTGGACATGAGTAGATCTTAATGGTGAGTGGTCTTGAGAGTTGGAGCTCCACACAAGATAAATAGAAATCCACGAGGGCAGTTTTTGACCTTTCTATCTTCAATTATGACATCCCCTGCTCACACGTCGGATACTTTGGATGACTCGGCCCATCCTTGAAATCCATGAGGGCATGCATATATTTTATTTTTGATGCTTTTGATGCGGCCACGAGGTTGAAGGAGGTATTATGTGATTTTGCAGTAATTATATCACAACAATAAAAAGGAGGATTGGAGACCAACCACAACTGAATGGGGGATGACCTCTAATTGTGACCATGGGCTATGTGTGCAATTCTTTCCCTTGTATTTTATTTATTGTAGAGTATGTGATTTATTTGTGATGTAATTTATTTAATCATTATTTATTAATGTGCCTTAATTAAGTGAATTAATCATGTTATTAATTTATTTGGGGATGTGACAAATGGAGTCATTTATAAGTTATTTTTATTTTTTATTTTGTGATTTTTATTGAGTGTAAGTGACTTTGAGTGTTGTACACTCTACCTTACCTTGGAATTTTGGATTTGGGCTTAAGGGCCATTTTTAGAGGCTTGTGAGATAAGATATGCTTGTCTCACACCTCTTAATTTATTATACCAACCCTACCTATGGATTGGGGGTCAAAAATAGACCCAATTATGTGTTTTGTAAGATAAAAAGTGACATTTATTGCACTTTTCTTACATGGGTTTTAATTTTGTCCTTAGAGGGTGTGGGTTTAGATTGTGTGTGTAAGAGGCTTGTCATTCCTCTCAACCACCAATTTATTGTGCATTGGGGTTGAGGTTTGACTTGTGATGTGGTATCCTACATGGATCCACCTCACCCCCTCTCTCTCCTTTTTCTATATATGTAAGTTTAATTGTTTGTTTGGGGGTTACTTCATTTCATTTGTGTGCTCTTGTATTTTTGGAGTTGGAGAATTTTGGAGTGCTTGTTGAATTCTTAGACCTTTTCAAGTTATATTTAGCTTAAAGGAGCTTGGAGTGTGATTCTTTTGGTCAAGTTATACCATGGAAAGGTAGGAACTACACCCTTGTTTTATTTGTTTTCTTTTATATGTGTATATTTGTATGTTAGTGAATGGTTTGTATGCTTGTTGGGTTATTGGGTAGAATGCCTAAGTATGGTGTAGGAGAAGGCTATGGGGATCTTATATGTGGGGAGGCATAAGATTTTATTTCATGTTTGGGAGGGAGTTGGGTTGGGTGCCCCACCTTGGATAAGAAAATGCTTGCATTTCTTACTTGGTTCTTTGAGGGAGACATAAGAGATTATAAGGAGGCATAAGAGAATGTGGGAGGCATAAGAGGATCTTGAGGGAGGCATAAGAGTTTTGTAGGGGTTTGAGATGTATATTAGAGGGTTTTAAGGTGGGCACCTAATCCCATTGGGAGGCATAAGTGATCTCCCCATAGATCCTTGCTCCATTGGCTTTGCATTTTCAAGCCTTGTGTATTTTATAAGTTTCATGTTGTGATTTTATCTTGTGTTGAATGTGTTTTGAAATGGTTGTGAAATTTTGTATTATGATGTGGAAGATTTGTGATAGTTTCCATGAGTTGGATCCATCCTTTATTGCATTTTGGTTGGGGCTCGAGGGCCAATGAGGAGGATAGCTTTTTCTTCTCATTAGATTATTGGTTGGGTGGAGAGTGTTGCCTCTCCCCATTTTTGTTGTGATTAAATTGAATACATGGTGGAGATCTTATTGAATAATTGGCACTTGGAGATTTTGTGAAGTCAAAAGAAATCCTTCTTTGTGAGAAAACCTTTCTTGTAATTCCCACTTAAGGTGGAAGACTAGTAGTATTATATTTAAAAGAAGAGTTGCATTACATATTTGTTTATCAAAGTTGAAATTTATTGTGGAAAATAAATCTCTTTGTATTGTAAGGAAATGAGCTATGCTCAAAGAAAAATAAATTTCATTATCATTTTTGAAGTTGCATTATGGTAAAAATGAAAAGAATAACATAGAAATTGTAAAAAATTAATAGTGTATTCATTGCAAATTTGAATGTGAAATAAAGTTGTTTATAAGTACTTGAAAAAATGGTTGTAGTAGAAATGGAAAGAAGAAATAAAATTGCATGTTGTTGTGGAAAGGAGAATAATAATATTAGGAATAGATTAAGCTTCTTTCTTACTCGTGAACTTGAAAGAAAATTCGTTGAAAGAAAATAAAAATGATCTTGTAGTTTTGTTTTTTGTTACTATTGAAATAGAACATCTTTAAATTTAGTAATTTTAGGCATGGAATGAATAAATGGTGTAACTGTTAAATTAGATACTATAGGCATCTAGAGTTAAGTGAAAGATAACCTGTAAATCACCCTTGTAAAACTTGTTTTCAGAAAATTTGCACAATTGATGGATCTGTTTTCAAAGAATAGGATGGTCTCCCGTGTAGAGCGGTGGTCTCTCGAACCACCGCTCGTGCAAAGTGGTGGTTTGTGAATCGTGACCCTGTAGTAGAGGCGGTGGTCCCGGGACCACCTGGTCTACTTTGGGTGGTAGTTTCATCACCGATGGTGGAAAAAATAAAGATCCGCATGCTGGAATATTTTAAACTTAGTTTTCTAAAAATTTAAGCCTACAAATTTGAAGAGGAAATCACCAACAAGCCATAAGGGCATAAATTCATTGTTTCAAACATGTAAATCTTGAAATGGGAATTTAAATGTATGGAATCTCTTGGATTAAATGGAAAAAGGGTTTTACCCAAGTAGAATACAAAAACAAATAAATAACTAAGTAAACATTCCAAATTTAGGGAAGAATCCCTACAATCCACTAATAGAAAACAATGCAATAATAAATCCATAATCCAATCTAAACTAAGCTTGAATTTTGTGAATTTCTTCATGGTTTCTTCCTTCCTTTCTCCCATGGCTTCCATTTCTCCAACCTACAAATTAAACAAAAGAAAAGTGACCAAATGAGGAGGCTAGGGCAAAGAAAAAGGTTTAATAAGATTTCATAAGGATAGTTAGGGTTAGTATGGAACCCTAAGATCTAGTGGCCATAATTGATTTGATCCAAGGGTTGAGAATCAACCCTACAATTGTTAGGTAAGAATAAATATTATGGTTTTTAGATAATTTAAAGGTATGTGTAAATGGGTGAATGGGGCCATTTAATACCCTTGTATGTTAAGTCATTTATTTAGTTCCTAGTATGTTTTAGTAATTATTTAAATGGACTTTAAGGAAAATAATTTAAGAGAACTAAGGTAACTAAGGAAAAGGGTTAAATAAATATGGGTTGAAGGTTAATCTAAGAGGGGAAAAACATTTAACCAAGTAAATTAATTTATGGCACCTTCCTAGTAGTTTGTAATTAATTTGACCTTAGAAATGAATTAAGAATATTTAATTATTTAACCTAGACCTGGTCCATCCTTTGTAGTGTAGTAAATGTTGGTAGGGATTAATTAAACGTATATTAGGGTTTGACACCCTTATAACTTAAAAATATATATATATATATATATTTTCCACACCCTTCTCGGATAATTGTTTATCCAAAATTGATTTTTGTGGGCATGACACGAGGCCTACGAAATCCCTTGGTGAACTAACCAGAATGAGTTTTCCCCAAACTAAACTTTCTAGGAAATTTTCTAGTAAAAATACTAGAGGGTTGCGAGGGCGGGAAAGCATTTTGTTCCTCAGGGTCCAAATGGCGAGTTGAAATGAAACCCAACTTTTTAGTTTTAACAATCCCTAAAGCACAAAATGGAGTAACAGGGCTTTAGAGGAGCAGTAAAAGAAAAAGTAAACAGTTAAACGAGGTCAAGCTAAAGATTGATGTGACTTTCTACATAGCAAGGAACATAAATGATGTTTGACATCTCCTTTACAAGGCTCAGAATGTTATTTTGCACTTCTCTAAATGTGGTGTTTTTCCAGGTTTGTAAGTGAATTAAAGAAGGTTTTGTTTAGTTTACAAACCATCTAACTGTAACACCCACATTCTACACACAAAATTATAACAGTAAAATACCAGGATACTTTTTTACTTACATTGCTCACTACACAACACCACAAGGGCTCCAATAAAGAAAACTCAAAGACGTATACGACACTTACAAGTCATCGACTCACATAGACACATGACAACACCATATACATGTCGATGCCACACTTTTCCCAATGAACGAATGTTAGCAATAACCCAACCACAAGAAAAGGGACTCAAGGATTGGCCAACCCACAACACATCATTACCATGATTACGTCTTCGTTACGATTAACCTTCCAATAACATTATTATGTAAGTATAATTTTCCCCTTTTTCCACCTACATATTCATAAGTTCATTCCACATTCAACTTATAGTTTGACCATTTAAGTTTGCTCTTTATCCCTTATGACAATCTCCATAACTTACATTATTATTTTTCATATTTAAAATTTCCTACAAAGTTCCTAATTCTCTCATTCTTATGTCAAAGGTTTGTTTCTTAAAATATGTTTAGTTGACATTTAATTTTTTTATCCACATTAAGCAAGGGGACCAACCATAAGTTGTCGAGGGAGAAATAATACGATTCAAGGAGGTGAAGGTTCAAGTTTCCCTTTCCTAAAAACTTCCTTCCATTAGAAGCACATTTGTTCTCGTACTATGGTTGTTTTAGTTCCAAATTTAGTTTGATTCAATTAAGCATTTACATGACATAATTTTATTTTTTATTTTTTATTTTGGACTCTATATTGGCTCAAATGCCTAGTCCCACCAAGAACAAATTGAAACCATTCTTAACAAAATTCAATGCTTAAATCAACCATAAGGACTTCAACTAAAAAAATTGTTCCTAAACCATTATCACATATACTCTTGTTTCTCATTTCATTTACATTGTTTCTTAGGTCTTGTTGACGAAAAATAAGCTCACACTTATTTTTGGTCCACTAACATCATTTTCCCTCTTTGTGTTTCAATCTGAATTTTTACATATTTTGAGCACTTAAGGCCCCCGAAAGCATTTCCATCGGATAGGAAATTTCTTCCCTTTCCAGAAATATAAAGAAGGCCTTCTAACTCATATTTTGCAAGTTACAGTCGTGGGTCTTAGAAGGATTTTTGCCAAAAGTGGGCATGTGGGCTCTGGGAAGAATTTTTGCCAAGTGCAAAATGCACCAAAGAAGAAATATTTTGAAATTTTAACAAGTGCAAAATACATTCGACGGGATTTTTAACGAATTTTGCCAAAGTGGGTCAAGTAGACCGGGGATGACTTTTGGAAAATATAAGTTGCTAGCTTTCGTACTGAGGGAAACTTTTGCACTTTTGCAATTTTTTGAGCAAAAAGCGCAATTTTATTTTTGGGCCTACAAAGGGGACACGTGGCCATGTTTCGAGTCAAAGCATCAAAGCGGGTAGTCGTAGAGGAAATTTGGAAAGTTTGGATTTTGTTTTTAAAAGGCGTAAAGTGTAAAAGCAAGCATACTTACACGGGCGCCACGAAGCCACATGTCATATCTTTTTGATTGCGGGAAAGTGGGGGGTGGGGAAAGCTTGGATTTTTGCCACTTTCTCAAAAAAGGTGCAATTTCAACTTTGGGCCTCAAGGCTTTTTTCCCAATGGATTTCGGGCATGCAGAGCTGCGGGAGGTTTTTGTAATTTTGCATTTTGTGCAAAAGGCGCCAAAGTGAATTTCAGACCCATGAATTCATTTTTGCAAAACCTCGGTTTTTCACCATTTTTTTACGGATTCGACTCAAAATTTCAAATGAACATATCATTAGATCAAGAGCTCAGATTTCAACAAAATTGGACTTTTTGGAAAGGTCTCAACCTCCTCTATGCCATGGAATTCTAAAACTTTAATTTAGATGAGGTTAGGTGAGTGAAAATAGGAAAACATATTTCTTGCCATTAATGTATTATCTCGATTGCTTCAACAACTAGATCGGACTTAATTTGATCCACCATTGTTCCTTCTTGAGCACGCCAAATACATGGAGAGGTAGACTTGACAAATTATGGGTGGATTTATGGACATTAATGGCTAGTGGTTGAGCTACCAAATCATATTTCCTGCCTCCTTTCCTTCTTTTGACTTTTCTTGATCTATAAAGGTACGAGCTTGGATAATTGTAAAGGGTTGGACATTTTGTTTTGCATCCTCCCTTCTCTTCTTTTTGGAAGTGGATTTGTGGAGCTCGAACCTCCCATTCAAGCTGTAAATGCAATCTTTCCTCTTAGCCATTGTGATAAACTGTATCAAATCTTTAGAGCAATAATAGAAGTTTGTGGACAATTTTTAACACTCTCTTACATTCATTGTCTCCTTTCTCGATCTTTCATTGTAGTTTCGTTATCGTGTATGGTGATTTTGTTGTGTTTTTTATTGTTTGTGTTCATTCCAAAGAAAGTGTTCATCATTCATTTGGTGCATCACCTCTAATAGATTAGGTTTTATTTCTTGTATTCCCTTAACCCTATCTCCTTGGAAAGTTTCTCGGATAGGTTTTAATAATATATCCTCTGTAATTTTATGTGTGCACTGAACAGAGGAATATGAACCGGCCTTCATCCGGAGAGCTCTCTCCATTTCAAATTCCCCACACTTTGAGAGATGCTCCATGTTATGCAATCACACTGAGATTATCAACCCATTGATTTCGCAGACACTCTCAGGGGTGATGTTATTTTTGCATCAGTTTTGGCACGCCTAAAGTGGGAGAAAGAGGTCTGCATTTTTACAATAACAAGGTTGATGTGCACTTGTTGTAAGTTTTTAGCTTATAAGGAGCTTTGAAATTACACATATGGTGACTCCACAAGAGGTAGAGTCCATTGGTTTCATTGACCCAGGCTTGGCAGATTCATGAGAAGAATCCATACTAGATCAAGAACTAGAGAAGAAGAATTGTTTTTCTATCTGCACTTGTCCCCAGACAGAGCAAGGAGAGGAAGAAGAGCTCAAAGGTCTCCATCTCCACCAAATAGAACTTTTTCAACACCTCCCCTAGTAGGCCTTTCATTCAATCAACAAGGGTTTTAAGGCTAATTAAAATGGCACAACCCAATCCTTATGTAAATTTTACTTGTAGCATCCCACTTACTCTCAATGCACAAAATCCAATTCCAATTGTAGCATTGAAAAACATTCCATATTTCATTGGAGAAAACCTGACTACTCCTATTGATCACATTCAAGATATTGCAAAATTTTGTGTCATTCATGAAATCATTGAGATGGACATTGTAGTCAAATTGGTAGCCTCTTCATTTAATGGAAAAGCTTTGTAATGGTTCGAATGTAACAACAAAGGCTCTCTCCAAAAATTGGGACCATCTGTGCACAACCCTTCATAATCAATTTGGAGAAAAGGGGGATAATTTGTCTTTGTTGGAAAAAATGACAACAATCACGAGGGCTCCTAATGAACAATTGACTGATTTCAACTTTAGATTCAAAAGGACACGGGATAGGATACCACCGGCCGTAAGACCAAAAGATAAAGGTGCTTTCTTATACTTTCTTAGAGCTTTAAATTTTGATACTTCTATATTGATTCAATCCATGGGAGTATCCTTATCCTGGAGCCTATAACATTTCCACTAGAGTTGAAAATTGTTTAATTCAGTGGTAAGCTTGCACCTAGGCCACCTATGCCCCTATGTCCGTAACTAGGAACTCTAAGTACTAGTCAAAGACAAACATTAGCTCCCATACTTGTTCCAAGGAATCATAGTTCATTTGAAGCTTCTACTTCATCTTTCAAAGTGCCTTAAATGAGCCCCAAGAAGTCATGAAGCAACTGCAATATTTGGGTAATGGGTTGGTGACACTTAAGAGGCAGCAAGCTCAAAATTTTAGACCTCCATATCAACCTCAAACTCAACCAAATAGACCACCATATCAGCCTAACAGGCCACCTATTCAAGCTACAAATCAGAACCAAGTAAAACCTCCTGCTAATAGACCATTCCAGCCTCACAATCCTAATGTTGCATCCACATCTAGAGCCTTGGTACCAGTGCAAAATAACATGGCTCAAGAATATGACTGGTGTTTCCCATGCAATCAACCTCATAACCAGTCAATGTGTTTCAATGGTGGTTTGACTAAAGGCCTTATGGTGAAAATAAATTAAGTGGAACAAGAGACAAGTCAAAAAGGAAATTAGCAATAGTGCATCTCAACAAGAGGCACCTCCAAATGAGACAACACTTGTCAATTTGCAAGCTAAAGATTTTTATGGTATAAATCAAACCCCTTCTCCAAGTATAGCATCCAATACATGGTCCAAGAAAAGGATTATTGGAGAAGGAAAATCATCAAATTCAAGTAATTCATATCCCTCCATCACTCCACAAGGTATTGGCAATCAAATTGTAGCTCCCAATGTGCAAGCTCAAACCAAGCCACCTTCTAGACTAGCTCAAATACCAGCTATAATAGCCCATGTGCCAGAGAAGAATGTGTAGAGTAAGGGCAGCATAGAGATAGATCATCTCCATTCAACATCATTGAGAAGATGAAGAAGATAAATGTGAACATATCAATGTGGGATTCATTGGCTATCCCACGACAAAAAGAGCTATTGAAATCTGCCATGGAAAATTGTTCAACATCAAATCGGTCACCCAATCAAGAAGAGAAAGTGCTTACCAATGCAGCTCAACCTGAAGGAAATCATGGAGGACAACAAGGTAAAAATTTGAATCCCCACCATTTTATATCTCATTGATCATTGGAGATAAATTGGTGCATAATTGCATGATTGATTCTAGAGCAAGTAGCTTTGTAATGCCAAAAAAATAGTTGATCACTAGGTCTTCAATATGAATTCATTTCTAGAGGTGTGGTGTAATTAGATGGGACATTAGTAACAACAGTTAGGGTAATCAAATATTTGAGCCTCACATTGCATGCATGTCCCAATGTGATCGTATTACAGGATGTATTAGTCATAAACTTGCCATCACTCTTTTCTTTTTGCTTGTTAAGAGATTTCTTGCCAAAATTAGAGGCTATTTTTCCGTTGATTAGTCACACTTTTTTTTTGGAACAAGGTATAGAGCTAAGGCTATAATCAAATCTGAGCTTATTGCAAACTTCCATAGTGAGCCTTATACACTAAGTCCAATCAATGAAAATTGTTCAACATTTGATCAAGAGGATCTTCCAAGCACTTATTAAGTAGATACCAAAGTTAGATGTATTCCAGACTTGACTCTTGATGAATGGGAAAATAAAATACATGCTTTTGACCCTTACAAAGAAATGGAGGAATCTAAGCTAGGAGTCTATTGCTTGCATGAAAATAATCATCCTCTCCCTAGCATCACCAAGCCATACCGCAAGGATGATAATGAGGTATGGAAATTGTTATTTGATGGTTCAAGAAGTAGGCAAGGT
Organism: Taxus wallichiana var. yunnanensis; assembly: GCA_018340775.1. Lineage (NCBI taxonomy): Eukaryota > Viridiplantae > Streptophyta > Pinopsida > Cupressales > Taxaceae > Taxus > Taxus wallichiana. The sequence continues at coordinate 172,056,640 of CM031241.1, forward strand.
GCAGGAGGAGGAGCTATGCTTGTTTGACCTCAAGGCAAAAGCTATTACTCAACTTTTTGCTTCCAGTTTTCTTTCTTAAACAACACAACCGAGTATGAGGCTTTGATTCATGGACTTCATTGGGAAAAAAAGAGAGGCATTAAGAATTTGTAAGTATTTGGTGATAGTGAACTGATTGTGAACCAAGTCAGAGGACAACATGCTACAAGGAATGATCTGTTGAAGAGCTACAAAAATAGGGTATGGGATCTTATTGAAGATTTTGAAGCTTTTAGCATCAATTCCATTCCAAGAAAGAAGAATGAAGCAGGAGAGATGAGTGGTAGCAATTGGGGCAGTGTTTGATGTTGTAGAAAGTATCAAAAGTGAGAAGTCTCAGCCCCATATCAAGGTTGTTGTAAGGCTAGTTGTCCCAGAAAACAACACAAGTTGGCAAGTCTTTGAGAATGACCAACAAATTGTTAATTTTCTACAAGAAGAAGTTGAGTTCTCCTCTAGAAACCAATACAAGTTGGAACATCAATATGGTGACCAAGTGGTGCAACTAAGAACCAACAAATTACAAAAATGTGTTGTGACTTTGGATTCAATCTTCAACCCAAATGATCAGTTCTGAAAGGAGAAGGTAAACATTCAAGTAAAGGGTGACGAATCAGAGCCCATTTCACTAGAGGAAGGAAAGACATTACAAATTGGAAAGGTAAGTACTCCACAAGATAAAGATGAATTTATTCAACTTTGTCAAGAATTCTCAGATGTCTTTTCATGGACTTATAAGGATTTAATAGGTTTCAACCCAAGACTAGTGAGCATACAATTGAATTGAAACCTGAATCCAAGCCTTTCAGGAAAAATCAAAGGCCAATAAACCCTCACATTGAACCTTTCATGAGGAAAGAGTTGAGCAAGTTAAATGAGGCCAGCATCACCTTCCCTATCAAGAATTCAATTTTGGTTGCAAACTTGGTGCCCGTGTGAAAAGAAGTGGGGAAATCATATTGTGTGTAGACTTCCGTGATATAAACAGAGCATCACTCAAAGATCACTATCCACTTCCTTCAATGGAGCAAATCTTGTAAGTTGTAGCTAGTTCTGAAAGGTTTTCATTGTTAGATGGCTACTCAGGCTATAACCAAATAATGGTAAAAGAAGATGATTAGTTCAAGACAACCTTCACCACCAAATGGGGTACATATGCTTACAAGAAGATGCCATTTGGACTGTCAAATGCTAGAGCAACATTTCATCAAGCTATGGATATGGAATTCAAAGGCTTAATTAATAAGATAGTTCTAGTGTATCTAGATGATATCACTATCTTCTCAAATAATGCAACAGACCACCTCTTTCACCTTAGGAAAGTGTTCCAAAGATGTAGAAGGTTTGGGGTGTCATTGAATCCAAAGAATTGTGTATTCTTGGCACATGAGGGAAAATTGTTGGGCCACATTGTCTCAAGAGAAGGGTTAACAATTGATCCTGAAAGATTTGAAGCCATCTAAAAACTTCCATTGCCAAAACACAAGAAATCTCTCCAAAGCTTCTTGGGAAGAATAAACTTTGTTCATAGATTTGTGCCTAATTTTTCCACTCTTGTGAAGCCTTTGACAATGATGTTGAAGAAGAGTCTTGCATTCAAATGGACAAGTAGAAGGAAAAGAGATTTTTGAAGCCATCAAGCATGAAATATCATAGGCTCCAACTCTTATCAACCCAGACTTCTCAAAGGACTTCATGTTGTATGATTTTGGAGGATCAGACACAATCTCAGCTATCTTGGTACAACTGAATAGAGAAGGATCAGAGCAGCCCATAGCATTCTTCAGTCAAAGCCTGGAAGACTATGAAGTAAGGTATTCTTTTATTGAAAAGCATGTCCTTGTTTTCATTAGGAGTTTGAAGAAGTTTAGACACTTGGTCTCAAACAACAAGATCCAACTGTTAGTGTCTCATGTTGGTGTCAAGGACTTTCTCCTAAACAAGGACTTGAATGAGAAGAGAGCAGGTTGGATCACCCATGTAATGGAGTATGACATTGAAATAAAAGTGACCAAGTTGGTTCGTGGAAAAGGTTTGTGTGAGCATATTTCTTCTAAACCACATGATGAGTCAAAAGGAGAAGAAGAGGTTGTCCTGCTACTGAGAATGATCAAGAGCAGCCAGCTAACGATGCACCCATTCCATGTTAGACTCAAGCCTTGGTGCATTTTCTCCAAATAGGCCTCTGCCCTCAAGAAATGAGAAAAGCAAAGAGGAGATACTTCAAATTGCAAGCCATTCCATATGTGCTTGTTGATAATGTTTTTTTCAAAAGGGACATCAATGGTGCTCTATTAAGATGCATTGGGGACAAGGCCAAATTGAGAGGGTGTTGCATGAGTTCCATGATGGAGAAGCAGGAGGCCACTTTGCTCCTCAAGTAACAACTCTCAAAATCATGAATTTTGGTTACTATTGGCCTAAGGTGTTTAGTGATTGCTACTCTTGGATCAAAAGTGCAAAAATGTGCATTCTTCATAGGCAAGGAAAGGTTAGCAGCACTTCCATTGCATCCAATCTCAGTTAACCAACCATTCATGCAATGGGGATTAGACTTCATTGGAATGGTTAACCCAAATTCAAGTCAAGGCCATAAGTAGATACTGATAGCAATAGACTATTTCACCAAGTGGACTAAAGGTGGAACTTAAGGAGGCAAATGAATCCAATATCTTATATTTCTATAAAGGGATAGTCAATAGGATTGGAGTCCCTGCCACTATCATATCAGATAATGCATTGGCATTCCTTAGTACAAGGATCACTAAATGGGCTATCAAGAATGGTGTATACCTCAACACTTCATCAAACTATTACCCTCAAGGTAATGGCCAAGTAGAGTCCACAAACAAGAACATCCTAAAGATTATTAGGAGTCTTGACGAAAATTAAATAACTTGGCACACAAAGCTCAAATCAGATCTATGGGCTGATAGGATCACACCCAAGAGATCTATAGGTAATTCTCCCTACAAGATGGTCTATGGGAAAGAGGCAGTGTTGCCTATATCATTGGAGCTTCCCACATTGGAATTCATAAAGCAGCAATTCATAGTTGGATGAGTTGAAACCCATGGAAATCGGGTATGCAAAGAATGGAACTAGAAGAAACAAGAGCACATGCGGTGTGACCGTGGAAAAGGATCGGACCTTAGTCAAAAGATGGTTTGATAAAAGTGCAAGAACAAGGACCTTTCAAGAGGGGGACTTAGTTCTAAAATGGGATGTTGGTCGTGAAAAGCTAGACAAGCATTCCAATTTTTATGCCATTTTGAGTGGTCCCTACATGGTCACAAGATGTAAAAGTAGCAATGCTTTCCAATTGTCTACATTAGATAGTGAAGAACCGCAGATTATAGTCAATGGGATCTACCTCAAACATTGTTACTAAGGGAAAATTTTCCCACCATTGTATATATTAGTCTAGGTTTTTAATTCCTCCAAGTGCGTATACACATTGTCTTATTGTCGTTTAGGTTTCATTTTCCCTTAGTGATGGTGTTGATGCAATATCATAACACCCCGAGTGGCCTGATTGTGAAATGGTTACAATGGGGCATTCAGTGTGATTTGCATAACATTGGACCTTCTCTCAAGCTGTGGGACTTGCAAAGTTGAGATGATCCTCCAGAGAAAGTTGGTTCTTGTTCCTAAACTACCTACCACAAGCTACTCCAATGCAGGAAAAGATAAACTATCCTAATCTAACCATTCTAAGGAACCAGAGAGAAAGAGAGTGAAAGAAATCCTACACTAAAGCGGTGATACACCAGAGAAGGAAAGGGGTGAGATACTCTATTGAGGGAGGATGAAACAGGGAAAAAGGAAGATGGGAAGGTCAGACAGAAGTGACACAAACCCAGATCCAAATCCACCATTAAAACTCCATGAAACACAACATCTTGTACCTGCAAACGTGAAATACATGCACAGGGAACAAATTTGAAAGGGAGAGGCATGGGGAAACAACAAAACAATGCAAAGGGTTGAAGAAACACCACAAAAACACATATTTTTATTGCTCTAAAAGGTGCACAGACCATTACATTTTTTTCTCAGAGGCACAAATCCACTTGCTAGGCATAGGAGAAGGTTTTCAACTCAAATGGAGTCGGGAAACAAATTTGACAGAATTTCCCTACACCAGAATGTCTCTTCTTCTCAAATGAGAAGTTCTTACAATATATAGAATGAAAATCAGAGAGAGGGAAAGAGAGAAATAAAATTTCACACCCACAAACTGAAAATTCATTAAAATTGATCCCAAAAGTCAAGGGTGCCTAAAAAAATTGTTTCCCAATGCATTTGAGCTTGATGGAGAATAAATTGGTGCCATACTGCATTAAATTTCAGTGGTTGGGACTAGTTCTACATTATTCCTGAGCTAAGCACATTTTCTCATTTTTTCCACCATAATTCACCAAAATTCAAAATTTATGCTTCCATGGTGTAGAGGAGGTCAAGATCTTTCCAAAAAGACCAAATTTGTCGAAAACCGAGCTCTGGATCGAAATATATGATCATTTGAAACTTTTAATCAAATCTGTACAAAATGATGAAAAACTAGTTTTGCAAAATGGATCCATGAGCCCAAAATTCATTTTGGCGCTTTTTCACAAAAATACAAAATTACAAAAACCTCCGCAACCTCGCAAGCCTAAAATCACTTTGGTCAAAAAGTCTCTGCATGCCCAAAATTCATTTTGCACTTTTTGCAAAAGTTGGAAAATTTCCAAAGTTTCCCCGATAGCCCACTTCCCCGTAGCTGACAAGGGCCTGACACGTGGCTTCTCTAGGCATCTGTGGAGGTGTGGATCACTTTTATAATTTATCCCTTTTAAAACAAAATCCAAATTTTCCAAGTTTCCTCCAATGACCTGCCTTCCCGTTTTGACTGAAAAAACGGCCATGTGTCCCTTTTGGGCCTTAGGCATTTTCTTTTATTTCCCTTGCGGGCTCGTAGGCCCGCAATCGTAATTTGTACCTTTTGCAAAAGGTACCAAGTGCCAAAATCTTTCCCGCTACCTACTGACATACCCACAATCTTCCCATGGCAAAAATTCTTCCCCAAGCCTGCAAGCCCGTTTTTTGCAAAAAATCCTTCCAAGGCCCATCAGCCCGTAACTTGCAAAATATGAAGAGTTAGGAGGAATTATTTATATTTTTGGAAAGGGGAAGAAGTTTTCTATAAAATGGAAATGTTTTTAGGGGACTTTAATTTCATGAAATATGTAAAAATCATATTGAAGTACAAAAAGGGGGAAAATCATGTTAGTTTCCCAAAAATAAGTGTGAGCTTATTTTCATCAACAATTTGGCAACTCATGGGGATATCTACCTGCTAGATGAGATGATCAGTGGCCTTGAAGTATCCATTGGGCTTGGAGTCATGAATAATAGCCTGATTCTGATATGAACTTTGAATATTTGATCCCTAAGCGACTGGAGCACCACTGAAACTAGGATTGGAGCTGATCTCACCAAATGTCATTTTTAATGCACTGTGCAAGAGCAAAAAAAAACCACAACACACTATGTAAAAATTGGAAATCATACATACCCTAAGTGGGATATGCAGAGTGTGCAAAATCACTTCTTATGCTGAAAGCAAACCTACCTACTCTATTTTAACCAGAGAGAAAGAGAGATCAAACAAATCCTACAACTGGAAGGGAGAAGTAACTTCCTTTCTCAAAAAGGGCAGCCATGAAAATGATTTGAAACTGAATATGGCTGCTTGCATGAGTGAAAAACTGACTATAAGTTGATCCTCCACCCAAATCATCAAGGTGTCAACTGGAAACAAGACAAATACCTCTTTATTTTCTCTATTTTTGCATTGAAGAGGCATTGCAGCTGATCCTTGGTACTTTGATACTCATCCTCATGCTTAGAAGCAAGCATGACTGGTGTTGGCTTCTCCCTTGGCTCTAATGAATCCAAGTACCTAATTAGGCAAGGTCTGATCCTTTGAATCTACCCCCTTTGCTCTAATATTTAACTCCAAGGATGGAGTCTTCTTACAGATCTTCCTAGATGGATGGTGTGAGAGGGATGATGACATCCTCTTTCTCTTTTCCTTCCTCTATAAGCTTGTATGGAACTCCTCTACAATTTGCAGCCCATTATTATTGATTGCAACATCCATTAAATTTTCCTTTGCATCATTGTAATCTGCTGCAACACATTGTTAGCTTTGGGGTTCCTCTGTTGTTTCTTGAATACCCACTTGCTCTTGGGTAGCCCCTTCCTCTAGCATGAAATTTGTCAAATCAAAATCTTCACTTTGCTACTCTAGAGGACTATTTGGGACAGCAAGGTCTTCTTGATAGCTCTCCTTCATGGTAGCAGGCTCATGTTCTTGGAAGGTGGATGATGGAGGAGAAAATGATGTGATCTCCATGGGCTCTTCTCCATCAAATAAATCCTCCAAGTTAGACAGATAATCTACCTCCTTGATTTTCCTTCTACATGTGCTCAACCTCCTCCATGGTGTCCTCCTAATTTGAAACTTACTCACCATGGTTCCCCTCATCTTCAAACATGAAGTTTGAAAGTTCAAACTCTTCTTCAACATTAGATATTGAAGGGGATGAAGTGGGAGGAAGAATTGAAGGTTCTTCTATGGCTTGCTCTGTACTTGAAGCCTCTTGATCTGTATGGTTCTCCCCATATGCTCCTTTTCAACTGGACTTGGAGTTGATTGTTCTTCTTCCTTAATGGATGATTGTGTGCAGCTTGAATTGGATCAACATTTTCTTTAAATAAAGTGCCAACATGGGCACTACATTCTAGAGAAAATTGATTGTTGATCTTCTTCTTCTTCTTGTTGTTCTTTCTGCTGCAAACTCATCCTTAGCCACCATTGGCTCTTCAACCTTGACCTCCTTTGTTGGCTTAACCATCAAGGGGATCTTTTTATCACAAATTTGAGAGTCCAACTCTTAAAATTTTCAATCATTTCTTATTTTTGGCTCTTCTTCTTGTTTTCCTTGGCTGGTTGTTTTTTTTTCATCTTCCCAACATGGATTTGGGGATGCAAGAGGAGTGATAGGTTGGGATTCAACTAGTTTTGCTATTTTTGTGGTGGAGAGGGAAGTGGAATCTCTTGTTTCTTTGGATGGAATGATTGCTTGGAAGGGAAAAGGGTAGAAGAATTAAGATGAGATGGAAGATTAGGAGATGGAGAAGGGAAATCAACACTTGGGGCAATAGACAATGGGCTTGACTCTTGACCATGCTGAAATGATAAAGTTTGTGAAAGAGAAAATGAAGGACAAGGAGCTAGTGACTGACTTACCCATTGACAAGGTTGTCTTGTATCCAACTCATAAGCCTCAATCTCCTCAGCCCATTGTGCAAGTTGGGGAAACATTTCAACCATGAAGTCAAGCTTCTCCTTAGGGCTGAAATGTCTTGGCATAGGGCCTTCCCATGGACAAGGTGCCCTGCAACCAATCCTGAATGCCTTCATTTTTATTATATCCCTTGACTGAACCATGCCACCTCCATTTTTTTAATCTTCTCCAGCAAATTAACTTCTTCAGGTGTGAAACTACCTCCAAAATATGTATATCCATGCTCTGTAATAGTTGTATAGTTTGGAAAATGACCAAATTGATTTGAATCTGGCTCACCTGGATATCCATAGTGCTATTTTTCATTGTGAAACCTTTCTAGAGGTGTGTTGAAGCAACCTGGAGATGGATCTGAATAAGAGCACTGCATTGCAAGTGTGAATTCAAAGATGGAAATGAAGTCATGATTACACAACCTCATGGAATGGAAGAAAATGAAAGATGTGGAAGAAAGTGGATGAAAATGGATGGAAAAGGTCTGCAACTTTATAGATTGGGTTGTTGACCAAATGGATTCACCAAATGTGCTTTGCATGTTCCTCCAAAGGCTAAATCTCACCAAGAACACATCAACTTGATGAAATGAAGTTGTAAGGTGCTTCAAACTGTCCCACCGGGTGTGCCAAAACTGTTGATGCAAAATCATAGCACCACTGAATGGCTTGATTGTGAAATGGTTAAAATGGGGCATTCAATGTGATTTGCATAACATTAGGCCATTTCTCAAGCTGTGGGACTTGAAAACTTGAGATGATCCTCCAGAGAAAGTTGGTTCTTGTTCCTAAACTACCTGCCACAAGCTACTCCAATGCAAGAAAAGATAAACTATCCTAATCTAACCATTCCAAGGGACTAGAGAGAAAGAGTAAGTGAAAGAAAGCCAACACTAGAGTGGTGATACACCAGAGAAGGAAAGGGGTGAGATACTCTATTGAGGGAGGATGAAACATGGGAAAAGGAAAGTGGGAAGGTCGGCAGTATGACCTAAACCCAGATCCAAATCCACCATTAAAACTCCATCAAACACAACATCATGTACCTAGAAACATGAAATACATACATAGGGAAAAAAATTTGAAAGGGAGAGGCACAAGAAAACAACAAAACAATGCAAAGGGTTGAAGAAACAGCACAAAAAAACATTTTTTTATTGCTCTAGAAGGTGTAAAGACCATTACATTTTTTTCTCGAGAGGCAAAATCTACTTGCCGAGGGCATAGTATAAGGTTTTCAACTCAAATGGAGTTGGAAAATAGATTTCACAGAGTTTCCCTACACCCAAAATGTCTCTTCTTCTCAAATGAGAAGTTCTTACAATATATAGAATGAAAATCAGAGAGAGGGAAAGACAGAAATTGAATTTCACACCCACCAACCGATAGCTTCATTAAAATTGATCCCAAAAGTCAAGGGCACCTAAAAAAATCTGTTTCCCAATGCATTCGAGCTTGCTGAAGAAGAAATGGGTGCCATACTGCATTAAATTCCTATGGTTAACATTGGTTCTACATTTTTTCCCGAGCCAAGCACGTTTTCTCTTTTTTTTTCCCACCATAATTCACCAAAATTCAAAATCAATGCTTCCATGGCGTAGAGGAGGTCGATATCTTTCCAAAAATCTAAAATTGTCAAAACCGAGATCTGGATCAAAAGATATGATCATTTGAAACTTTTAATCAAATCCATACAAAATGGCAAAAACCAGTTTTGCAAAACGGATCCATGGGCCCAAAATTCATTTTGGCACTTTTTCACAAAAATGCAAAATTACAAAAACCTCCCACAACCCCACAGGCCTGAAATCACTTTGGTCAAAAAGTCTCCATGGGCACAAAATTTAAATTGCACTTTTTACAAAAGTTGGAAAATTTCCAAAGTTTTCCCGATGGCCCGCTTCCCCACATCTGACAAGGGCCTGACACGTGGCTTCTCTGGGTGTCAGCGGAGGTGCGGCTCACTTTTATACTTTATGCCTTTTAAAACAAAAGCCAAATTTTCTAAGTTTCCTCCAATGACCCGCCTTCCCGTTTTGACCTAAAAAATGGCCACGTGTCCCTTTGTGGGCCTTAGGCATTTTCTTTTATTTCCCCCCGTAGGCTCACGGGCTCGTAATCGTAATTTGTGCCTTTTGCAAAAGGTACCAAGTTCCAAAATCTTTCCCGCCGCCTCACCAGTCCGCAATCTTCCCATGGCAAAAATTCTCCCCCAAGCCCGCAGGTACACTTTTGGCAAAAAATCCTTCCAAGGCTCACTGCCCGTAACTTGCAAAATATGAGGAGTTAGGAGGACTTCTTTATATTTTTGGAAAGGGGAAGAAATTTCCTATCTGATGGAAATGTTTTTAGGGGACCTTAAGTTCTTAAAATATGTAAAAAAATCATATTGAAGCATAGAAAGCGGGAAAATGGTTTTAGTTGCCCAAAAATAAGTGTGAGCTTATTTTCACGTCAACAACGGGTGCACGTGCTCTATTGCTTCTAGTGTATGCTTGTATAAAGTTCATCTCACTCATGGAGCAGACTTGTGGCAATAGCAACTTACATATGTAAATTATCCATATTGGAGTATGTTTGGATGTTTTCATTGCACTCTAATGATCAAGTTTGTAGAAAATCAAATCGAGAGAAGACTTTCGGGTTTTAGACAACTCTCTGCTCTCACAAATTTGGAATCCAATATTTTCTTACAAAGATAAGAGTTCATGCTGTGAAAGAGGCGGTTTCAAGTTAGATTTGAAATTACTGTAGAATCCATAACCAATTGATACTTCAAGGCAACCGATTATCTCATCTAGCCAATGTGAGATATCCCCATGAGTCACCAAATTGTTGACCAAAAATAGGCTCACACTTATTTTTGATCTACTAACATCATTTTTACCTCTTTGTTCTTCAATCTAAATCTTTACATATTTTGAGCACTTAAAGCGCCCTAAAATCATTTCCATTAAATAGGAAATTTCTTCCCCTTTCCAGAAATATAAAGAAGTCCTTCTAACTCCTCATATTTTGCAAGTTATGGGTCGGTAGGCATTAGAAGGATTTTTTGCCAAAAGTGGAACTCATGGGCCTAGGGAAGAATTTTTGCCAAGAGAAAAACGCAGCTTGATCTAGCGGGAAATATTTGAAATTTTGCCAAGTGAAAAATACGGTCGGCGGGAGTTCTTAAGGATTTTTGCCAAAGTGGGCCGGCGGGCCCAGGGATGACTTTTGGAAAATATAAGTTGCAGGTTTTCGGACCTGAGGGAAACTTTTGCACTTTTGCAATTTTTGTGCAAAAAGTGCAATTTTATTTTTGGGCCCGCAAAGGGGACACGTGGCCATGTTTCAATTCAAAGCGTCAAAGCGGATCGTCGAGGAAATTTGGAAAGTTCGACTTTTATTTTTAAAAGGCGTAAAGTGTAAAAGCGAGTCACACCTCCGTTAGTGCCCACAGAAGCCATGTGTTAGATCTTTGTCATTTTGCGGGAAGTGGGTTGGCGGGGAAAGTTTGGAGTTTTTTCCACTTTCTCAAAAAAGGGTGCAATTTCAACTTTGGGCCCACAGAGGCTTTTCACCCAACGGATTTTGGGCTCATGGATCACTGCAGGAGGTTTTTTGTAATTTTGCATTTTGTGCAAAAGGCGCCAAAGTGAATTTCGGGCCCGAAGATCCGTTTTGCAAAATTGTTTTTCGCCATTTTTGTACGGATTCGACTCAAATTTTCAAATGAACATATCTTTCGATACAGAGCTCGGATTTCAACAAATTTAGAATTTTTGGAAAGGTCTCGAACTCCTCTACACCATGGAAGCCTAAAACTTTAATTTTGATGAGGTTAGGTGGCTAAAAATAGGAAAACATCTTTCCTTCCATTAATGTATGATCTGATTGCTTCAACAACTAGATCAGATTTGATTTGATCCGCCATTCTTCCTTCTTGAGCATGCCAAAGACATGGAGAGGCAGACTTGACAGATTGTGGGCAGATTTATGGGCATTAATGGCTGGTGGTTGAGCTACCAAATCAGATTTCCCGCCTCCTTTCCTTCTTCTCTCTTTACTTGATCTATAAAGGTACTATCTTGGCTCATTGTAAAGGGTTGGACATTATGTTTTGCATCCTCCCTTCTCTTCTTTCTAGAAGTGGTTTTGTGGAGCTTGAACCTCCCAGTCGAACTATAAATGTAATCTTGCCTCTTGGCCATTGTGATAAACTATATCAAATCTTTGGAGCAATAATAGAAGTCTGTGGATGATTTTAACCCTCTCTTGCATTCATTGTCTCCTTTCTGATCTTTCATTGTAGTTTGGCTATCTGTGCATGGTGATTGTGTTGCATTTTTTATGGTTTGTTTTCATTCCAAAGAAAGTGTTCATCATTCCTTTGGTGCATCACCTTTGATAGATTAGGTTTTATTTCTTGTATTCCCTTACCCCTGTCTCCTTGGAAAGTTAGGATAGGTTTTAATAGTAGATCCTCTGTAATTTTATGTGTGCACCTGAATAGAGGAATAGGAACCGACCTTCATCCAGAGAGCTCTCTCCATTCCAAAGTCCCCACACTTTGAGAGATGCTCCATGTTATGCAATCACACTGAGAGTCTCAACCCATCGAGTTGCAAACACTCAGGCGTGTTGTGATTTTGCATCAACGGAGTCTCTTTTGGCATCACTTTTTAACATAAATAATTACGAAAGTACTAGTCTAACATCTTGAAGAAGTACATGATTTGAAGCATTATAATCTACACAGGAACCACAAGTGGTCTGTGTTCAAGGTAAGATCCCATGTTTATGCATTTCACGATTCTACATGTGAAATTTTATTTTATTCTTAATGTCAAAAGGGGCATAACAAGGAATTACGGGACCAAGGTTCTGGTTTTGGGTTCTCTAAATTCAACAACTTTCAAATCAATTTCATTTGCAAGAGTTACTTACCATTTTCTACCCACAAGTTAACCTCCTAATCAACTGAGATTTAGTTTAATTCTAATTTCACTAAAGGATTTAAGCCTCAACTATATGATTTTTAAGCTAAGATGACATATTTATGCTAAACCACCTTCAAGAAAAGACCATGGTGTTATGCTGACAGAAACCAAGGTAACACATCTAGATGAGAGGAACTGAAGAGTTTATTAACAAGAGTTTAAGTCATAGTACAACTATTGTACTAGGTCCATTTGTGTCATCTGGATCCCACAAGGAATTCATTCAATGATGGAAAAAATTCTAGATCTAACTTTGTAAGACTTGGTAAATGACAAGGATACTAAGGAGGGGTTAGATCTACTTACTCTAGATAAATTTTGTCCAGGTCGCTCCTAACCGTCGGGTTCACAACAATAATGCTAAACATACCGACCATGACGATAACACAAACTAGGGGTCTTATTTACCTAAACTAGGAGGTTCCATTGAGTACAAGGTTTAAGATCATTCTATGATTTCAATTTCTTCTATGGTAAGAAGGATCACACATGAAGACATGTTATGCACAAATCTTATACTAGGGTTGAGTGTTTCGATTAAATATCTTTATTACATTTACAAGGTAAGAATACAACACACTAATTAATTAATCGTTTATTGAACACTGAAAATGCACTACAAGATATTAACTTCAAATTCATTTACCATATATTTATCAAACTTTTTTTTACCATACGCAACTATGAATCAAATTGAACCTATGATTAAATGCACATTTCCTAAGATATTCCTAAAACTAGCATCTCATACATATTAGAAAATTTCAAATATAACTTTTCTATAACATGAGACTACATTATACATATATTCATTTTACAATGACCTATGTAAATTACAATAATAAATAATGAATTACACATCACCTTTTGCCATCATTCTTGCATCCTACAAAACCATGTGAGCATGAAATCAATGATAAATCACTGGCATGGAATCCATCCTAATCTAACATAATTAATGTCTTTAGTTTCCCATTTACATATAATAATAATTATAATTTGCATTCAAAAGAAAATGTTTAGAAACATGTATTCATTTCACTTCATTTCGTAACCAAGGAGAGAGAAAAAGAAAGGAAGAGAGAGAAACACCATTTTGTCAAAAGTTTTATTTCACACAAGTTACACTATAGATTTTCAAACAGTTATTTACATGTGTCAAAAAGTTTCCACGATGGTTTGGCAACCTGACAAGGGTCCTACAACTTCCTTTTTACATTTTCCTACTAGCTACAAAAATGTTCAAATCAGGCTCAGAGGCTAAGAAACCACTTTCAAATGTTGTCTTCCGAAGAGAAAACATACCACAGGTAAAATTCTATGTGTCCTCCTGTAAACCAAGAATACATAGGAACTGACAAAATTCAGAACTGGTGAATGATTTACGATTGGCGCCGCTTTTCCGAGGTCATTAATCGTAATTGGCCTGGTTGGAAATGATCAAAAATTAGCTCAAGGGCTCACAAAACCACCTCCAAAACTAACCTTCGATGGAAAGACATGGAATGAGAAATTTCCTACAATTTCCCCTATATATGGAGAATTTTTCGAGTCGGCGGAGGAACCGAGAAGCCCTGCAAATGGGTTTCAATCGGCGCAACAGCTTTTCGAGCTAGCACTCTTAATTGGTCTAGTGTGACTAGTCAAAATTGTAACTAGAGGCCTAAAAAAGCCTTTGCCAAACTAAACAATAAATATGATCTTCCCAAAACAAAGGTTGTAGGCAAAAGTCTAGTAATAATAGTAGACATTTACGAAGGCGGACAAGCATTTCGGTATTCAGGGACCAAATGATGGGTCAAATTGAAAGCCAACTTTTCAATTTTAAGAGCTACTTAAAAGTACAAAACAGAGTAATAGGGCTCCTAGAGAAACGGCGAAGAGAGCACAAACGGTCGATTGGGGTCAATCTAATGTTTGATGTGACTCTCCCCATAACAAGGAGCACATACAACACTTGACACCTCTTTTCCGGGGTTCCAAAGTTGGTTTAGTGAGTTTCTAAAAATTACGTTTTTCTAGCTTTGCGAGGTAGGAAAAGAAAAAATGATTGTTTTATTGACGACATCAGCTAACTCTCACCAATACCGGTGAACATGAGTGCCCAATTATGACACTCTGGGTTAACAACATATGAGGTTATGGGAGCCATCTCAGTTGATGGTCGAGGTGCAACTTGGTTACGTAAATCGAAGGTGGTGTTTTGTTGTTTTAAACTATCTAGCTTGGTTAAATATCCAATTGTATATTCATCCACATGTTTACTATTTAAGTTATATTGTAAATTAGAGAACCAAAATACAAAAATTATAAAAGATTTCGGTAAGGAAACCATGCCTGAGAACGATGAACGAAGAGGGGTATGAGGGGCTCCAGGTGGTTTATACTCGCTATCCATTGAGCCCACCACTCGACCACATGCCTATGATTTCAACTCTCTATTATGTTTGTGGATTCTTGCACCCAATACTAAAGCTCCCATGCATTTGTAACTATAGAATCTGATAAAAATCTTATTCCATTTGTTTTGATGGGTTCATACCAATTCCAAGGCCCTCATTTTAGCACAACCAGAGGGGAACATTGGCAAACGTTGTGGGGATCTGGCTTTAAATATGCCAGTTGCATTTTCTCAAAAGTTTCTAAAGCCTTTTCAACAAAACGATTTCGTGCATATCATGTAGTCAAAGTTGTATACAAAACCATGTTGTTTTTAAGACAATCTAACAAATAGTTCATGTACTGTCATATGGCTTCTCCTCTTTTTCACCTGCTATTGCTGAGATCATATCAATGGTGGCAAATAAAATAGAGAAAGCTGACAAAATATTATCCAAATTTATAACCTAAAATGCTTTAAAAAACTTTTTTCTGAAATTATGCTCTCTTCGCAGTTAAGGACTAGGGCATGTTTGAACTTCTCTAGAGTTTCCTGAGAGGGAAAGACCTTTGCCACCGAATAAAGTGAATCACTTTTTAAAAAAGTGATTTCCCATCTGGATCATATTTCTCCCTCACTCGAGTTTATGCTCCGTAGCTCGGGTTATCTTTGACGAAAACTACACAACATTCCGTGGGAATATAAATAGGGAAAAGATCGGTTTTCATACCGAGTTCCAGACATGAAAACAACTTGCATTTTATGGCACACTTGTATTTTCTATTGTAGTATTCTACCAGGTTATTTGTTACTCGGATTTCTCCACAACTGTGATTTCTTCAAGTATTCTATTAGGTGAGATAGTGTATACATTATTTCTTCCCACAGTTCTGATGCCTAACCTTTACTTTCAATCCTGCAAGGAAATTTTTGACCTCCTCTTGCATACAACAAAAAAACAAAGGCTTGCATTAGTTTCTTTCCAAAAATAATTTAAACCACTGCATATACAGATCCAGATCAATCAATTTGTATATAATAGGATGAGGGGATTTTAAAGATCGAGGATAGTCATTGTATGCATAATGCACTACACAATACAACCCCTGCAAACCCCTGATAATAATTTAAACTATGAACCATTTCGAGACCTCCGATAGGCATCGAGCTTCATTTGATAGAGGGGAAGCCATAGAAAAAAACCCTTATATTTATCAAACATTCCACCAAACAGGGAACCATTTTAGGGTTTACATGGCCAAGAATAAAGCAGAGACATCCACTATTCTAGCCACGAAATATGCCCATCATTAGCAGACCGACATCCCTTCCTCTGGTAGATACCCTCACCGCCACTATCTAATTATTGCTAAATTTACAACGTGAACTTGTTTCAGGAGGTTAATGCCTCTAGATCTGAAATAAATTAATTGTATTATTATGCAAGGGAGAACGACAGGTCTACATGCTTTGATGGATGCCCATACCTTGATAGGTATCCCTCCACAAAACACCACCTGACAGAGCCCACGGCCCTCATCCAATTTCCTTTAAATTTTACCTACTACTTTTAGATTTCACCTAATCTCGCCCTTGGTATGCATCCCAACTGCTAAAATAATTTATTTTATGTCCTTTCATTTTATATTTTAAATTTAATTATGATCATTATTAGATCCCGTCAAAGGGAATGTGGCACTACACTAACCTCCACCGGTAAACAAGGACACAAACACCTATTTATAATACTCTAGGTTAATAACGTATCAGATTGTGGTAGCGATCACGGTTGATAGTCAAATAGTAAATCGGTTACGTAAACCACAAGGTGTAGTTTTATTGTTTTACACTGTTTAAGTTTGGTTAAATCTCCAATTGTATAATTATCTAGTGGTTTAATATTCTATTAAAATGCAAATGAACAACCAAAATACAAAAATTATAGAAGATAAGGTAAGGAGACCATGCCTGGAGGGACGAATCGATCACAATTGAGGGATTTGGTTTTGTATCTCGAATAGGAATTTAGTCAAATAGTTCTCTGCCTTGTCAACTAGTCCCTTGTTTACAAGATCTGCAATCATCACATTCCAAGACACCACGTCTCGCCAAGGCATTTTCTTAACTAGTTTCAAGGCCTCGTCAACAAACCCATTCCGCACAAATCCAAAAATCATAGAATCCCATGAGGCCACATCTCTTTGAGGCAATTTGTTTTTTTAAAGAGTCATCAAGCTTCATCAACAAATCTGTGTTGTATATATCCAGAAATCATATTAGTCCACGAGATCACATTTTGGGTTGCACATTTTGTCAAACACATTTTGTGCATTCTTTAAACTTCCCCATTTTGCATACATGTCCAAAAGGGCATTTGACATGACAAAGTTATACTGGTATCCACTTCTTGTTCCCTGCTCCTGGATATCCATTCTCTATTCTAAAACCTCCATTTTTGAATAGGGTGGAGAATGTTGGCAAAGGCTGTGAATCTTGGCTTTGCATTTGTTTTGAAAGGTTCCAATGCTTTTTTAATTAATCCATTTTTGTAGACTTGACCATCATTAAGATCCCAGAACCCACACATAACAGAGGTAAATATTCCAATAAAAATTCCATAAACATCCAACAGAACAATACATTGTTTGACGTTGCGCCAAGGAATGATTTCCATTGAGAACAGGAACAAATAACTATCCCAATAAGCATAGGCTACCCACCCATCGCCTAAATCTCATGTTTTTCCATTCGGGATATTATAAAGGGAGCTACTAAGGCCATGAAACTTGGCTCTCACCTGTCAACAACCTATTAAACCTTCCATCCGTTTCCTGAAATCAATGCTTTGGCATTTTTTTAAAAGATAAAACCTCCATCCATCCAATTTCAACTACGAGTGCGTGAATGAGAAAAACAAAGCTTGGTTTCCTATAATCATCGCATGATTTATGCCACATTTCTTTCGGGAATTTTGGCGAACAGTTTACATTTCTACGCATGCTTCGCAACTGCAGTAATGGCACGCAAGGAAAATACTGGCAAATGTTGAGGATCCTTTTTCAAAAATGCACTCCAGATATCCAATTGCTATAAAATTTACAATGTGAAACAGGGTTTCTGCGTGAATATTGCCTCTGTGTATCAAATTAATGCTTGACTTGTTACACAAGGAAACTAATGTCTAATTGGATGTTTGGCTTCCCACCGCCCTTTCAAGTTGCCCAGGGATTCACACTACCTCCCTTTCACTCCTGCCATCACCAAACCCCATCCACTCACCCACCAACTCACGCAAATTATGTCCTTTTATTTATTTAATTCAATTTATTTTGGTTGTCTTATGTTGGCACTACAGAAGATAAATTTTCAAATTGTTTTTAATGTTATGGAGACAACTAATGACATTAAGAAGACATGTTTCAATTTTTTTAGTAAGAAGATATGTCAATGTACAAGTAAAAGTTCAACATTGTTATTTCTTTATGATGCGAGATAGTAAAAACTTTTTAAAAAAACTGTAAACACATTTTATTATTATAATGATTAGAGTATATATCATTCCCAAAGACAAGATTGGAAGGTTATTATTTATTTGTGATGTAAAACTTTGAGAAGACACGATTTATTATTTGGTAACAAGATTTAAAATAAAAAAACTAATTTCAAGTATTTTATAAAGAACATTTTTTTTATTTTAAGGAAGACACGTCTAACATAGAAAAAAGTAGAGACTATAAAATGACGTGTTTTAGATTTGGTAAAAAGGCATTTGTTTGTGAGAGAGACAACTACAGAATTTAAGACGGCATCTTTTAAGATTTCGAACCAGGTAAGAATGATACATCAATGTACAAATCAAGAAAAAGTTTCGAGGCTTTTATTTGTTGGCGACGGAGACAACCAAATGAAAAGATCAATATTGAAGGCTTTTATTTCATTTTCGCCGTTGGCGAGTGGACATTAATAATCAATTTCAACAGATTGGAGTTCACACGCATTCCTCTTGGGTTACTTGTTTGGTAATATATATAGATACATAAAAGAATTATTACAACAATGAGTACAATGAAATATTTGCAGAAACGGGTAGCATAAGTAAGGTGTCATGACGAAGAACTGTATTTTTCCTTTCAAATGTTTATTTGTAATTACAGTGAGTATTTTAGTGCACAATTCGCATCCGTTTGGTGTTGGTAATGGAGATGCGCTTTCTTTGGGTTTCTCTCTCGCCGGAAATCAGACTATAATATCAAAGAATGGCACGTTTGAATTGGGATTTTTCAGTCCGAACGGAACAAATAATTGGTACATCGGCATATGGTATGCCCAAGTCTCAGAGAAGGCCTTTGTTTGGGTGGCTAACAGAGAGAATCCCCTTCTAAACATGCCAGGCGTGTTGACGTTGGGGACACATGGTTATCTCACAATATCTGATACCAACAGTCAGACTATTTGGTCGAGTAAAAAGACACAGAAAACTAAAGCGTCAAGGGCATTGATATTGGACTCGGGTAATTTCATCATGGTAGGCGCTCAAAACAATTCAGAGACTGTTTGGGAGAGTTTCGGAGATCCTACAGATACATGGTTGCCGGGAATGAAGTTTTGGAAAGGCATGAAAATAAAATCGTGGAAAAATTCAGTGGACTCAGCATCTGGGCTCTTTTCCTAGAAATAGATCCAGCTCCAGGAAGACACAGCTTCTATTGGTATATAATAATACTGTTCGTTATTGGACCAGCGGAGAATGGACCGGTGAGAATTTCCCCAATGTTGCAGAGTCCACAAAAAAACACCTACGTAAACAAGAATTCAAGAAGATTTCTCCGACAAGAATGTACACCGCATTTTTCATAACAAATAATCTTCTTGCAAGGATTGTTTTGACCAGTAATGGTAGCACAGCGACGTACGTGCAGTTCGAGATTACAATCTGGACACTTGTTAAATGGCAGCCACCACGAGCGTGCGATATTTATGCTGTATGTGGGCCTTTTGGAGCGTGCATGAGCAATGACATCGTGTCCTGCAGCTGTATAAAAGGTTTCAAGCCTGCAGACAAGCACGCCTGGAATGTAGAGAAGTCCTGGTCAAGCGGTTGTGTTCGGGTTAGCCCATTACAATGCTCTGTTACAAATGGTTCCACGGATGGTTTCCTCCAACTCAGCGACAAGAGCTTAACGGATGACAAAGCTATTATATATATCCAAGAGCGCACACAAGAGCGATGTAAAATTGCGTGCCTCGGCAATTGCTCCTGCACAGCCTTTGCTTTCACTAATTATAATCCTGCGATTTGTAGATTATGGTTCGGGGATCTACTAAACATGCGTCCTTCAATAGATGGAAGGCCACTGTTCATCCGGTCTGCGGCTTCTGAGTTGATAAGCTCCTCATCCAAGGGAAGAGGAAGAAGTAGAGTCCGCGCCGTTCCCATTTCTCTTGCCGTGATTGCTGCTACCTTCGCTGCTATTTTGGTTTTCTTGTTCATTTGTTTAAGAGGGCGTACTAAACTGAGAGATGATGACATGCCAACTTTGCTAAGGACATTCACTTACAAAGAGCTCAAAAAAGCAACCAAGAATTTCAGCCATAAGTTGGGGAGTGGAGCATTCGGCTCGGTATTCAAAGGAACTCTTGTAGACAGTACAATTGTGGCCGTCAAGAAATTAGAGAGCTCTGGACAAGGAGAGAAGCAATTTCGTGCTGAAATAAGCACAATAGGAAACATACAGCATGTAAATTTAGTCAGGCTACGGGGATTTTGCACAGAGAGATCTCAAAGGTTACTGGTTTATGAGTACATGCCCAACGGATCTCTCAATTCTTTCTTATCCCATAAATCCGGAGGAGTAGGGATGGTGCTGGATTGGAAGACCAGATTTGAGATTGCTATGGGGATTACAAAAGGATTGTTTTATCTCCACGAGGAATGCAGAGACCGAATCATTCACTGCGACATTAAACCAGAAAATATTCTGCTTGACAGTGAATTCTGTCCAAAAATAGCTGATTTTGGGCTTGCAAAACTTGTGGGGAGAGATTTCAGCCGAGTACTTACAACTACGAGAGGAACAAGGGGCTACTTGGCTCCTGAATGGATCTCCGGCCTTCCCATCACAACGAAGGTGGACGTATACAGTTTTGGCATGATGCTGCTTGAAATAATATCAGTCCGGAGATATGTAGACATGACTGTGCAGGAAAGTAGGTATTACTTTCCCTCATGGGCTGCAACTCAAATTGACAAAGGAAACAATATTATGGATATTGTTGATGAAAGGATAGCAAACAACGCAGATGTGGAAGAAGTGAGGAGGGCTGTTCTAGTAAGCATGTTGTGCATTCAGAAGAATGAAAATTTACGGCCAAACATGGGCGAAGTTCTTCTGCTGCTCGAAGGTAAAGTTGAGATTGATACAAATAACGTTGAGAGGTCTCTACAGGTACTCGTGGAGGAGCATGTGAAGGATGATTCAACCAAAGAGTAAAGAGAACCCACAAACTACTGAATCAGTCCGCGGTCGCAAATATTCCACCAAAATTTCTCTTCCTTCTCCTTCCAGGATTCAAGACCTAACCAATCGACCTGCGTGCAAAATATGCAACGTTATTTGCTATCACTATAGGTAAGGGATTAACTAGATAGAAATTTATATTTATCTTCAAGAAGTGAAATTTATATATTCATGTTTATTATTATTTTATATATGCAGTCGAAGCTTGTTTTTATATGTTCTAAATGAATAGGAACTATCACCCTGTTCATCCGAATATGATTCTCATAAGTTCTCTGTATATAATTCTCTTATTTATAAAAGGATATTGTATTTAGAATTTGTAATCAACTGTCAAGCATATCAAATGTGGATTTATTTTTTTGGTGTGTTAAATTAATTCATTTTGTTTGCATTCAGAATTTTTATGTATTAGCTGTACAAAACTCTTACATTTCGTTGTTATAGATCAAGGGATTCTATTCCCTTAAACGCATATGAGTAATGATGTACGTCTCTCTTCTATTATTTAATATCTGAGTAATATATGGCAGCACCTTGTAAACCGTCATATTCATTATTAAAGTACAAACCATTTAATAATTTACTTACTTTGATTTATTATTACTGTTAAATTTCATTTAAGTAATCTAAATTTCTTCTTAAACACATTTTCTTGCTAATGTATAGTATAATTTCTTTGCTAATATAGATTATTATTTCTTTATTAATGTATACTTATTATAGTATTAGCTATCGAATTTTGGAGGAATAAGAAAATATTGGTAAAGTACTATACAAACCATTTTAAAAAGAATATTAATGTATTACGAGAGAACAAACACATATTTAAACCATGTTTAATCATTTGGGTAATTATCTAGGCCTAGTTATAATAGATCATCAAATTCATGTGGGTAATTATTTAAGCCTCTCTCCTATTACTCAATATCTTCTAAAATATATACTCTCATGAGTGGATAAACAACACCTTTTACACCACACTACTACAAGGGGAGGTCATTTGAGACATTAATAGAGACAAAATTTGACTAAATTGTCTCAAATAGAGACAATAAAAAAGTTGTATATCATCTCTATTATTGTCTCAAAGCGGGTGTCTCTAATATTGTTCTTAAGAGACAATAATGATTGATACATATTTTGTCTCTTGAGAGAATATCATTTTCGTCTCTCTAAAATCAATATCATTTTCATCTCCTTAGAGACAATACCGAATACTAACATTTTGTCTCTCTGGAGACAATACTAATTTCAATTTTTATTGTCTCTCTAGAGACGATACAAATTTAAAGAATGAAAAATATGAATTTTAAAACTACATAATAACCAAATATCATATAGTGCAATCAACGAAGTTACATATCATCTATGATGTCGGAGTGGTCTGGTAATTAATATTATAAATTAACAACAATTTGATTTAAATATTGTGCCCAATAAATGGGTCCACAAATATTTTATTAATATCAAATAAGATAAAATACAAAAGGGTGTCTAAATTTCGTTAACCCTTGAAATACAATGATAAAATACAAAAGGGTGTCTGAATTCCGTTAACCCTTGATATACAATATTAACACCTTCTCTCCACCACCAACTTCAAGTGATCCATATGATTCCCTAGTGCTACTTTGAGGTTATTTTTCTTAACTTTAATTTTGAGCAATTGCCTCTCCATCGGCAGTAGTCATCTTCATGTTCTTCACTTTGATTGTCTCAACTTTGATGCAATTCTCTACTATCGTTAGCAGCGAAGGTGCATTGGATTCTAAGAAATTATGATCACATATTTTACTCCAATTCTGCCAAAAGTATTCACAAATTACATTTAAATTAGGACAATAATTAGTTTTTACTAAATCGACCTGATCTTTACATTTTGTTCTAAAAAATTAGTTATCACTAACTCATTACTGTCAATCCATTTTCATAACTTATATCAAGGACTAACCTCAAACATTATAATCCCTAGAATTCCACACATGCCTAGTGAAAATGTTCCGATATAAGCTTGTACAGAAAAACAAAAAAGAAGCCATTATTCATCTATTTTTTCTTTAGTGGATATTCTACACTACATGCATGAAAATTGAGTAAAAACATACAAGCATTATATACAAACAATGCCCAGTGAAACCATTGAGGCACAACACTCACCAATAGACCAATTAAAGCTACCTTGCTTCAAAGCAATTTCAAAGCAGATTGATGAGAATGCCCCTGTATAACAGAAAATGAGTCAAGATAATCCACAATAAACATGAATAATTGTGATCTTTGCTCTAATTTCCGTTTTGCAATTTATACTTTTATGTACTTGGTAATTTTCTTAAGTGATTGATTCTCTCCTTGTGGATGTATGGAACATCAAAGCTCCATTGTCAATAAAATTATATTATATTCAACTACATTTTTGTTTTGTCTTTAGATCAGTTTCTTTGCATGTTAGTTTTTTGTTGGATTTTCCTAAAGTCAGCAACATGGAGGAGTTAAAACTGATAACAAGCAACATTCTTAACTATGCAGAAGGAAGGGGTTTCATAGGGATTGCATGTCACAGGAGTGCAGGCATTTAGTGAATGTTCAAGAATCTCTTCGGTATGGATTGTGGTGGTACATGCAACTTAAGTGAGTGAGAATAATAGAAATACAAAGACCAAATATTCTCTCAAATGATTAATTAGGTAGGGTGTTGGGATAATCAATCATCTTCAAGTGATGGTTTGCATATTAGTAAATATGGGTAATTGGAAACTACGAGGTGAAAAGGGCATTAAGAGTTGTCAGGTATGAAAATCTGTTAAGTAACGAAAGTTGTTAAGAGATATGTTAGTAGAATATGGAACGTAAAAGGTTGTGATTAGATAGGCCACCTTTATAATACAAACTTTTACATCAAGCAAATGCAATTGTTCCAGTATAACATGTAATAAAAGATGTTTGAAACAAGCAAAAGGAAACTAACTGCCCTGACATGTGCAGACATGCAATTGGCCATACCTGAAAGCCTTGGAGACGCATTTTCTCCAGTAAAATTTTATTTGCAGACTTCTCATCATAGCTACAACGTATGGTAAGAAGTCTCCATATTAGAATATGATATTTTGTGCTAACAATTTGAAATTTGAAATCAAGTAGCATAAAAAATTTGAAGAATGATTATTTCCAAGCTATTCTATGAAAATGGTGTCAAAGACTTTGAAGACTTACTTCACATCCAATGCTTCAGGGGCGAGAATACCAAAATGGTCAAGAAATTCATCAAATGTTCGCCTTGTGGGGTATCCAGCACAACTAATCCTGATTGCTTCCATGACACCTTGCAATGCAGATGAGCCACACATTCTAATCGAGATTCTATGTTTCTGTATGCTAACCTTTGGATGAACTAGGAAATTTCATACAAGTCATCAGAAAACTTGAATTCAAAATGTAATAATCTTAGGCCAAAGGCTGCTTACCCCGCAACGTAGTTGTTGTAAAACATTGTAATTCTCAAAAATGCTTGGCTTTAGAACACTGTTCGGTTTCACACATCTTATGTAGTGAGGCTCTGTTGAGCTCAATGTTTCCAGGAGAGATTGCAGTTGTTGCTACATAGAATTTTAAAGGAGTTAATAATACCACAAACCTTTTGAATAGTATTCATGACAGCAAAATATTACAAGCATGTATCACTACCTATCATAATTTCCAGAAAGTGAATATTCAAACATTAACAATGTGATAGTAGTTAGAAGAAAACAATTGCAGAGATTAAAAGAAGCAATGGTTTAGAAGACAAAGGGTGTATTGTGCCACCAGTGTAAATGAAAAAAATCGTATACCTTGAAGCGTGTGCCAATGGATGAGGATTTTGATGACTTAGAAGATTCCTCAGGAAAAGCAGGAAAGAGACTTGCAACAAAGGAACATTTTGAAGAACTTAATAGACCTTGATGCTCTACAACAACATAATCCTTGTTCTTGTCAAGGAACAGATCAGTTTGATATGTAACCTGCCAGATGCATAAGACAAAAATCAGAATTCCCATGATACAAAAGGCACTGCTGGTAAGAATAGAGGGATTACAAATAACAAGTAAATCGAAGCAGTTTCTCACATCACCAACATAGTGACAAATAGTGAAGTCGGTACGTGAAAGTTTTGGTTTGCTGAAACATTTATTATTCTTAAAGGTTTGGTAAAGCTTTTGCGCAAATGTTTCATGGGTTGATCTTGGAAACATACTGCAAGGCCAAGAGGGAGAAAGCTATTAGCGACATAAAACTTTATGCACATATGTATGGCATGAAAACTTCACAGCATTAGCATCTATCTCTTTATAATTGTAATTACATATTGGCATATCCTGCTCATAAATCCTTTCATATCTACCTCTAAATTGATGCACACACAAAACATCTAATACGATGCAAAACTCTCACTTTTATGTTAAACATAATAAACCTCCATTTGATCATCTCCTAATAATTAAGCAAACAATTTATGTTATCGCAGAAGCAAAATCAAAACCAAAAGCAAATTTTGTTTGCCAACTTTATTCAAATGTAATATTACTAAACGTAGCTCAAGTCCACTTTAAGCATACTTTCTTCCAGTTGATTGACACAACTATTATATTCCAATTAATATTTTCCTCTAACTTCTAAGCATATAGGCAGAAGGTAACTCTATGTGTGTCACAATACTCCACAGTTTTTGGAGTATGTGTTATTTGCGTTCACTACTTTAATTCAAATGTCATTAAGCCTTCCTGGTAATCAAATGTGAGAACCAGTTATGACCTGAACTTTGTTTCATAGCACAGGGTCCAATGCAAGCCTTCATCTATCCTCAACTTCCATTGAAATGCAAACCTCGTGTCATTGGTACTCAAAAATCACAATTAGAAAGTAGGTCTAAGCCTTTTATGAGATTCATATTTTGTTGAACAAGCCAATAATTATTGTTCTTTCACCATGTCTTATCCTTGTAACTGACTAAAATGCACTCTTAATTTGGAACAAGAATAAACAATAACCAATATGTGACTTCTACTCACTCGCTGAAATAAAAAAATGATAGTTCCAGGGCAATGGTCACATCATATAATGTTTAAGGAACATCTGAAAGTTTGCAAAAATAAAGGGAACATATACATACCAGGCTTCATTGAAATGGATCATTTTACACACTCAAGGTAGAAAGGGCACCATATTTGTAACAAGTATAAACACAAGTCATTCTTTTGGAATGTAAGCATACATGAATAGTTCAGTTGCCATTTTAAGATGAAACATAGCTTTCTCATCTTTTGGTTTAGAAGAGTCAACATCCTTTCCCTTGGTGAAATCCACATTGCCTAGATGGAGAATGGTTGCTACCACTCTGAATATTGCATCCTGAAAATATGAAGCAATTCAGAAAAAATGCAGAATATATTTTAATAACATGACCATTTCTAATTCACATTGTACAATATGCAGCTTTCAACACTAAGTGTACTTGTTCTTTAGACTGATCCCCACAACATCCATTTCTCTTCTTGTTGCAAGGTACTCTTCAACATCACTCACACCATCCAATTGATAACAATTGGAATGGTTCAGATAATGAAATGAACTTGGATGTCCCAACTTATATTTCTCAGTATCCTGAAAAGAAGAACAAAATTTAAAAAGAAGGTTCAGTTACTGCTAGCATTCTATAGTTTAAATCAGTCACAAATAGATTTTGAATTCAACATAGAAATCAAACAATGCATTTATTGAGTTAATTAAAATTGCAATTACCAATATACCTCTGGTGGTGCAGCGCAGAGAAGATAGAAATAGTGATAGTTTCTCTCGGGATCTGAAATTTGGCAAACACGAGACTTTTCTAGCAGGTATGTTCTTACAATGGCCCCTGATATTCTTCCATTTTTGTCAAATTGGAGCTCAACAAATTTACCAAAATGACTACATAAAACATGCACCTTAGTAAGAATAGAGTTTTACTTTTTAATGAGTGAAAATTAACTTTTGTGACCATCAAACTAAGCTAGATAGATATATTAACAAGTCAATATTTCAAATTTTCATGAATTTAAGTCCCTTCTATTATGCATAGAATAGACCATTTAGAATACGCCATTCACCTGGAATTGTTATTTCTAATAGTTTTTACATTTCCAAAGGCTTCCAGAACAGGATTTGACTGTAAACCACGAAAACAAGAGTTCAAATCATGATAATGAAATAACAATAAAGAAATCTAGCAGTAAAAGAACCCTATGATTTCTTAATTGTTGTAGAAAAGTCAGAATTCTTCCGACTCTATTCAGAAGCAAGAAGATGCTATTGTTTCTTACTTCTAGCACTTGTTGCTCCACTGATCTTCCCTCAGTTGCTGCTCAGCCCCCCGTATAAGCAAGATAATGCATAAGCATTTTGGTGGATTCTGTTTTACCTGCCCCACTTTCTCCACTCACTAGAATGGACTGACTTATCCCCTCATTGATCATCACCCTGTATTCATTCAAGGATATTTTTTGATATATCAATAAGAGTATCTCAGCTATAAAACATCGCTTGACTAAGATAAATCACAGAGGCATACCTGTATCTGCCACAACAAACACATGAAAATCCAAAAAAGGAAAGAAATGCCAAAAAAGGAAAAAAATGATTCGAGCAAGGGGGAGGGAAACGTGTTGGCCTCCCAATCCCTTGTCACTTGAAAATAAGTTTGCAGCTTCCAGCAATGCAGCACCCAGCGTCCAAGTAAGGCTCCCAGATCCAATAATTATATGTTTATCTTTTAAATGCAAACCATCCCTGAGTAGTGCTACAACATGTGATGCTCGAAAATAGTATTAATCTACAAATGGCTATCCAACCGCACTTCTTGTAGCATCTTGCCATGTTTTTGAACAGAAATCTTGACCTTTCTCTAAGATCTCATTGTAGTTAGCTGTAGATGTTAGATTAAAAAACTTGTAGACAAAAAAGAACCCTGACAGTGCATAGATTAAATTTGTATTAGAGTGGAGTTTGTGCCACATGCAATGGCACAGAGAAAAGGGAAAGGGTCATTCCTTTATAAGGAGATGGATCAAGTAGTGTATTCCACAAACCTACAGTGAAGGACCTTCCAACCGTCCTATCTATCCTACCTATCAACTGGAAAACTATTAATACAGAGTCAATCACATGCAATGGCACTAAGAGGGAGCCAATTATTCATGGGAAAGAGAGAGTACAGTCCTATCTAGTCCTATCTGATAATCACCAAAAAGAGAGTGGATTATGCACTATTGATCCACATAAATCTTGCTGTATAACAAGACCCATATTATAGCCTGGAACGGTATTAAGAGACCTAGTGACATCTTGTAGAAAACTACCATGAGCATTGACCTTACCATAAACATCATCTTCTGTTGAATTGCATTTCTTGACAAAAGCATTGAGAAAATGAAGATGGGGATCAAAAGCTGCATTTGAGGTCTGCATGGCTGCTATTTTCAATGGCTTTGTAGTCTCATGAGTCTGATCCAAACTTCCCCAACTGTCTATACAACCTATCTGATTAACAATTGTATCCATTTCTGATAAATCCAAGGGCCTGTCATCAAATAGAACCGATCCTAGAGATAGTCATCAAATAGACATTGATCCAAGGACTTGCATACTCTCACAGAGATAGTACCTTGTAACAGTTGAACACAGTTAATGAAAGATTCATGTAAACTAATAATATACAAGATTTGGAATCACCAAAAGTATTTTCAAGGAATGAAAACAAGTCGTCTATGAATGAAGTAAAAGGAGGATCAAGGATTTTCTCTTTTTTTTTCTTCTCTCCCACGAGGATCAATTACTCCACAAATATAATATGCTCCCAAGTGTTGAGCTTTAAATCCAACATTCAATACATAGTTCATTGGTATACTTAAATTTCACTGGTAATGAAATAGCCAATAATTCAAAAAAACAATCATTTAATTCTATTTAGCCAAATATGAAAAATGCCTATTCTTTTTTGTCCTCTTTTGACGAGGAACTATAATAGATGGTGCAACATGATAATCATGTTGAACATCTTCATCATCCTGAACTCTTGTCTGTTGGATCTCTGGGTTGTTTTCCAAATGAGTTGCAAGAAGGTCAATCAATTCATTTTGTCCAACAACAAAAGCATCACATCCTTCTATGGCCTCTTCATGTTCACTATCAGTTGCACCCTTTAAGGAGTCTGATTGTTGCACATCCTATTAAACAACATACTTTAGTTAATTAAATTATTACAACATTGATACTTAAATTGTTTATTATGTTATAAAATACTAAAATAAACTTACCTCAGATTCATGCTCAATGACCAATTTCTCCCCTCGATCTATCATATGTTTTCGGAGGCCTTGGGAACCATGCAATAAAGCATATTTTAGATCTTCATTTGAAGCTTCCTTTCAAAATTGGTGAACCTAAGTGTACAAAGATATTTTAATTTATCAACTATCATTTCTCATTCAATACATTCAACTCACCAAAAAAATATAAAAAATAAATGAAATTATTCACTTACCAAGCTCCCACGAATACTATTATACCCGCCCGACCCCAATTTATGGGACCCAATACTTGACACCCTAGCTTGGGTAGCCTTTGTTGTATCTCGAAGGCGTCTTTTACCTCCTTCTCATGTAGATGGCATGTAGTTTGGGTTTTGAAGGACTTTCTCTTGAATTTGGCATCTTTGATAAGCTCATCCCATGTTGCTTGGTTAGTGATCCAAGATGGTCGAGGATATCTCAGTCATTTGTTAGCTTTGACCTTATTTTGTCTCTTTTAGAATGAATGAATTTATGTGCATAATCCATTATGAAATCCTTGTTAAAACCGGGATTTCCAAACTCTTTTATGACATCTTCAAAGAGTTCATCTTTCTTAGACTTGGCTTGCTTTCTCCAATCCACTTGTATGGTATTTCCAAATAGGCATTATGCACGATGAAATAGAAATTGGAAAATTTTTGACCCCATTTCATCTTTTAAGACATTTCCATCCGAGGTTAACAAGATTGTAACCTCTTTCTTTCCTTTTGTGTTCACCGTGGAGATTGTTGCAGTCGTAGGGGTGATAGTAGTTTCCCCTATAGGAACATCAGGGGACATGCCATTTTCTTCCTGCATGTATAGAGCATGAATGTTTGTTAGGACTATTGTAAACCATGCAATATGAAAAATTGTTGTTATGAATGTTTTATAACACATGAATGATAATCAAGACTGCTTTGTTATGATTGTTTTAGAAATAATTAATTATCATAAGCGTACTATTTAGGTGCAGCAAGACCTATACTTTCCAGCAATGTAGACTCCAATGCATGAATTTGCTTAATTACTTCCTATCTAACTTCATAAAATTCAGGAGTATCTGGTAGGAGAGTTAAAATTTTGGCTTGTGATTCTATGAGACTTGTCAAGGAAGCATGTTGTGGTGTTGGAGGGTGAATTCAGAGAGAACCCACACATGAAGGGTTACTCCTTAACTCTGGTGTTGTACTATGTGTTGGCATGCTTGATGGAATTGGAATACTAAAAGTTTCAATGTTGGATGTAGAAATTATGGTACGGGATTTACTTCTTGGCGGCACTCTCATGTTAGGATTTTCTAGTGCATATGTAGAGGGTATGCCATGATCAGTTAAT
Source organism: Taxus wallichiana var. yunnanensis (assembly GCA_018340775.1). Classification (NCBI taxonomy): domain Eukaryota; kingdom Viridiplantae; phylum Streptophyta; class Pinopsida; order Cupressales; family Taxaceae; genus Taxus; species Taxus wallichiana. Next base: position 172,087,593 of record CM031241.1, read on the forward strand.
CCTCCAAGAGAACCCTTTAGGCACATTGTTGAAGAAGCACAAAATATCATAAAACAAAATTATTAATAGTAAAAAAATTCAAAGTTGCATGTAACATTAAACAACTTCACTAACAAATGAATAATAACATATGCAATACTAAATTTCCATTTCATTTCATGTATCAAAAAAAAATATATATTTGAAAGGACCAAAAGGTGTGCATCTTCATATATTTGCAATAAGGAAACATTTAATGAAACAAGGAAACATGTGCAATGTATGCATTGACATAGAGAAAAAAACATTAGCAATCCACTCATAAATTATACTAGTATGTTCTAAAAAATAATAATGCATAATACTCTATTTCTAGAAAATATATCAAATTGTGTTATGTCCTTGCAATGATTTTCAGGTTTACATTTTGATTAAATAAAATCATCTTCATCTAACATTACAATTTCCTCATCTGGAGGCATGAATACACCATAATTAATGGGCCCCAAATCCAAAAATAAATCAATACCATGGTTCTCGTTATCTTCATCCCCTTCAGCCATAGGTAAATGATGATCAATAAACTCATCATGTTCATGTATTTGATCACCAAAATGTTGTTCTTGTCCTTTTGGAACTTCATCTTGTTCATATTCATCATCAATAGTCATGTTATCAACATCCTCCTCTTGGTCATCTATGTCATCAAGTGGATCTTCTACCTCTTCAAGTACATCATGGCCTTCTACATCTTCGGAAAAGGTCACTCTTCGTCCTCTTGGATCATAATCTATCACAAAGGACCAGCCAAGTTGTTCTAAATTTGGAACAAGAAATATTTGACTGCATTGGTTTGGAAACACATAAGGTTCAGAAGTAGATTCAAACCTCGATGTATTTATCATATTGAATCCATTCTCATGCAACAAAATAGTTTTGTCAGGGCCCACTTCAATGAGCCTATACCATTCAACATGAAAAATAATTTTTTTAAATATGTGAAATCAAGTTCTATTATATCCTCCAACACTCCATAATATCAAAGTGTACTTGTGATTGTATTTGTGTCATATGCATGTGAATGACACTCCACTTCAAATGGTGCTGAAATTCCACTATCATAAGTTTTCCGCTTCTCATCGATCTTCTTGATTCGAAAATGATGACCGCTAATCCACATTCCTTTGTAATATGTTACCTAAATGCATATGTACATATTATCCAATTAGATTCAAGGACACAAAAGGTTAACTAAATAGTTTCAATGATAAAAAAATATTTAGATTAAACAATGTTCATCATAATAGTTTATTTTTATATTACCTCCCCATTTACATATCCTTTAACAAAATCTACTTGTTTTTTTGTCACTCCTTTCATTCCCTTGGTTGCCTTGTGTTCAATATTTGTCTTTAGCCAATGCCATGAGCATCTATCTAGCCATTTTCTTTTATGGCATGCAGGAAGTCCTCTATTAGAGTTTTGACCATGTCTATTATATATATTAGCCCATGCCTTCTCATCTTCTATTTTCTTTTGTTCAACATACTTCTCCATCCATTCTAACATAAATTTAGAGTTGTATGCAACATACAAATGTAATGACTCCCATTCCTTAGCATCTACAACAGAAATTATAACCAATCATTGATCTAACCATTCTTTAAAGGATACATCATACAATACTTAAGATTTAAAAACTACTACTAACATTTAAGAGTACCTTTTATCCTCTTTGAAGTTATTTGACCCTCTAGTTTTCTATCTCCAAAGGATTGAGGTTGTTGATCACCCCATAATCTTGGAGCCTCCATATGCAATTGAGGCAAGTACTCAGATAAATGAACCATGGTTTGAAAAACCATGTACCCTTCAACCATGGAACCTTTAGGTCGAGCTCTTTGCCTCACAAAATGTTTTAGAACCTTCATATATCTCTCTACGAGCCACATTGTCCTAAGATGGATGGGCCCACATTTTTCAATCTCTTCTACTAAGTGTATAAGGTAGTGCTCTTGAGAATTGAAGAAACTTGGAGGGAAACACATTTGAATGTCACACATCAAAAGTGCAACATTCCTCTTCCAATAGTTCAACTCATCTGGATGTATCTCTTTAGATGAGACCCACCTATAAATTTTAGTAACAAGCATTAACATATCACCAGTTATAATATTTGCAAATTGTATGTTAAAACATTTATAAAGACATTGAAAATAATATTTATAGAAGGAAAAAAATTAATTATTGAATAACAAATGATGGTTTAGAATACCTCAAATATTTGGACAATTTGTAAATTGTTTGTGCAACGTCATGGTTGAAAGTGCTTTGTATTGTTGTAGGAAGCACATACTGCACCAACATTGAAAAATAGTGTTTAAACTATATATTATCTTCTACATTACTAATATATTGAAAATTGCAATTATACGACCAAGAAATATAACATATCATGAATTACCTTTATCCAATTATGCCAATCATGTGTTTTCATTCCAAAAACTCGAACCATCTCTTGTGAATATGGTTTTTAATGTCACACCAAAATTCTGAACCATTGGAAATCTTATGGCACGCATAATATCAAACATATATTGTTTCTCCTCTGATGTAAGAACCCATGGTGCAGATCATATGTGTTATTTTCATGTAACCACATGTTTGGCATCATATTGACCGCTTTGAGGTCCTTCCTTAATTTTATTTGGTCTTCATTATTGGCTCCCTTTAGATGTTTCCATAAGCACTCTGCCACATTTTTTCCAATATGCATTGTATCAAATAGATGAGCTATTGGGAGATGCTCGTAATACTCTAACTTATAAAACTTAGATAGTATTTTCATTCCCAATGGATAACCTCTCCCTTCCTTTTTGTCATATGTTGATTTCCACCTCAAAGGGTTCATTCTTTTGGCCGCCTCCTTTCCTCTTCCTTTCCATTGAATTTATTTTTCTCATGCATGCGATAATGATGGTTTTGAGGTAAGAAGTGCCTATATTCATCGTACACAATTTTTTTAAGATCCTTTGATTGCCTAGACATAATTTTTGGCCCACATGATGGAAAACCATGTTTCCCTTTAGTCTGTAGGCCTGAAAAATTAGTATGGAAACCATATTTAGTTAATGGGTAGTAACATAAATAGAATGATTACAAATGAATATGATAAATAGATTACCACAACACACAAAGAGCCTGGAGCGTCATGAATTGTCCAAATTAGTATTGCATGAAAAAGGAAAATCCTATCATTGTTAGGTCTCGATACATCATACATATTGACACCCTTCCATAATTCACATAGCTCATCAATGAGAGGCTCCATGTATGTGTCCATATCTTTCACCTAGTGTTTTCCTATGAATGAAATGTGAATTAAAATTTAAATATGTTCATGTAAATGTACACCATCTTCAAGAGAACATAACACTAAGAAATTCATATACCTGGTATTATTAGAGTTAGCATTGCATGCTCCTTTTTCATTTGCCATCAAGGGGAAGATTATTGTTAATAAGGAAAACTAGCAAACAGAGTATGTTGTTCTAAGATCTCCAAAGGATTGACACCATCCATTGCCAATGAAAGTCTTGCATTCCTTGGCTCATTTCTTAAATCAGGCCATTTTTCTTCAAGCTCCTTCCAATCTTTGCTATCAGCCACCATACGCATGACACCATCTTGGCTCCTTCTTAGTGCATGATAGTCCATAAATCTTGCCAAATCCTTACATTTGAACATCCTCTCAAACCTTGGTGTTATTGGAATGTGGCATAGAACCTTATAGGGAACTTTCTTAGACACTTGATCTTCACGATATCTACTTGGTGTGACATATTGGGCATTGTTGTAAATTCTCATTTTCACCATAGTATAAGATATGGTCATTTGGACATGCATCATACATTTTGTACTCCATTCCAATGTCTTTCATTGCTGAAGATACTTCCTTTTGTGAACGAGGCATCTTATTTTCCTTTGGAAGTATCTTATCTGCCAAGAGTCTACATGAAACAACAAAATATCTTTATATTATTCACCATACACAATATTCAAAACTTGAATGACATGGAGAGATATAGTTTAGAGAAATTTAAAATATACCTCAAGATATCAGTAAAGCATGTATTCGTCATTCCATGCATAACCTTCAAGTTCAAAAATAACATAAGTGTTGCCAATACAGACAAATTTGCTTTTGGGTAAAGAGGTGTCCTAGTAAGTTGAGTTAGGGGTGAATCATCAACTTCTTCAGCATATGTGTAGAAGTCTTGTATAAATTCATTCACCCCATCCTCATTTAATTGAGAGGTGGTATCACCCATATGTGTGTCTTCTCCTTCATTGTGAGAGTCACTATCATCAATTCCATATGCTCTTTCATCAACATTATTATGAACTTGGATTGGCTATACATTACAATATCATTTAAAATAGTTAATAATAATGCGATATAAAAATTTCATATTTTCTAATAACAAGCATTTTTGAATTATCATTATAGTATACCTCTTCTGTATAAGCTCCATACTTCAACCTATGGATACCAACAAGTTGACGCTTCTTTAATTTTCTATTTTTGCACTTTTCACAAGTGCAATATATCATTTCATTAAAGTATTCACTTGTCCCTGGAGTAGGTCTCGGTACATGTTCATCTAAATATTCAGATGAAGATATACTATTATCCTGCATGAATCATATACTTTAAATAATGAGCATCTACCTCTCAACTTGAGACTTACATTTTTATGGTTTGGAAATGAATAATTTCGTTATGATGTTTACATAAACTAAAACATCATTAGTCTGGAATATGAGGTCATTTGTGCCATTATATATTCCATCTACTCATGAAAAATATGGTCCTTGGCCCTTACTTATCCATTTTTTGTAAGTTAAAAGAGGGTCTCATTATGAGTGTTATTTAAGATCTAGGTATTATTAAAAAACTCATGACTATGATAATACTAATCTCCATTGAGATTCAATTCATTAAATAAATAATGTAGGTGACAGAAAATAAAAGTACCTGACTCTCCATTCTGTCCAAGTATAATGGCTAATCGGGTAATAGAGTCCTACAGAAAAAGTAACACTCATGATAGCAATACAGGAAAATATTTAAAGTAAATTAATAAAACTATCTACACATTCTAACTATTTACCAATATATATAAGACTAGAATGTCATCTTATCTTACCTTCTTGCACTAAAGCCACTCCACACCAACTAGAGCAAGAGAAGAAAATGAAACCTGCAAAAAAGGAACAGTCGAAGAAATTAGACAAGGAAAAGCAATCTAATCTATTAAAAATGACCAATTAGTATCCATTAAAGTTCATTATACTAATGGACCAGAGAGAGCTGCAGTTATCATCTGCAATCAATATATGATCTCCCTGATTGTATTATAGACTTCATCTAAAAGCATGGATCTCTAAATGTCAATGATGTCCAATGACAGGGAAACAATTTATGAGAGTCATGATGAACTACTGTAGATGAATGATGATAATACAAGATTAAAAGAAATATTATATTAATGTCCACTATTAATCAAAACAAGTCAATCGATTTATGAGAGTCATGATGAACTTCATCTGGTGGGAATGTTTGCAAAGTGGTTGATGAGGAGCTCAGTGGGTTTAAAAATTATCGGGATCTTTATTACTCCCATTAATTGAATCTCTACTTTGGTTGAATAGTTTGTTTATGAATGCTTGATTGGATTTGTGCATTGAATGCTTCACTTGAAGGAGATTTTGTTTGGGTACTGCCAAGGTGAGCCTAACACTCTTGCCATATTTTATAGGTACTTCTACCTTACAAAGATTATTGGCCCAGTTGTTGCATAAACTGGAATTCATCTTGTGCTCTTGCAGAACGTAGATTGCTATGGTGTAGAGAGATCCATGTCTTGTTTAGGTTTCGACTAACTATCAACATGTTGGACTTAAAGTCTGAAATTAATTTGGGTTCATACACAGATTTTGTATATTTAAGGTGGAAAGTTATTAAGGTGTGCTAGCTTTGGATATGAACAGATACAATTTTATATGGACAACATGGGATTGGTATCACATGTAATCCTTTCAATGCATATTTCTATATGCATCCAAGGGAATGACACGGGCTTACAAAGTGGTGGCATATTTTTATATCCACATTGGAAGAAGTGAGAGTCGTTATCTATGGATTAGTGAATTGAACAATGGACAGTTGTAGTTGAGGTGGAGTAGAGAGGTTGAGGACACCTAGGTCAGATAGATGTGCAAATATTTTGTAGAGGTCACGTTGTAAGGCCGATGATGGTGCAGCCAAGTCTATAGAAGAGCCACTAAGGAACCAAACTAGTGAGGAGTTGGAAAACTGTGGTGGTGACATAAGATCTCTGATGGCATAGCAATAACAACAAAGCCCGCAGTGGTGGAAAATACTACATAGAACTAGACAACACTACCGATGACCTTTCTTTGTATTCTCATTTCACATCTAAATTATGTTCAGAGAAATGCCAAAATAGTTGTCCCATTGTTGTCAATCTCTATGTCAATATCATTATATTTAATGGTAAGTGAGTCCCTTGCAAGATTCAAAATGAACCAAGTAACATGGTCTTAGAGACTTATAGGGATAGTTTGTGGAAGGAAGAGTAATGTGGAGTTTTGAGGTTGTGAATGCATTACTTCATTGGATCTAACCAAGTTGTGAGTGTAGGAAAAGGAAGAAAGGGATTGGAGGAGTTAAGAAGCTAAAAGACCAAAGATTGCCTGCTTGGACAAGGAGTTGAGGAGAGAGAAGTTGGCAAGGATAATAAGGCTAATAGGAAAAGGAGAGTTGCATAGTAATTGTAGTTTCAAATGCCTTTATATACATGTAATTTGGGTCATTATAATATGAAATAGATAATATAACATTCAATATTTATTTCAAACGATCAACATCACAATTGGAATCGAGTTCAATGGTTTGCAGTAGCATAATACAAATTTCCTAATGGATAAAGTCAATCTTATGATTAAGAAAACTAGTATAATACTTATTATACATATTGTTTATTTCAATTTTTCCATTCTTAAGCATGATTAGTATTATAATGTTTGTATCTCTCAACAATTATATATATTTTGCAAGTGTAACATATTATATTCAAACCAGAATATAAGCTTGCAATGTTATCATACTCTTTAAGATATCTGCTGCAACAAGATAATACTAGAGGAGAAACAAAACAGATAAAGATGGTAATGAGCACCACTATCTCTACTCTAATTATAGCTTCATCACTTTTTTCAGATTGTTGTACTTATAATGTATTCATGCATTCTGAAGAAAAAAATGATATCTGTAGATTGTGTCCACAGTTTCAGTTATTTTGTTACTTCTATGTATGGATTCATGTTGGGCTACCTACAACTCACTGTAGAACACCCCTCAAGCTTAGCAGAGAATGAACCTAAAGACTTAGAAAGACTTTGTAGCCACTAGGAGTCTGATAAAGTTCTCTAGAGAATGGCCTCAGCTAAGAGAAGGTAACAGACTTATCCTTGATGGTTATGGTAACAGAATACTATCCATTCTAACACCTGAGGTCAAATATATAATAGAAGGGGTCTAAAAAATGGCTATGAGATCTAGATTGAATATAGATATGAGTTGTTGTCACCATAAGATGACTATTGGACTATAAGATGACTATTGGACATTGTCACATTGCTTCAAAGACGGCTCACAACATTGTTTTGTTGTGTTCTTCTATGCATAGTACCATTCAAAAGTTATAATCCATGGAACATTTCACATATTTTCTTAAGCCTTCAACCTTGAAAACATAATTAGTACTTCACCGTACAAACACCATATAATTAATATAAAAGGAGAAAATTGTCACAGGAGACACCTCAACTTGATCTCATGTCTCGCATAAGGCCTACCACATACAAATAAATTATTTATAACTAAATGAATGAGATATACCTGTTCAAAAGAAGATAGATAACCAACTTGCTAAGGAGTAGCTCCTTCTCTCGGGATGCTTCTTCTAAAGTGTTTCCCTCCAAGGTTAGAATTTCTTGAAGCGATGACAAGCAGCTTGCAACAACCTGTGGCATGTATAAGGCCCAAATAAAGCATTTTATTTGCAATACAAACAAAAGCACATGTGCCAAATCAATATCAAAGCATCAATCTTATAGATGAGAAATCAATATGACTTCCACTAAGGCACCCAGTTGAGGTTGTGATGTGCAAACCATTATTATATTCAATAGCAGAACCTCAATTCCATATTTTACAACAAAAGCATAAACAAATCAAATTTAAATCTAGGTCACATAATTTAATAAAGTAATACAATGAATAAGCATGGCAATCAGAATGGAAATCTCAGGAAAATTAGTTATTGTTTCATACAAATTATATATAGGAATTCTTGCGTAAGGACATAAATGAGAGAAAAGAAAGAGCAAATAGATACGCAAAAATCAAGGCTCGTTGTCTTCGCGGAACCTCAAAACACAACCCCAAGCAAGTAGGAGCACAGTCGTAATATACTTGCAGGATAAAAAAGTTATTTTGACCTATGATAAGGGCTTTGCAACAAATTCTAACATTAGCGCTAAAGCATTACTCCTTCAAGGCCTGTAAACAACTATGTCAAGAGATTTAATGAGCCACTCAAATGAAGGGCTCTAATATGCTCCTATCAATCTTACAAATGATTTCGTAGTCCTGGTTGAAAACTACAGATACGATAGTTGAATACACAGGTAAGGCTAAAATGTCACTATACAATTATTTCTTTGAAACCAGATTATGAAATGGCTCCCCACCCCATTTGCAACAAAGAAGAGAGGGTCCTTGTTAAACAGCTTGCATGCCTTGTGCATCCTTCCAACTATTGCAAGCCTACAATCCTATTCTAGATCTGCTCTCTTTTTTTCAAAAGGATATTGTCCAAACTTTCTTTAGGCATGTTTCCATATACCACCTCCAAGAGTTGGACTAAATTTTGATGTCAAAGATGGGTGATGTTCAACAAAATGAGTAGCCCAAATGTTTTCTCATGGGACATGATAATGGAATCTTTTAAGAAAACATGGGCTTTTGGAGAGGCATTGAAACTACTTTTCCTTCTTACCAGCAATTCTATTGTTGCTAAATTAGTTAATTAGATGCATATATATGAGCACTAAATTACTAAAACTTATGATAATTAAGATAGGTAAAGATGGTGGACCCAATAACATGGTTACCTATGAAGGAGAGGAATACAACATCAAGAGGCAGCTCTAGTCTCAATGATTGCAAAACATGAAGAGCATCAAATTGGTGGAACTAAGCCTATCTTCTCTTCCTTTGACACTAGGTGCAAAGCCTACAAATCAATTTCATCGAATCTGAAATATAATGACAAGATCCTTGCCTTGACAAGAGGTTGCCCTGCCATCCTTTGGTTTGAGAAAGGAATTAAAATATTTAATGACATGTACAGATTTGGAATAGACAGACCTTAAAGCTTTCTATAAGCTTCCCAATCTCGCTTCAGAATGTATACAATGCTTAAAAATGTTTTCACAGCTCCCTCTACTGGAGTTATAATGGAGGATGAGAATGAGTTTTGGGATATTATGAGGTGGCTCTGTCATCACCAATCCGGCACTATGATAATTCTTCACTGGGAACTCCTCGTGCTATGATTATTTACTAATGCATAGCCTTTAGTTTGGTGGATGTAATCTAGAAACAAAACAACAACATAACACAAGAATACCATCGACTATGATAAGACGGAATGATGACAAATCTGAAATATCAAAGTAAATTATAATATTAACATGAAATTGTTACAATCTCACCCATGAGGTACTTCAAGTGTTATTGACTTCACTTGACTTTTACCAAGACTATGGGAGGAACTTTACAATTACACCTCTTAATGGCTTCTTCAACACACCTTTAAACTGATGGCTTCCTTCGCACACTTCCTCCAATATTTCTCACTACTTCCTTCTATATTAAATGAGGGAGTGGCCTCTCTATTTATAGAACTTCCATGCTTATCCATCTTATCTCTAAGATAGGATAAGAAATCTACTCTGACGAATCATATTTCATACCTTAACTCTTATCTGTACATGTAAGCTTATCCTTTAAGATAAGATAAACCTTATCATTTTACATGGGTTCCACATTTTTAGACTTTTTACAATTAAAATACGCAAAATATTTATGACCTCACTCCCGTCCTTATTACCAATATAATATTTCTAATTCCTAATCATGTAGACCCTACTTCTCTAATTACCCAAACTTTGACATTTTAACATTACCGGACCACTTACGACAAATATTTACTTTTTACAACATTCCTATTGTACTTTGATTGTTACCGTACTCCACATTATTGGCGGCACCGTACTGACGGCGCCGTTATCTTCTATCAGACGCTACTACTAATTATACTTAACAACATCCTATTCCTAATACATACATTAATGAAATAGAAATTATGGAGGAAAATTTTAGTGTCGACAGCTCAAAGGGACCCGTCTCCAAGAGGCTGCCTCCAAACAAATCCCTGAAAAGATTGCCTTCCCCCAAACCTTTACCTGGGCCTTAACAATAAGTGGAATGTTTGTGAGCCCATTCGTAGATGGACTCATAGATTTAATGTGTTTTGGTCTTCTTGTATTCAGTCAAAGAAATCTTGCTTTAGATGGCTTCAAATTCATAATAAGCTTATTGTTGGCTTCTAATATTTTTAAAATGTAAGAAATAAGCTTATTGTTGGCTTCAAATATTTTTAAATTGTAAGAAATATAAATATATGAATTAGAAGCCATCTATAGAAATATTTCTTTGACTGAATACAAGAAGACCACAAAACATTAAATCTATGAGTCCTTCTACTAATGGGCTCACAAACATTCCACTTATTGTTAAGACCTTGGGAAAAGTTTGGGGAGAAGGCAATATTTTCAGAGAGTTGTTTAGAGGTAGCCCCTTGGAGAGGTGACCCTTTGCGCCACCTCATAGTATCCCAAAACTCATTCTCATCCTCCATAATTAGTCCAGCAGAGGAGCTGTGAAAACATTTCTGAGCTTTGTATACATTTTGAACTGAGATTGAGGAAGCTTATATGAAGCTTTAAGGTCTATCCAAGGATTCCAAGCTTTTGTAATAAAGCTTCAAATCCACCGATTCTATACTTTTTTATCAATGAGGAAGGCGATTAAAACATGGCACTCCCTGCAACAATAGCTTTCATTCCTCTTAATCTCCTCTGGATTTCTACAATTTCATAACAGGGTACTACGTAGTAAAATTTAGGAGCCCTTTTCCACAAAAATAGCCCCAGTCAAATCTGAAATTGTCATCTCTGCTACATCTTTGAATGGAAATTGTATCCAAATTCAAATATAACAAATGTTGCGCTTGGGCAATGCCAACACCCTTCCCCTCTCCTGGTAGCATATACTGATAACAGTAGTTTGGAATTTTCTTGAAAATATTCTCAAATTTTGGAGTTTCCTACATGTTCTTGTTTGATGGAACTAATTGAGGCGTGACAATTGTAGTAGCCACCTTCATGGTACCCCACCCTTAGTGCTATAGTTTATAACTATATATAACTATATATATAACAAGTGAGGTCAAGGATGGGGAGTGAAATGTGTAATCTTCTCTCTTATACTCTTTTCAAAATTCTTGAGCAAAGATACATATCTAGTGTATGTGTTTTTAACTGTTCTATGCTTTTCTATAGTTGGGTTGGTTATTGGATGTTACCATCGATAACACTGTTGAATTGGGTCTTCAACTAACAAACAACTGAAAGAGATATGAACAGATGGAATAAACAATGAAACAGATGATCGACATGAATGTGCAGAAAAATTGTGTGACCCCAGCTGACAGCAAACCTCGTAATATACACCATATCTTTGCTCAATATTGTTGCTCACAGACACTCTCGATACAAATTATGGGAATAGTTACATTTCTATGTCCTACCCAGCCTGGCCCAAACTGGGTTTTGATTATTAAAACTGTGTCGAGGAGGTTTTTCATTGGAAAAGATGGACGCCATCGGAGGAATTTGTAATTCACATGGATATATCATAGTTGTAATAATGTGGATGAACTTGAGCTGCTGAGGCTCAAGGTTCACATGAAGTATGCTCTCACTATGCACTGGGTTTGAAATCAGTTGTTAGAAGATTTCCTTTTAGTTGGAGTGGCGTTTTGGAGGAATTATTCACCCTTCTAAAACCTTGAAAGGTTAACGATCTTATTTCCAATACCCAACAAGAAATTTTTCCTTACCCAATTAACATCCCATTATTCTCTGTAAGCGTATTCTCATTACCATGGCAACTAGCACTGGTACAGAGAAGAATCATCACACAAGAGGGATTCGAGTGGGAGAGAGTGATAACTCAACATCTACTACTATTACCATGGCAACTAGTACTGGTACATAAAAGAATCGTCACAGGAGAGGGATTCATGTGGGGGAGAGTGATAACTCAACATCTACTACTTCCAATTACAAGAGAAGTGTATATGGAAATCATGAAGGGAAATGGCAAGATAAACATAGCATTTTTGAAAGAAACAAATCAGCTTCTTTGCAAGATCCTCGTAATGGTCTTGTTCGAACCAATTCTATGAGAGTCCTCTCAAGTTCAGTTGGGAAACTTGAATCTCGTAAGGAAATTAAGAATCAAACGAGGGCCAACATTGGTGTAATGAAGTCTGCTTCTAGTGATGAGTATGTTGTTGGTTAAAGTTTTTTTAATTTATTCATTCTCTTATACTTATTTTTTCTATTTTTCCCTTCACATCTTATTACAAAAATCTTGTTGCTCTGGTTTATTCAGAGTTAGCTCTATTTTAGCAAATAGGTCTAAATTCTTTTCAGTATACAATAGGGAGTATAGGGTTATGGCGGATATTATTGTAATTCATTTTTTAACCATATCTACAATACAAAAATAAATTATTGTTTTTTCAAAGTCAAAGCCTTCCATATAGGAGATAAGCTGATATGAATATAAGACACCCAAGGGTGGTATTGCTAGTTTCAGGATGATATTAACTTGTGAGTCTTTCCAATTTGTATTCATTGCAGAGATAGTCTTTTTTAGCATTGTGCCAACATAACGAAGCGTATCTATTAGACTAAAATTTCTTGATATTGCACCTTATTTTGAAAGGGAATTAAATTTTGATGTGGCCTTTATAAACCATTATTTCCAACCCTAGAAATTCTCCCTTTATTAACCTATTTTAATCTTTTGTTGACATTAATAAATATTTTCCCTTTCTTTCAGCAGTTTCAAAAATGGGCAATTTTGAATTTTTGTCTTGCCCCAAGCCATTAGAGTTTTATGCTACTATGGTTTCTTAAGTAAAGAATGATTGTTTCTGGAAAAGAAAAATTTGATAGAAATTTGAATAACATCTACCTAGTTCACAAGTTAAAGGGAAGCATTCTTATAACAAAACCATTAAAGTCAAAGATTATTTTATTCTAAGCTAGTTGTATTTCTAGATATCAATTGATCTATTTTGGTAATTTTTAGACATTAATATAAGTTTCTTCTTTTTGTAAAGCTCCCAAATAAATATATCAAACTCCAGACCAAGATCTAAACATTCTTCTGGAAGCAGTGGGTTTGGAAAAGAACCATCCATAGCCGAGAAGAAAACAGTTGGTACAAGTAGACCACAATATTTGACATCACTGGCGGTGATCTGAGTGAAAGGATTGCCAATGCCAAAATAGTTGTAGATGGTTGTGTTGACTCTAGCAGCAATATAATGGACAACACTGAATGTATATCTCCCAATGATATATTTTTCTCTAGAGTAGACTTCTCCCCAAAATTTGTTAAACCTTCGCCAATGAGCAATATTTATAGAAGGAAAACCCAGCTCTGATAAAAGCCTTATCCATACCCCATCAAGTGCATGCCTTCTTAGTAGCTATGTGTCTATAGGGACAAACACCAATGCAAGGATCAGGATCAGTGAAACTGGAAAAGCAGTCAGAAAGTAAAAGATCCATTCAAGTGTAATAAAAAGGTTTGGTTTTCTTGCATGAGTGGAGGAACTTGCATGCCTCCCAATAGTGTACCACTTTTGAAGAAAGAGAGACCTTTCAAAATTGACAATTTATCTTCAAGAGATATCAGAGAGATCAGAATTTCATGGGTAGATAAGCATCGTCCTAGGTCACTTGCGGGATTCATATGTCACAAGAAACAAGCCCAACTTCTCAAACAATTGGTGCGAACTTAACACGTATTTTGTCTAATTATGTTTGGTGATATTTCATTTGTTTTTGGAATCAAAAAATACCTAAAAAATGCTCAGCATAAACTTCACATATGTTTGCAAGGCTGACCGATCAACCAACCAATAATAAATCCACTCAAAAAGTGGTAAACAACACATTGGTTGTTGATCAGTCAGTCTATGCAAACACATGTGATGGATAGGCTCTTCCCACAAGAAGACTTATGTCAAAGATCTTGTGGATAACTTGAAGCTCTTCTGAATTAAAACTACCATGCAGGTTATCTAGAATTTTTTTGAAAAATCTTTTATTTGTTTCAAGTTTTCAAATAGAATTGGTTTTTTTGAATCTAGTTACCAGATATCTCAGGGGAACTGTCCTCATATTCTCTTTCAAGGCCCGCCTGGTTCTAGAAAAAGGGATCTCACCATGGCTTTGTTGCAGGGAAATATTTGGAGGTTCTTCTTGGAGGGTAAGTGGCCTCATTTTACGTTGATATCCCTACTTTTACTGGTATGTTGATGCAAAAGTAATACCCAAAATAGTCTTTACCTTGTCCTAAGAGCGAGGTGATTTTATACCGTTTGTCTTGGTTTTTTTGGGTTTATATATTTGGGATGATCCAATGATGCTTACCATTTAGAATTGATTTTGCAGGTTTCACACGAGCTTAAATCATTTGATTTAAAGGTAATTTTTGTCTATTTTATGATTTTTAGCTTAAATTTTTAATTTGATCTGGAGTTTGGAGATGTATTGCTGATTGAATTTAGTGATAATCTACTATCCCTATTTTATGTTGGGTATGTGGATTTCCAGTCCTCCATCAAAAATTCTCCTAAGTAATTTTTGTTAGGGTTGTAACACTTAAAGGAACATACGTTGGGAATTCTCGCCATGAAATATTTTATAATAAGATATTAAATGTTAAAAATTATGTGTGTGTATATATATATATAATTTTGTTGATATATATGTGTGGGGGTTGGTTTTTATGACAACATGATGATATGGATTTCTATAAAAAAATGCATTAACCTATTCTTTCTTTTTCTTAGAAAGCCTATTCTTTTGATGTACTTTACTATTATAAGCTCCACCAACACCTTTGGCAAATGTGGAAACGTACACAAGATCCTGACCAAACTCATAGCTTTGGATGTTAAAGAGGAAAATACATAGGTAATAGATTAGAGCCCACAGCTAACGTCACGAAAATTCCCTACAGTCTCTTGGTGATGTTATTGAAACATGGCTTGTTGGAAACACCAAAGGGTAATTTTGAAACTTACAATTTAAAGAAAATCTATTTTTATATATATGATTTATTTTATTATGTCAAGAGAGGTATTTTACAGATTTTGTGTGAGTTGTTAACAATTAATGGTCAATTTTACATGTGACATTCATCTGATATGTTTCAAGATTTTTTCTTGTTTAGAATTTGAAAAAAAAAAAAGTCTTTTTAAACCAGACACAATAGTACAATTTTATTGAAACCATCTCTCATAATTCAATAAAAAAAATTATGGAGAAAATAAAAAATAATTAAATATTGTAATATGTATAAAAAATAGAATAGATGTCTTGAGATTAATATCTCTTTGCATATTTTCAATAAATTTATTTTATGTACTAAGATAATATTTAACAATGAGTCCTCTTTTAAGCCATTACCATGAAACCCACTTCAAATCCAAACGTGTGTACAATATATACTAATTTTAACCTTTCAGCTAGTTGTTTCTGTACCCATGTTCTCCCATATTACAGGTGAACAAATTTTTTCTTTTTCCTTTTCTCAGTCCAATAGAAAAAGTATTGAACTCTCTTTATGTATTCCAAGCAAGGTGTTCCTTCACCCATTAAGCCCACTATGATTCATGAATGGTGAATATAGGGAAAGAGACAAGGGACGGTAAGCCTGCCCATTGCATCAAGTCCTCACCACATGGAGGTCAATGTTTTTCATGTGGCTGAGAGTTCCCGCTATGTGCTCATGACACTCATCAAGGAGTTAGCACGCACTTCTGAGATAGCTCTACTAGAGGAATATGAATCTAGTTTTGCAGTAGATTATAAAGGTCTGTAAATATTCATGCTAATTTTATGTAGGACAGTTTTTTTAGATAAAATAAGTGAAATGTTTTCCTATAGAAATCTAAGAGATTTAATTTTGTATTGTTTGGAACGCACTAAACCTCTAGGTTTAACAACATTATCAATTTGATTTGCTTATGGATTCAGTGATGGTCCCATATGAGATTGAAAAACTCTCAAAATATGTTCAACACATCATCAAATGGATGATGGACCACTACGCAGATGTAGTTAAACTTGTTCTCTACTCTGATAATGATTCAAACCTGGTAGAAGCTTTGAAGAATCATTGTCAAGTCATCAAAGTAGATGCTCCACTAACCCATGAAGTGAGTTTGTTGCAAAAATATTTGCTAGCAATATATGTAATTGGTTGTCTTCTATTGTTGTAATTGAGGTGTTTGAGGATCCCACATATCATGGAAGTTCTTCTTCAGATAGCCAAGAAGGAAAGGTTTGACTTACCAATGAGTTTTGTTGCTCACATTGCAAGCAAAGCAAAGTAGAATCTAAGACGAGCAATCATGTCCCTTGAAGCCTGCAAAGCCTACTAGTAAGGACCTTAAAATTTAATCTATGATGCTTAGTTATTTTTTAAATGTATATTAACTGAAAAATGGCCCAATTAGAATCCTAATTGACTCTGAAAATCAGTGGCACAAAGCTACCTATAAAAGAGAGGTTACCAGAAACCCACAGTTTGTGTACATAAAAATAAATATGAGATGGCTTTTTTTGGGACTAAACCCTAGAGCAATTGATTACTATAGATTACAAGAATGATAACCAAATAAGATCTATATACCGAGAAAAATGAAATGTTCATTTATGACATATATGCAGAAAAATCTTTTTGATACAGTGTGAATGTCTTCTGATACGATATCCTTTCCAAGAAGACCAACCAATTCCTGTGGGCTGGGATGAGGTAGTAACAAAGATTGCAATAGTATATTGATGGACCCAACCTCAAAAAGGTACTATCCTCTCTAATCCTAGTTAGATTGTTTACTATAAAAAATTTAAATAATTATTCGGAGTTTTCTCAATCCAATATTTCTTATTAACTCTCAATGAGTCATTTATTATTAGAATTATACTTATCAATCTCATAAGCTTGAATGATCTACTGGACAGTTATTATCTCCATTACCATTAAATAAGTTCAACCATACCAAATCCACTTCACACTAATTTCATCCATAAATATTAGCGGAGATCAACCATCCCTAATACTTATTTTCTGGTCTGCCATCACCCATCCCCACTTTTAAGTGTAACTCTATTTGAACATAAAAAGTACTCATATGGGCAACCTTCTAGTCACATGATGCAGTAATTTCCAATTGAATCATTAGATTTCACTAGAGATCTAGGTTATTGAATGTATTAATACTCCATAGAGTTATCTCTGATAACTTATAATGATCCATTTAAGTACAACATCAAAATTTCTCAACTTACTTTCACTTTCATGAATGGCAGAGCTTTTATTGTTCACAGAAAGCTTCAGAGATTGATTTCTGATTGGGTGAACCCTAAACTTATATTCCAGGTATAAATCTTCTATAACTGAACCTCATGTTGCATGGAAATATTTATAGTTCTATACATTTTCTTCTTATATTTCAGTATAGATGATTATTAGAAAAACATGCAGAGTCTCATGCAAGAGCTTATAAAGAGAGTTCCTATCAAGAGAGAAATTTACTATTGTTATGCCTATTCGGTAAGGACAACTTATTTTTAAACTGAAAGTACATGGAAACAATCTTGAAATTGTGTCTAAAACATTTTCTTGGTGCTTTAAGGAACAAATAAAATCCTAAATATGTACTTACCTATTTTCCTTTGCTTCTATTCTTAGTTATCTAAAAATATTTCATTGAGATTAAAAGGCAGTAATTTTCTTGGGTTTGATGGACTTCCATCCATGAACATTCATTTCTTGAACTGTCGTAGTGCTCGAACTGCCATAACAGATTTATGTAAAGGACATACAATCTACATTATTAGATCTTGAAAAGATTAATATAGCAAAAATATGGAGCAAACTCGATTGGAAAGAAAGACATTTTGGATGTCGGGTGGATTCAAGAGGGAGAATGTGGTCAAAGCTGCGGGAAGGCCATGTATACTCTCTGTCATAACCCCAAAGAACTATGCCATTCTACTGAGGGAGCCTGTCAAATGTTTGACAAAATGACAAGATATAAAATAGGGAAAAAAGAAATACTGGAAGCCATCCTGATAGGAACGAGGAGGTGATGGCTGAGGATGATTAGGAAATATCATAGGTTGAGCTGTCCCTTTGAAACTGTGGTGTCCGGGTTAAGAAAAACCTGAGTCGGTGGAAGACAATGTGCCAGTCACAAAATTGGAAGTTGGGCCAGATTCTCTCCAATGACTTATATATGAGAGAGCATCTTTAGGACCAGTCCCCCTACTGGAATACAACATATGCAAGGATTCCATCCTTTCATTGGTACTTCGATTGTGTGGAGTGTTGCAGACTGGTTTAGGGGGCAACAATTTTACAGACATGGAAACGATAGACACTATGGATGCCTTGCTCCTTCATGGTCTTCTGGCGATGAATTTAACCAAAAAAGACAAAACCTATATATGATTTGGCCCCTTCCACGATCTGATATCTCACTTTGTTTGGCTCTTACAACACATTATTTTGGGACTTTTACTATACTCACCACGCACTATATGTGCCCAAAAATGTAGAGGTCGTGGGGGATTTTTCCTAGGGTTTTTCAACCAGAGTCAAGAACCCAACATGCCAAATGATCGGAAAAAGATTATAAAAGGAAAAATATTTTGAAAACAAAACCATCATCCTGAAAAAAATCTGAATAGAATCTCCCTTGAACAAAAAACATACAATATAGGCAATCCATGTATAAACAAAGCACACACAGGGATTTACCCAGCTCAAAAACAAATGATGGGCAAGAACGATACCTGCAAACCCATAGTCTTTGCTCTGCCTGTGGTTGCTTCAGATGGGAACACCCAAAAGTGGTTTTGTATTATCTGAAAAGTGAAGAAGTCTGCTCCAATGAAATTTAGATGGCATAACCAGATGAACACGGCTTGGGATGAAGTTATTTTTCCGGAGCTTAGCAACAATATTGGGAGGAGAAACCACTTTCACACCACCGTTATTTTGCCGGAGCTTAGCAACATTGGGAGGAGCCACTGTGCACATGACAGCTGGAGAACAGAGTAGCGATCACGCAATGATGAGAAATCAAAAGTGCAGGAATGAAGGTCTTTAAATGCCCTCACAAAAGTAGCTGCATAGTAAATGGCGCATAGAACATAACATGTTTATGTAGATGGTACCCACCCTAAAAATTAAAAAGTGGGAAATTTTGAGACGAAATTATTTTTTTGAGACAAAATTATATTTTTGTCTCTATGTTTTGTCTCAAATGACCCCCTTGTAGTAGTGCCATCATATTCACTATTTGAAACCCCCGCAATTTTGATACACAAATACAACAAGTAAAAATACTAGAATTTTTTTTTTTTTTTGTTTTAATGTTTACTACACAATACCACATGGACTCCAATAGATAGACTTAACATTAGATAACATACTTACATAAACATGAACCCACCTATATGATAGGATAACATAGGGTACACATCAATGTCTTACTGAAATGATGTAAACCAAGACAATGACCCACTTTCAAGAAGAAACATAGGACAGGCATACTCCACGACATGGCATTTTCATATTTTACATATTCATTACATTGAGGTTTTCATGGTATGACATTATAGTTTTTAAGATAATTAAACACATAAGGTTTACAATTTCCTATTTTTCAAACTTCATTTACTTTATTTTGTAGAGCATTAGTCTTTAATGGATAATGTGTGGTTGATTCCTTTCTACAATTCCATTAGTTATCCATATGTAATTTGTTGAATAAATTCATTTTATACACCTACATGCCTCCTAATATTCATTCTTACTTTAAAGGTTTTTTTTTCTCAAAATAGGTGTAATTGACATTAAATTGCATCCTCATTATGAAAAGGAACTAAAAATATGTTAAGGTTTTGCTTTTCAAGATGTATATTCGATGATTAAATTTTATAATTGTTACACAAGTAAATATAACGAGATGTAAACAAAGAAATCTTAGGATTCAAGGGAGATTTATATCAAAGATTCTTCCATCACAAAGATCATTATTTTCCCTGTTATAGTTGTCATCATTCAATAACTTTTTTAATCCATTCAACATTTTCACATCACGGAATTTGATTTAGGTTTATATATATCTTTTGTTTGCTGAAAAGTTATATCTCACCATGAGTAATTCTTATTTATTTTTAACAACATGAAAATGTCTAGTTGATTTATAAGGACTTCAAGTATGACATTACTCCTAACCCAAAATATTGTTAACTCTTGTATGCTTTACACTTACGACGTACTTTGGTCTCATTATTGATATTTTTGAACAATAAAAATTCAAATGATATGTAATTTACACTTAGGGATTCATGACTATAAGGATTTGTGACATTATACCTATCTACTTATTTCATTTCTCTTAGACCACCAAAAATTAAACACATTTAACAAGACAACCCAACAACTATATTCTTATCAAATGCCTTCCAAGGAAAAATTTAAATCGTTGTGTGAATAAGAATTAGAGTTTCCTTCACAAAAACCTTAAGAGAGGATTTACGATCACCTAACTTCAAAAGCATTCGGGGATGGTGGATAAACTACCCCATATGAGAACTCATGGTAATCCACTATTACATACTAAGGGACACATTTATCTAAGAGGGACAAGAGGGGTTCAAATGCAAAATTTATAAAAATTTATGCATTCAATAGCCTTCTAAAGCCATATTTACAATCATTGATAATCTTACATCATATTCCCTTTGTCATAGAACATCAAGAGAGGCCACTCGATAATATGTATTGTTTAGTGCTCGAGGGTTTCTACACCTTATCACAAGATAAAATTAGAGAAATAAAATGTCCATGTATCATGCAAGGCATTTGTGCCACTTAAGGTATTCCAAGAATACATTTTCTCACTTTCGTTTAACATTTATCTTATAAAGGATTCTATTAGATTTGGTTTGGTTACTTGATTGCCAATAAAATGTATAACCCAATAGCTAATTTCAAATTTCCTATCATATTCACCTTTTAGGTTTGATTCATAAATGGGAAACTATGTTTTCTTATTCACTTGTTCTCGCGTGGATCAAATCATGTCCACTTCACCTCATAAGAAATATTTAATATGTTGCAAGCAATCTCAATGACCCTTGAAATGATTAGATTGACATCACAAGGGTGCGTTCCCAAACGAGGGCAAGTTACAAATTTTCCTTTACAATTAAAAACTTAATAAGAAAATAATGCACAACCTAACTATCTTGGTGGTCCCACCCACTATTCATTACATTCCACTTCTAACATTATTTAGTCTCTAAAAAACCCATGAGATTTCAAGCTCATTAACATGTCATCTTGTATGCCATTAAAATGATGTTATGCCTCGCACTAAGGAATCTTACAAACTTTCATACCTATGTGAATGCTCTCAACTAGGTTTCTAGGGAGGAATACACAAACACATACAATACCTCTAAGTCTCTAAGACTATGAAAGATGTTTGGAGCTAGCCTAACTTGGAGCTTACTAGAGAGGGTCATTACATTCAACAAAGGTAAATATTTTGAGCTATATGTTTGTTTGGTCACTTTCCGCTCAATATGAAAAACACACAAAATGTAAGTTGATATTTTTATTTGAATATTAAGTGATTTCCTAGGTCATTGCAACACTAGCAGATAGGTAAAAACACGCCATTTTAAATTACTTGCTAACAATTTTACTAGCACAATCATATCCAAAATTTTCAGCTACAATAAACATTTTAAATGAAAAGGTTTCAGTTTCATCCTCCTATATTTATTTTGACACTAAAAGAAGGAATCTTCGACATATTTTTTCCAAAGTACATAATACCATCAACCCCATTTACTTAAGAAAATATTCAATTACAACTAATATTAACATTCGTCAAAAATGCAAAAGTATAATTATGTACGAAATAGTACATTTTCCAATACGCAGCAACTATCATTTTCATCATGGAAATAATGAAAATAATACATTTTATTCATAAAAATATCATTGAAATATTCTAAACAATTACATTTCCTTCAAATAACATGCTAATAAAACACACAAATATCATATTTACTACTTCTTTTGTTTAGGTACCAGCAACCAATGTTGCGTCACTCCTAGGATTGAGTATGGAAAACCCTTACACTCAAGCACAAACAAGACATTCATCATTTCAAGTAATTTCAAACAAAGTACAAAGAGAGGTAGAGATAAGGAGAGAGAGGAGAGATAATTTCCTCACACATTCATTTACATTTATATTTTCAAGAGAGAGAGTAAGGAAGAGAGAGAAATTGTAAAACATTTTCTTTGTTATTCACAATATTTTTCCATTTCTCAATTCATACCCATTTTTATTTTATTTCAAACTCATCTGCATTTTTAATCCGTTCACATTTCCAAGACCAACCAAAATTTCATATTTATTTTAAGAGAAAGAGGGAGAAGAGAGAGAACACTATAAATTGCAAAATCCATTTATACAAAATAATTAATTAAATAATCCTCTACACACACTGAAATGCTAAAAAAGGGTTCATGAGTAATTTACAAAACAAGTGGGATTCTTAGAAATATTTTCTAGCTTAATTTCGAGTGTGCGAAAATTGACCAAAACAACTAAAGTGCTTACAATATGGTTTCCAAAACCACTCATTTTAAGTTCAAACATAAATTTCATCAATTTTTATGTACTCCCTATAAAAAAGAACTCGCCGGATTTGTAATTCAAATACGTTATACAGGGCTCAATTTATAATGGTGACTTCGAGACCAATTTTCATAAACACATCGAACACTTCTCTTGTATGATGACTGATGGGTTCCAACATCCACTTAAAACTCTAACTTACAAAATTATTTTTGTGAAATTGAGAGTTGGTTTAAACTCTCAGATAGGAGTGCTAGAGTTACTTCAAGGTGTTTTCCAGTTACACAAAATTTATACGAAATTCATAAGCCAAAACCGATCACTATCTCATAAAGAGGGAACATCAAAAAAAGTGACTAAAGTGTTAAAGGTGTATCTAATCTCACCTCGTTAAGGAATATAATCGAGTTAGTCATCTTGGTTAAGAATTTTCATGGTATCTTGGGTAGACATGAATCTTTTTGAGGTTTTTTTTCCATTAACGATCCGACATGACGCTCCATACAAATGGTTCCAAGCCCTATTTTATTTTATGTTTTATTTTTATTTTTCTTACATAGTTACCAAAAGATAACTTTAAATTTGAATATATCAAACCAAAGAATTTTTAATTGTTTTAACTCAAAATGAGACTATGACAACTTCCAAATACAGATTAATATCAAAACATTAAGATTTGCAACTTTCTTTTCTTTCGACACAAGATAAAATTTAAACAAGGCATCCATCTAATTAATTCCTTTACATGAAACTAATTGAAGAGAAATTAAAATACACATCCTTTAATGAACTTCCTTCAAATATAATAATATAACTTAATAACAAAATATATAATACAACTTTTCTTTCAATATAATCTACTAGTCTTCCACCTTAAGTGGGAATTACAAGATGCTTTATACATGAAGGATTTCCTTTGACTTCAACAAATACTCTGAGTCCCAAGTATTCCATAAGAGCTCCACCTTTCATCACTTTAATCACAACAAAGAAATGGGGAGAGGCAATACTCTCCACCCAACCAATAATCCAATGAGGAGAAGAAGTTATCCTCCTCATTGGCCCCGAGCCCCAACCAAAATGCAATAAAGGATGGATCCAACTCATGAAAACTACACAATGCTTCAACATCACAATACAAATTTTCACAACCATATAACACACATTCAACATAAGAAAACAATCACAAGAATACAACTTTCAAAATACACAAGGCTTGAAATACAAAGCCAATGGAGCAAGGATCTATGCCGTGATCACTTATGACTCCCAATGGGATTAGGTTCCCACCTTAAAACCATCCAATAAATAACTCAAAACCCCTACACAACTCTTATTCCTCCTCAAGATCCTCTTATGCCTCCCACATTCTCTTATGCCTCCCTACAATCTCTTATGTCTCCCTCAAAAGAACCAAGTAAGAAATGCAAGAATTCTCTTATCCAAGGTGGGGCACCCAACCCAACTCCCTCCCAAAACATGAAATAAACTCTTATGCCTCCCTACATATAAAATCCCCATAGCCTTCTCCTACACCATACTTAGGCATTCTACCCATGAACCCAACAAGCATGCAAACCATTCACTTTCATAAAAATAAACACATATAAAAAAACAAGTAAACCAAGGGTTTAGTTCCTACGTTTCCATGGTATAACTTTGATCAAAGAGTCACACTCAAATCTCCTTCAAGCTCAATCTAACTCCATCAAGCTCAAGACTTCAACAAGCATTCCCAAAATTTTCTAACTCCAAAATACAAGAGCACAAATGAAAAGAAGTAACCCCCAAACAAACAAATAAACTTGCATATATAGAAAAAGGAAAGAGGAGGATGAGGTGGCTCCATGTAGGATGTCACATCACACATTCTCAACCCCCCATCACAATTCAAACCTCAACCCCAATGCACAATAAATTGGTGGTTGAGAGGAATGAAAAACCTCTTACACACACAATCTAAACCCACACCCTCTAAGGACAAACTTTAAAACCCATGTAAGAAAAGTGCAACAAATGTCACTTTTTGTCTTACAAAACACATAATGGGGTCTATTTTTGACCCAAAATCCATAGATAGGGTTGGTATAAGAAATTAAGACGTGTGAGACAAGCTTAGTTTGTCCCACAAGCCTCTATTAAGCCCAAATCTGAAATTTTAAGGTAAGGTAGAGTGTACAACACTCAAAGTCACTTACACTCAATCAAAATCACATAGTCCAAAATACCAAAAACTCTAATAAATGAATTCATTTGTCACATCCCCAAATAACTTAATAACATGATTTAATTACTTAATAAAAGCACATTAATCAACAATGATTAAATAAATTACATCACAAATAAACCACATACTCTACAATAAATAAAATAAAAAGGGAAATAATATCACACATAACCCATGGTCACAATTGGAGGTCATCCCCATGGGAACCCCCTAACAACAAAAATAAAATAACAACATTATACAAGTTTCCATAGTGACCTTCGTTGTATCCATCTAGTATTCCAATGTGGTTGGTCTCCATTCCCCTTTTGATTGTTGTGATATAATTACCTACAATGGAAAATCACACGATACCTCCTTCGGCCTCGCCGCATCAAAAAAATCAAAGATAAAATATACACAGATTAATAAATAATCATCTGTATATAACTAAATCATCATATCCACTAACAATGTTTTCATTTGTCTAAAATTTCAACAACATCTCAATTCCATCTTCTATCAATATCAACAAGATCACGAGATTAGTTCAAAATATAAATCCTAGACAACACGATGAGAATTATGAATGTCAGTAATATACATTCCAACAACACATCATCATCATCATCAATATAAATTTCTCTCTATATATCTAAGAATCCACACACTCATATTATGAATCACAATCCATCAATAATCAAAATATCTTTATCATCAAACATCATGCTAAAATAAAATGATACAATAATATCCATGTCTATAGTCAATAGTAATCAAAATCAAAATATAATAAGTGTCGAAGAGGAGTGGGCACTACATCCCCTCCCCTTAGACTCGAATTCCTCCTATAAGTCACTTGAAAAAGGTGTGGAAACTGCACTCGTGCAGAAACATAGCATCCTCCCATGTAGATAATAAGCTAAGGGACCGATCCACTCTAGGATCTCGAATGGACCCACGAATCTAGGAGACAACTTAGAGCCTTTTTCGTAATGGATAGGACTCTTATGAGGTCTAACACAAAGAAACACCTTCGTGCCCACCTCATAACTATGGTCAACTCTCCTCTGATCTGCATACTTATTTTTCTTGTCATGTGCCTCTTGAAACCTATGGCGAATCAAAACAACTTGTTGCTCCATGTCCCGCAACAACTTCATCCAAGAGATATTCTATCCTCCAATCTTTCCTAACTCAATAGTGTCCTGCACTCCCTACCATAAAGTGCCTAAAAAGGTGCCATGTCAATCAAACTTTGAAAATTGTTGTTGTAAGAAAACTCCACCAAATAAAAGTACTCCTCCCACCTACGATTGATGATCCATGACATACATCCAAAGCATGTCCTCTAAAATCTGATTCACTCGCTTTGTCTATCCATCTATCTCTGGATGATAGGTCATGTTGAAGTTGATGCACATCCCAAGAGCCTACTATATGGTATTCCATAAGTGTGATGTATAAGGGATCATGCTCACAGATCATCTTTTGCGGAATTTCATGTAGTCTAACAATATCATCCAGGTACACTCTCGCTACTACACTAGTTGTATAGGTGGTCTTCACCAGAGAAAAATGAGCCACTTTCATCAATCTATCCACCATGACCATGATGGCATCATGGTGGTATCTTGATGTCGATAGCCCTATTATGAAATCCATGGAAATGGTGTCCCATTTCCACTCTACGATAAAGCATGTGGGTAAAGAAGGCCAATTGGATGCTGATGCTCGGCCTTCACCCTCTTACACTCTAAACATCACAACACAAACTGAGTTACATCTCTCCGAAGGCCTATCCAATGGTATAGTTGTCTCAAGGTGGCGTGCATCTTCTTCACCCCTAGATGGGTTAAATAAGGTGCACGATGAGCCTTTTCCAAGATATCCTATCTCAAACCTCCATCTATAGGTACATATATCTGACCTATGTGTCTGAGAAGTCCATCTGACTCTACTATAAAACCATCAAAATTCCCCTCAAGGGGTCTTTAAGACTCAATCTTTGATCTAGCTACAAGGTAAAACTGTCATGAGGAAGTGGTATAAAATCCTACTCTGCAAATTTGTACTCTTTCAAGTATTCATAACTAAATATCTTCATATACTCAAAGAATTGGCAAAAAAATTCTCCTTCCCCTTCACATGCTCTATCTCCATGTCATACTCACATAGAAAATCCATCTAACGCCACTGACGAGCATTGAGATTGGGTTGCATGAAGAGGTGACATAAGCTCAAATGGTCTATCCTGAGAATAAACCTTCGCCAAAAAGGAAATGTCTCCATCAAACCAAATCATGCACAATTGCTACAAGCTCAAGGTCATGATTCAGATAATTGAGCTCATGATCTTTGAGTTTGCGAGACTCAAAGGCAACCACACGGCCCTCCTACATCAATACACCACCTAGTCCTGCCAAAGAAGCATCTATACAAATGAAGAACTCACCTCGAGGATCCGGCACCGCAAGAATCGGTGTTGTCGCAAGGCTTCCTTGATTGCACTAAAGGTCTTCTCACATCTATCGACCAAACAAAATTCTTCCCTTTTGTTGAAGAGAAGTGATGGGGTGCATAATCCAAGAAAATTCCTTAACAAATCTCTTATAGTAGCCTACCAACCCCATGAAGCTCGCAAGATCTCGGTCACACTAGTTAGCATGGGCCAATCCATAATAACTTGAATCTTGGAAGAATCGATGGTGATACCTTTCTCGAAATTATGTGACCTAAGTACCGCACCTCTCACTGAAAGAATGCACACTTCTCCAAGTTCTGGTAAAGCTTCTGCTCATGAAGACACTACAAAACCTTTCAAAGGTGTTCCTCATGCTCCTCACTCGTAGGTGACTAAATCAATATGTCATCAAGAAAAATGAGAATGAAGTGATCCAAAATTTCCTAAATACCCCATTCATCAAGCTCATGAATACTATGGGGGCATTCGTTAAACCAAAAGGCACTATTGTGAACTTGTAGTGATTGTATCTCATACAAAAGGTTGTCTTATGAATATCTACCTCCTGTGATCCTCAACTGATGGTATCTAGACTTAAGATCTATCTTGAAAAATACTCTTGCCCCTTTCATCTGATAAAATAAATCATCAATACGTGGAACGGGGTAACAATTCTTGATTGTTACTTTGTTCAACTCGACGGAAATCAATAGACACTCATAGAGATCCATCCTTCTTCTTTACAAAAATCATCGGTGCACCTCAAGGGGATACACTAGGATGAATTAGGCTTTCTACCCTCCAGTGTAACTTGAGCTCATCGAGCTCAGGGGTAGTCATCTTATAAGGTGCTCGTGAGATAGGCTCTACCCCGGAACCAAATAATTGTGATAATCTTATAAGGTGCTCGTGAGATAGGCTCTACTCTTGGTAACCCCGGTCACTCCACTGGAAAGACATCAGAAAAATCTCTCAAGATGTGATGATCGTCAAGTGACAAGACACTAAACTCATCTTTCAATATTTCTCTAATCGTGACAACAAACAACTGGAAACCTCATCATGCACACCGCTTAAGCTGCATAGCAGATATGGTGTGAATAGAGGTGGGTCTCTTGACTCCAACTATCACTAACTCCACTCCCAAATCATCTGCACATGATATTACCTTACTATAACAATCAACTCTATCCCTATGTGCAGATAACCAATCCATGCCCAGAATAATCCCATAGGAACCCAATGAAGGATACGAAGATCCAAGGTCATGGAAAAGGGTCCTAGGTTAACTATGCACTCCTTGACTAAGGAGTCCACTGTGAGCTTGGCTCCAGAAGCCATCTCCACATCCCAACTATGGCTCTACCTAACTACCACTAGCCTACATCACTCTACTACAAATGGGGAAATAAAATAATCTGAGGAGCCTGAATCAAATAAAATAGGAATAGAAATTCCATCAATGCTACTGTCGTCTCAATCACCATGCTATAGTGCTCAACCTGGTAGTTCTCAACCACAGATATATCATGTTGCTCCTAGCCATGTCACCTATTGTAGGCTTTGAAACCGGTGCCTTACCCTTGTTATTAGGGTTCTAAGGGAACTCTCTCTAATGATGGCCCTGTACACCACACCTATAACAACTACCAGGTCCCCTCTAATGAGATGCAGATCCTATAATTACCGTAGTGGTCTCGTGTCATTGATCTAGATGATCCTATTATGGAATGTTGTGGTCATTTCTGACTAATCTATAGGAGGTTCCTAAGTCTTGACTGGTCCCCTAGGAGGAGGCCCCATTATGCATCCCCTTTGAGCATCGAATCTCCGTGGAGGCCTAAATAAAAACAAATTGTTGTTGTTGTTGAGGTAGCTGGTGTGGTGGCCTAAATGTAGACTGTGCAAAACCATGTCCACCATGAGGAGGAGGAGCAGGCCCCCTCAATATTCTATCCTGCATCTCTTGGATATGACTCCACACTCTATCTCTGGCATGTTGTATCTTCCCCCTGGTCTCCTCCGCAATATAGGCCTTCTCAATGGCCTCTGCTAGAGTCTACGGGAAATGAATGCACACTTCCCCTCCAATGTCTAGGTTTAGGACTCTTATGAACATGTGGATCCTCACCTTCTCATCCTGCATATATTCCACATACTGAAGTAGATCCAGGAAGTGACTCTCATACTCCACCACCGTCATAGATGCCTAACGAAGGTCATGGAACTCATCTATCCTCTATTGAATGAACCTCTTGGACAAATATCTACTCTTAAACCACCCTTTGAAGATCTCCCAAGTGAATTTCTTGGAATCCACATGGATCTTTTGCTCCTCGGTCCTCCACCAAACCCCGGCTCTATCTCTCAGAAGGTGGATGGCAACATGAGCCTTCGTGTTGCTAGTACACGGACATAGCTTGAAGCATCCGCTCAAGATGACTAACCATGCCTCTTCCTGAAATCCTCTAGTGTCCCTAGAAAAATGAGATGGATGGAGTTTTAGGATCTCTCTGATGTGATTTTCTGCTATAGACTATCTTCCTCTAGGTCTCTCAACATGATCATCATGTTGCCTAGGGCTCCTAGATTTTTCCCTATGTCCTGTAGCCCTGTCTCCATGACCTCTTTGTGGTGACTCTCATCTAATAGAATCCATGTGGGAGTTCTCTTCCCTATGTTTGTCACTATATCAAGAAGGTGCATGAGCCTCTACTGATGGCTCTTTGTCATGTCTATTATGTCTCCCTCCCAAGGATCCTCCACATATAATAGCATTAACATCCTATAACGTCTAAAGTATATGAGGTAATATGGCTGCTACTACCTGATCTAGAGGTGGTAAGTCTAGGTCAACATGCAAGAACCCCTCGTTTGATCTACACCTCCTACATAGAATAAGGCAAGAGTTACTTTATTAATATATATTTTGTTTCAGTTTTCTAGGTTTTCTTCATTCAAAATACCATGCAAAGTTATGTGATCTAGGTTTAGAGTTGCGCTATGTTTTCTTGTTATGCCTTATGTTTTTAAGTGTGCCCAAGGTCAAAGCTTTAAACCCATGCCTCTGATACCAAGTATGACACCCACGAATTTCACTTTCTAAAACAACAATAAACCCTAAAATACTTATCTAGAAAGTTGCGGAAAGAATTTTTTTGTTTAAAAGACTGCAAGGGTGTCAAACCCTAATACACGATTAATTAACTTCCTACCAACAATGTTACATTTCATAAGATAGATCCGATCTATATTATTAATTAAATATTCTTAATCCCGTTCTAATATTAATTTAATTATCATCACTAGAT
Source organism: Taxus wallichiana var. yunnanensis (assembly GCA_018340775.1). Classification (NCBI taxonomy): domain Eukaryota; kingdom Viridiplantae; phylum Streptophyta; class Pinopsida; order Cupressales; family Taxaceae; genus Taxus; species Taxus wallichiana. The sequence continues at coordinate 172,118,817 of CM031241.1, forward strand.
AAGTGTCCATTAATTTTTTTATCTTTAATAAATACTATCCTCTTTCACAAAATCACATTTATTCCACTTTTAATAAACCCTTACCCATATGTACTATACGTACCCAAAATTATAGGGTACTGCACCACCGTAAAAAGGTTACACATACCCCAATGATGATACAGGTCTCCTCGCAAGGTGTTCAAATCTAGAAAAGCTCGCCAAGTATATGTTTGCATCCCATGAGCCTCATCCGGCCTCGCGTGCTTTGTTCTACCCTCTCCCCCCTTCTTCCTTACATTTTGGTCTTAAGTGATGAAACCACCACCCCACTGGACCGCCGCCTGTGATAGGGGTGGCGGTCTTATAACCGCCACCCTACACAGGGTGGCGGTCCTATGCACATTTTCCAGAATGTTCGACAATCTCGTCAAACATAAATTTCAAATTTCTACCCACATTCTTCAACCACTTTGCTTTGCATTTATGTTTTGGCCACCCAGTAAATAGTGTTTTCTCTTTGTTTAATGGTAAAAGAGTTCAATTCCAAGTTACCTTCTAGTGAATGCAATTGCTATAAATAGCCAGCTTGTTTTCAAACAAGAGGCCCCTCTCCTTCTCTGTTTAAATCATTCAGTTCATTTGAAGTTCTTGCTTAGAGTTCCAATAGTTTCATGTTTTGCATCAGTTATTAGCTTTTCCTTTATTGTTAAAAATCACTTGATCTTCTTGTTTCCATCTTACTTCATCGTTGTTCCATACAGTCAGCTTAGGATAAGGTAGTTTCATTCTTAGATTAGGAATCCATTTAGAGTTGCAGGTTTTGTTTTGTCACAAAAGATAGTTTCAGAATTCTCAGCGTATTTGTGTTGTATTCCCATAATAAATCCTGCTAGGAATTGCATAGTCAAGCTCTGTTCACTTGCACTATCCCTCTCTTACTTGCATTGTATTCGGTCTATATCCAAAACTGCCATTGTTTGACTATCTTCTTCTGTTGACGCTATCATATACACACTTTTCTGGATTCACGAGAACACGAAGGAACGAGGAGATCACACTGAGGGGATGAAGTCACACACAACTGGATTTACCACTATTCTGTAAACTCCAGGTTTGAGCTATCAAAGTTCTAGTTACAATGTATCAAATAGAGTAGTAAATTATTTCATTTTAGTTAAAGTTCGCTTTCAATATTTCCAGGGAAGCTGTGGGGAATGATAGTTTCTGAGAAGCTATGATTCATTCCTCACTTCTGAGGTAGGATTGAGAGTTTTTCGATTAAACTAGTTGGTTATTTAGATATTTAGGATAAACTCACAACTGCACAGGTAAATAGCTACATTGGGCTACTTTGCTTGTTTTGATTATGTCATTAGATTAATTGTCCTTTTTTTAAATATATTAGAATAGCTGCTCTTTTAATTTCATTAAAATACTTCATCAAAAATACAAAAATAAAAGAACATATGCATAGTGTAGATACATCTTTCATAATCAGTTTATTCGTTTCAGTTAAAATTGAATCATCTTTGCATGACAATCACGGGACCTAGAGAGCCCAGAGAATACATATTTGAACCGATAGTGCCTCAACCAAATCTCCCCACAACACTAGCTGATATAGATCAAGACCTTAGGATCTAGGTCTTTCAAACAACAATAAACCTATGAGCAATTAGTGAACAATTGAGAGAGTTAAATATTGAAGACGACAAGGCATACACATTTTGGTCAAATCATCCTAACTATAGACTGCCTTGATAGGGTATCCGTATGACTGTACAAGGACTCGAAAGAGAACAAATATTTGGTTGTGATCCTCTAGTTCCACAACCCAACGCAGGGACCTCCTCATCGACATAGACACTAGCTTACACATTCAAGTTGCCAGAACACCTGTAAGGTATTCGAGAAAATTACACAACTCCTAGTTCTAAACATAGAGGCTGAAAAGGCATATGATTATTGGATAGTCGGAAGGAGAGATTAACTCTTCATATGACCATAGGAGGTCTGCCACAACCACGAACTTACGGTTGTGATCCACAGGTCCCACAACCCAATGGGCCTATTGATCAATCAAACATTGATGTTGGTTTACGAACACTAGTATTTAGGTCCTCACCACTTCCACCAGACATCATTACACAATTCTCCGTATTAAACATAACAGCCAATCAGGCTAGGAATTTCTGGACTAGACTAGAGAATCGTCCATAAAACTCCGGAGGATCTACTACACCTCTCATCACCATTCTCATGACCTTGTTTGGAAATATACACGAAGCACCTATAGGTCACTTTCCACGTATCCAACAACCAATAAATAGGATCTCGGAGAGCTCAACATTGATTGGAGCCTCCGAACAGACTATTATATCTAAACGATCCATTACACCAATTCAGGTTAGGAGGGCCTTCTTCACCTTAGATTCACAGATTCCATTATTATGTATTGAGGATATAAGATTACCCAACTAGTTTGTCTGTATCCATATAAATTCCATTCTCACCGGCTATCTCTAGGCACGACCTCGGGAGGTCGGGTATGAAGAAAAGTTGCTTGTAGATTCTCATGCTTGCATGTCACTTTTCCATCATACGGTACCTTAGTTTGCTTAAATTATTTCCTTTAATGATCATTGAAACCTACTAGATGGTTAAATTTTTAACTTAATACACTAGAGCCCTAAGTGGCCCCATTCACCCATTTACACAAACCCTCAAATTATTTAATAGCTCAAAATATGCATTCTTACCTAAAAATTGTAGGATTAATTCCTAACCCGCATTAAATCAATTTTGGCCACTAGATCTTAGGGTCCCATACTAACCATGAAATCTTATTAAACCTTTTTCTTTTCCCTAGTCTTCTCGTTTGGACTCTTTTCTTTTCTTGATTTGCAGTGTTTGAGGAGTGGATGCCATGGATCAAGGGAAAACCATGAAGGAGTCTTCTTGGATCCAATGTGCAAGAAGAAGGGGATTCCATCCAATGGATCCTCCTTTAGAATAGTTGAATCTTAGATTTAATCATGCATTCTTAGTTATTTTATTTCAATACAAGCATCTATCCTAGATCTGGTTTGAGATCTATTGTTTATTAGTTCTCTATTTTTTTGTTTTCATTGATGGGAAAAACCCCATTTTGTAGATCAAGGATCTTATGCATTTAAATATCCTTTTCAGGTTGGATGATGGGTACAACAAGCATACATGGCCCACATAGGCTAGATATACCTTTGGGTGAAGTTTAGATCCATAAGAGCAAATGGATTGGCCGAAACATGTTTTTTTAAAGCGTTCACACACAGGTGACTGAAAATGGTCTCTTGACCAACCACGGTAACCACTATGCTACCAATTTAGGTTCAAATACCGCATCAATTCCTGTGTTATTGTTAAGCTTATTGAATAATGTTTTTAAATGCAAAGGATAAATGATTTACACTAGGAAAATTGACTATTAAATTAAAAGATAGCATTAATAAGACTCAAAGGTATCTCGATTCATAAAAAGCACCACATATATCTTTCATGAATAAAAAGGTACAATTTATTCAAGTATACAAAGACCGATATCGATCACGGGAATACCGACGATAGTTGGACATTGATGTTGGTTATTGTCAATTAGGTCTATTTATAAAAGTTTTAGCATGTCTTCTACTTTAATGATCCACATTCACCTAAAAGATGTTTACCGCAATTGTCCATTTAATTCAAGGTTACTATGAAAGTCATACTATTACTTAAGTTGAAAAATAAGCTTTGATTTAATATTTCATAATCAGTAAACATCAAAACAGTGACCAATGTCGGTACTGAGTAAACCGACGCCGGTTAAGATGACAATGTCGGTCATTGTGAAAGCAAAGAACTCTAAAAATGAATGTATGAAGAAAAATAGATATCAAAAGATAAATTTAACTTTAAATATATCAAACCAAAGAGTGTTTAACTGTTTCAACCCAGAATAAGGCTATGACAACCTCCCAATTCACATTGTGATCAAAACATTAAAATTTGTAACTTTATTTTCTTTCAACACAAGGTAAAATTTAAACATGATATCCATTTAATTCATTCCTTTACATAAAAATAATTGAAGAGAAAGGAAAGACACATTATTTAATGAACTTCCTTCAAATATAATATTACAACTTAATAACAAAATATATAATACAACTTTCTTTCAATACAATCTACTAGTCTTCCACCTTAAGTGGGAATTACAAGATGATTTCTACATGAAGGATTTCTTTTGATTTCAACAAATACTCCAAGTCCCAAGTCTTCCACAAGAGCTCCACCTTTCTTAACTTTAATCACAACAACAAAATTGGCGGAGAGGCAATGTTGTCCACCCAACCAATAATCCAAAGAGGAGAAGAAGCTATCCTCCTCATTAGCCCCCAAGCTCCAACCAAAATCCAATAAAGGATGGATCCAAAAATCTTCACAACCATATAACACACATTCAACCCAAGAAAACAATCACAAGAATACAACTTTCAAAATACACAAGGCTTGAAATACAAAGCCAATTGAGCAAGAATCTATGGACAGAACACTTATGCCTCCCAATGGGATTAGGTTCCCACCTTAAAACCCTCCAATAAACAACTCAAAACCCCTACACAAATCTTATTCCTCCCTCAAGATCCTCTTATGCCTCCCACGTTCTCGTAAGCCTCCCTACAATCTCTTATGTCTCCCTTAAAAAATCATGTAAGAAATGCAAGCATTCTCTTTTCCAACGTGGGGAACCCAACCCAACTCGCTCCCAAAACATTAAATAAAAATGTATGCCTCCCTACTTATAAAATCCCCGTAGCCTTCTCTTACACCATACTTAGGCATTCTACCCATGAACCCAACAAGCACGCAAACCATTCACTTTCATACAAATAAACACATATAAAATAAAACAAGTAAAAAAAGCCTGTAGTTCCTACCTTTCCTTAGTAGACGTTGATTAAAGAGTCAAAATCCAAGCTCCTTCAAGCTCAATCCAACTCCAACAAGCTCCAAGACTTCAACAAGCATTCCAAAAATTCTCTAACTCCAAAATACAAGAGCACAATAAAATAATAAGTAACCCCCAAACAAATAAATAAACTTGCATATATAGAAAAGGAAAGAGGAGAGTGAGGTGGCTCCATGTAGGATGCCACATCACTCATCCTCAACTCCACATCACAAGTCAAACCTCAACCCTAATGCACAATAAATTGGTGGTTAAGAGGAATGACAAACCTCTTACACACACAATCCACACCCACACCCTCTAAGGACAAAATTTAAATCCCATGTAAAAAAGTGCAATAAATGTCACTTTTTGTATTAAAAACACGTAATGGGGTCTATTTTGACCCCCCAATCCATAGGTAGGGTTGATATAAGAAATAAATGGGTGTGGGAAAATCTTAGCTTGTCCCATAAGCCTCAAAAACTATCCCTTAAGCCCAAATCCAAAATTCCAAGGTAAGTTAGAGTGTACAACACTCAAAGTCACTTACATTTAAACAAAATCACATAATCCAAAAGACCAATAACTGTAATAAATGAATCTCTTTTTCACATCCCCAAATAACTTAATAACATGATTTACTTACTTAACAAAATCACATTAATCAACAATGATAAAATAAATCACATCAAAAATAAACCACATACTCTACGATAAATAAAATAAAAAGGGAAAGAATTGCACACATAACCCATGGTCACAATTGGAGGTCATCCCCCCATGGGGACCCCCTAAAAACAAAAACAAAACAACAACATTACACAAGTTTCCATGGTGACCTTCATTGTATCCATCTAGTATTCCATTGTGGTTGGTCTCCAATCCCCCTTTTGATTTTTGTTTCATAACTACCATCAAAATCACACAATACCTCATTCGGCCTCGTGGCCACATCAAAAACATCAAAGATAAAATATACACACATAAATCAATAACCATTCACATATAGCTAAATCATCATCTCTACTAACAATGTTATCATTTGTCTAAAATTTCAACATCTCAATTCCATATTTTATCAATATCAACAAGATCATGAGATTAGTTAAAAAGCTAAATCCAAGACAACATGACGAATTCCCAATGTCGTAATATATGTGCAAAAACACATCATCATCATCAATATAAATGTCTCTCTATGTATCTAAGAATCCACACAATCATATTATGAATCACAATCCATCAATAATTAGAATATCTCTATCATCTAACATCATGCTAAACAAAATGATACAATATAATCCATTTCTATAGTCAATAGTGATTGAAATCAAAATATAATAAGTGTCAAAGAGGAGTGGGCACTACATCCCCCTCCCCTTAGACTCGAATTCCTCCTGGAAGTCACTAAAATAGGTGTGGAAACTAGACTCGTAGCAATGTAGCATCCTCCCATGTAGCAGCAATCTCATCATACCTATCCCACTGGAATCGCACCTGATTAATCTCTTGGCCTCGAAGTCCTAAGGTCATGCACTCTAAAATACACATGGGCTCCACCATCATTTTCCCCTACTCTTGCACTTGCAATGCGGTCCAATCCAATACATGAGATGGATCTAGGATATATCTCCTAAGAACATATACATGAAACACATCATGCACACGAGACAAGATGGGTGGCAAGGCTAGATGATAAGCTAAGGGACTGATCTGCTCCAAGATCTCGAATGGACCCATGAATCTAGGAGACAAATTAGAGCCTTTTTCGTAACGGATAGGACTCTTATGAGGTCTAACACAAAGAAACAACTTCATGCCCACCTCATAACTACAAGGTCAAATCTCCTCTGATCTACATACTTCTTCTACATGTCTTATGCCTCCTATAACCTCTAGAGAATCAAAACAACCTCGCTACTCCATTACTTGTAGAAAATTCAGTCCAAGAGATACTCTATCCTCCAATATGTCCCAAATCAATCTGTGTCCTACACTCCCGCCATACAAAGGCTCGAAAAGGTGTCATGTTAATCGAAATCTGAAAATTGTTGTTGTAGGAAAAATCCACCAAATACAAGTACTCCTCCCACCTAGACTAATGATCCATGACATACATCCAAGCATTTCCTCTAAAATATTATTCACCCACTCTATTTATCCATTTGTCTCTTGATGATAAATTATGCTGAAGTTAATGTGCATCCCAAGAGCTTTCTTGCATGGTAGTTCATAAGTGTGATGTGTATAAGGGATCGCGGTCGTAGATGATCTTCCATGGAATCCTGTGTAGTCTAACAATATCATCCAAGTACACTCTCACTACTGCACTAGCTGTATAGGTGGTCTTCACCGGAGAAAAATGAGCCACTTTCATTAATCTATCCACCGTGACCATGATGGAATCATGGTGGTATCTCAACGTCGATAGCCCTACTATGAAATCAATGGAAATGGTGTTCCATTTCCACTCGAGATAGCATGTGGGTAAAGAAGGCTAGTTGGATGTTGATGCTTGACCTTCACCCTCTGACACTCTAAACAACATGACACAAACTGAGATACATATCTCCGAAGACCTCTCTAATGGTATAGCTATCTCAAGGTGGCATACATCTTCTTCACCCCTGGATGGGCTGAATAAGGTGCACGATGAGCCTCTGCCAAGATATCCTATCTTAAACCTCTATCCCTAGGTACATATATCCGGACTTTGTGTCCGAGAAGTCCATATAATTCTACTTTAAACCATTGAAATTCCCCTCAAGGGGTTTCTGAGACTCAATCTCTATCTAGCTACATGGTAAAAACTTTCATGCCGAAGATGTTGTAAAATCATGCTCCGTAAATTTGTACCCACTGAAGTAGCCATAACCAAATGTCTTCGTCTACTTAGAGTGTCAGAAACAACATTCTCCTTCCCTTTCACATGCTCTATCTCCATGGTGTACTTACATAGAAACTCTATCCAACACCGCTGACGAGCGTTGAGATTGGGTTGCATGAACAGTGGCGTAAGCTCAAATTGTCGTCCCGAGAATAAACCTTTACCTAGAAGGAAATTTCTCCATCAAACCAAATCATGCACAACTGCTACAAGCTCAAAGTCATGAGTCGGATAATTGAGCTCATGATATTTTATTTTACGAGACTCAAAGGCAACCACACGGCCTTCCTGCATCAATACACCACCTAGTCCTACCAAAGAAGCATCTGTACATACAAAGAAATCACCATGAGGATTTGCACTCGCAAGAATTGGTGTTTTCGTAAGGCATCCCTTCAATGTACTAAAGGCCTACTCACATCCATCAAACCAAACAAACTTCTTCACTTTCCATTGAAGGGAAGTGATGGGTGTGCAATCCGAGAAAATCCTTGAACAAACCTCCTATAGTAACTTGCCAACCCCATGAAATTATGCACCTCGGTCACACTAGTTGGTGCAGGCCAATCCATTATATTTTTAATCTTGGATGGATTGATGGTGATACCTTTCCTAGAAATGATGTGACCCAAGTCTTCGCACCTCTTATTGAAAGACTTCACACTTTACCAAGTTCTTGTAAATCTGCAACTCACGAAGACACTACAAAACTTGTTAAAGTTGTTCCTCATTCTCCTCATGCATACATGAGTAAATAAAAATGTCATCAAGAAAAATGAGAACAAAGCGATCCAAAAATTTCCATAATACCCCATTCATCAAGCTCATTCGGGAGCATTCTTCAAGCAAAAAGGCACCATTGTGTACTTTTAGTGGTCGTATCTCATATAGAAGGTTGTCTTATGAATATCTACCTCTCTGATCCTTAGCTGATGGTATCTGCAATTAAGATCTATCTTGGAAAACATTGAAACCCCTTTCTTCTTATCAAACAAATCATCAATACGTGGAAGGGGGTAACAATTCTTGATCGTTACTTTATTCAATTGACGATAATCAATACACAATCGCAGAGATCCATCCTTCTTCTTTATAAAAATCATTGGTACACCCCAAGGGGATACACTAGGATGAACTAAGCCTTTCTAAAGAAGGTCATCCAAGCTACAACTTGAGCTCACAAAGCTTAGGGGTAGTCATCATATATGGTGCTCGTGAGATAGGATCTACTCCCGGAACCAAATCAATGTGAAAATATATCTCACGTGGGGGAGGTAACCTCGGTAGCTCCCCTGGAAAGACATCAGAAAAATATCTCAAGATGTGATGATCGTCAAGTGAAAAGACACTAGAATCATCTTTCGATCTTTCTCTAATAGTGACAACAAACAACCTGGAAACCTCAACGGACACACCGCTAAAGCTGCATAAGCGAATACGGTACGAATAGAGGTGGGTCTCCTGACTCTAACTATCACTCGAATCCATGCCCAAATCATTTGCACATGATATTACCTTACTGTAATAATCAACCCTATCCCTATGTACAAACCAATCCATGCCCAAAATAATCCCATAGGAACCCAACGAAAGGATACAAAGATCCAAGGTCGTGGAAAAGGGTCCTAGGTCAACTATGCACTCCTTAACTAAGGAGTCCACTGTGAGCTTGGCTCCAGAAGCCATCTCCACATCCCAACTATGGCTCTTCCTAACTGCCACCAGCTTGCATCGCTCTACTATAAATGGGGAAATAAAAGAATCTAAGGAGCCTGAATCAAATAAAATAGGAATAGAAATTCCATCAATGCTACATGTCATCTCAATCACCATGCTCTAGTGCTTGGCCTTGTAGTTCTTGACCACTGCATATATCTTGTGGATCCTAGCCATGTCTCTTATTGTAGGCTCTAAAAATTTTTCCTTACCCTTTTTATTAGGGTTTTGAGGGCACTCTCTCTAATGATGTCCCTGTACACCGCACCCGTAATAACTAGCAGTCCCCTCCAATGAGATGTGGCTTTTGCAGGTACTCTAGTGGTCTATGTCATGGATCTTGATGATCTTGCTATGGATCATTATGTTCACGCTACAAAGCTCCTTCTCGACCGAGCTCTAGGTGGTGCCTGAGTCCTGACTAGTCCCCTATGAGGAGGCCTCATACGCTCTCCCCTCCGCACATCGAATCTCTCGTAGAGGCCTAAATGGAAGAATATTTTGTTGGTGTTCTGAGGTGGCTACTATGGTGGCCTAAATGAAGACTTTCTAGAACCATGTCCACCACGAGGAGGAGGAGAGTTGACCCCCTCAATCTTCTATGTTTCATCTACTGGATACAACTTGCACTCTATCTCTCCCGTCACGTCTTCCCACTAGTCTACTCGTAATTTAGGCCTTTTCAACGCGGGCCTCGTTAGAGTCTAAGGGAAATGAATGCGCACTACCTCTCTAATGTCTAGTTTCAGGCCTATGATGAACCTGTGGATCCTTACCTACTCATCCTGTATATAGTACACATACTGAAGTAGATCCAAGAAGCAACTCTCATACTCCGCCACTATCATAGATGCCTGATGAAGGTCATGGAACTCATCTATCCTCTGTTGAATGAACCTCCTGGAAAATATCTTCTCTTGAACCACTCCTCAAAGAGCTCCCAAGACTGATCTTAGAATCCACATGGAGCTTCTTCTCCTTGGTCCTCCACCAAACCCCGGCTCCATCTCTCAGAAGGTGGATGTAAACATGATCATTCATGTTGTTGGTAAAAAACATAGTTTGTATCACCTGCTCAAGCTGACTAACCATGCCTCTTCCTTAAATCCTCCATTTTCCCCAGCAAAATCAGATTGATGGAGCTTTAGGATCTCCGTGATGTGATATGTCGTCTGCATCTGCTCCGCCTCTAGGTCTCTCAACATGATCATCACACTACCTACGGATCTTATATCTGTTCATGTGTCTTATAGCCCTATCACCATGACCCCTCAAAGTGGAAACTCTCATCTAACATACTCCACATGGGAGTTCTCTACCCTATGCTCATCACTATATTGGGAAGGTGCACGAGCCTCTACTGATGGCTCTTTGTCATGTCTAATACGTCTCTCTCCTAAGAATCCTCTGAGTATATTAGCATTAACATCCTGTAACATCTGAAGTATCTGAGGTAATATGGCCACTACTATCTGATCTAGAGGTGGTAAGTCTAGGTCAGCGTGCATGCAAGAACCCCTCATCTAGTACGTGCCTCCTGCACACACCGAGGTAAGAGTTAGTTTATTACTCTAGATTTTGTTTCAGTTTTCTAGGTTTTCTTCATTTAAAATATCATGCAAAGTTGTGTGATCTAGGTTTAGAGTTGCACTATGTTTTCTTGTTATGCCTTATGTTTCCAAGTGTGCCCGGGGTCCAAGCGTTGAACCCATGGCTCTGATACCAAGTGTAACACCCATAAATTTGACATTCTAAAACCACAAGAAACCTAAAATACTTATCTAGAAAGTTTTGAAAATATTTTTTTGTTTAAAAGACCGTAAGGGTGTCAAACCCTAATACACGATTAATTAACTTCCTACCAACAATGTTACATTTGTAAGATAGATCCAGTCTACATTATTAATTAAATATACTTAATCCCATTCTAATATTAATTTAATTATCATCACTAGATAAGTTTCCATTAATTTATTTAGCTTTATTAAATATTATCCTCTTTCACAAAATCACATTTATTCCACATTTAATTAACCCTTACCCATAGATACCTTAGTTTGCTTAAATTACTTCCTTTAATGATCATTGAAACATACATGAAACCTACTAGAGGGTTACATTTTTAACTTAATACACTAGATCCCTAAGTGGCCCCACTCACCCATTTACACAAACCCTTAAATTATTTAATAGCTCACAAAATATGAATTCTTACCAAACAATTGTCAGACGATTGATTCCTATCCCTGGATCAAATCAATTATGGCCACTAGCTCTTAGGGTTCCAAACTAACCCTAACTATCCTTATAAAATATTATTAAACCTTTTTCCTTTCCTTAGCCTCCTCATTTGGTCTCTTTTCTTTTCTTGATTTGCGGGTTGGAGGAGTGGATGTTATGGATCAAGGGAAAACCATGAAGGAGTCCTCTTGGATCCAATGTGAAAGAAAAAGGGATTCCATCCAATGGATCCTCCTTTAGGATAGTTGAATCTTAGATTTAATCATGCATTCTTATTTATTTAATTTCATTCAAGTATCTATCCTAGATCTGATTTGAGATCTATTGTTTATTAGTTCTCTATTTTTTTCATTGATGGGAAAAACCCCATTTTGTAGATCAAGGATCTTATGCATTTAAATATCCTTTTCAGGTTGGAGAATGGGTACAACAAGAATACATGGCCCACACACAGCTAGATATACCTTTGGGTGAAGTTTGGATCCATAAGAGCCAATGGTTTGGCTGGAAACATGTTTTTTTAAAAAAGGTTCACGACACAGTGACTCGACCGTGGTTCCCACTATGCTACCAAAGTTGGTTCAAATAAGAGCGCCACTTCTGTGTTATTATTAATCTTTTTGAATAATGTTTTTAAATGCAAAGGATAAAGGACTTGTACCACGAAAACTTATTGTTAAATTTCAAGATAGCATAAAAATACTCAAAGTAATCGATTCATACAAAAGAACCACACATGTCTTTCAATTTTGAAAAGGTACAATTTATGCAAAAAGATAAAGGACCGATGTCGGTGATAGGAATACCAACAATGGTTCGCATTTGATGACACTAGTTATCGTCAATCGGGTCTATTTATAGATTTTTTTACATGTCTTCTACATTAATGATCCACACTCACCTTAAAGGCATTTACCCAAATTTTCATTTAATTCAAGGTTACTCAACAAGTCATAATATCATTTAAGTTGAAAAATAAGCTTGGAGTTAACATTTCAAAACTGTAAACATGAAAAAAGTTGACCGATGTCGATATACATCGAGTACACCGACGATGGTTAAGAATGACCGCCAGTGCTGGTCACCTTGTGCTTTGAGAGCTCTAAAAATGAATGTTTGAAGGAATATAGATATCAAGATATAACTTTAACTTTAAATATATCAAAACCAAAGAGTGTTTAACTATTTCAACCTAGAATAAGGTTATGACAACCTCCCAATTCACATTGTGATCAAAACATTAAAATTTGCAACTTTCTTTTCTTTCAACACAAGGTAAAATTTAAACATGATATCCATTTAATTCATTCCTTTACATAAAATAATTGAAGAGAAAGGAAAATACACATCCTTTAATTAACTTCCTTCAAATATAGTAATACAAATTAATAACAAAATATACAATACAACTTCCTTGCAATACATTCTACTAGTCTTCCACCTTAAGTGGGAATTACAAGACGCTTTCTACATGAAGGATTTCCTTTGAATTCAAAAAAATACTCCAAGTCCCAAGTATTCCACAAGATTTCCACCTTTCTTCACTTTAATCACAACAACAAAAATGGGGGAGAGGCAACACTCTCTACCCAACCAATAATCCAATGAGGAGAAGAAGATATCCTCCTCATTGGCCCTCGAGCCCCAACCAAAATGAAATAAAAGATGGATCCAACTCATGGAAACTACACAATGCTTCAACATCACAATACAACTCTTCAAACCATATAACACACATTCAATACAATAAAACAATCACAAGAATACAAATTTCAAAATACACAAGGCTTGAAATTCAAAGCCAATGGAGCAAGGATCTATGGGGAGATCACTTATGCCTCCCAATGGGATTAGGTGCCCACCTTAAAACCCTCCAATATACAACTCAAAACCCCTACACAACTCTTATGCCTCCCACATTCTCTTATGCCTCCCTACAATCTCTTATGTCTCCCTTAAAAGAACCAAGTAAGAAATGCAAGAATTCTCTTATCCAAGGTGGGGCACCCAACCCAACTCCCTCCAAAAACATGAAATAAAATCTTATGCCTCCCTAAATATAAAATCCCCATAGCCTTCTCCTACACCATACTTAGGCATTCTACCCATGAACCCAACAAGCATGCAAACCATTCACTTTCATACAAATAAACACATATAAAAGAAAACAAGTAAAACAAGGGTGTAGTTCCTACCTTTCCATGGTAGAAATTTGATCAAAGAGTCACACTCCAAGATCCTTCAAGATCAATCCAACTCCAACAAGCTCAAGACTTCAACAATCATTCCCAAAATTCTCTAACTCCAAAATACAAGAGCACAAATGAAAAGAAGTAACCCCCAAACAAACAAATAAACTTGCATATATAGAAAAAGGAAAGAGGAGGGTGAGGTGGATCCATGTAGGATGCCATATCACTCATTCTCAACTCCACATCACAAGTCAAACCTCAACCCCAATGCACAATAAATTTGTGGTTGAGAGGAATGACAAACCTCTTACACACACAATCCAAACCCACACCCCCTAAGGACAAAATTTAAAACCCATGTAATAAAAGTGCAATAAATGTCACTTTTTGTCTTACAAAACACATAATGGGGTCTATTTTTTACCCCCAATCCATAGGTAGGGTTGGTATAAGAAATTAAGAGGTGTGGGAAAAGCTTAGCTTATCCCACAAGCCTCTAAAAATGGTCCTTAAGCCCAAATCCGAAATTGCAAGGTAAGGTAGAGTGTACAACACTCAAAGTCACTTACATTCAAATAAAATCACATAGTCCAAAACACCAACAACTCGATAAATGACTCCCTTTATCACATTCCCAAATAACTTAATAACATGATTTACTTACTTAATAAAAGCACATTAATCAACAATGATAAAATAAATTACATCACAAATAAACCACATACTCTACAATAAATAAAATGAAAGCGGAAATAAAATCACATACATTCAAATAAAATCACATAGTCCAAAACACCAACAACTCGATAAATGACTCCCTTTTTCACATCCCCATATAACTTAATAACATGATTTATTTACTTAATAAAAGCACATTAATCAACAATGATTAAATAAATTACATCACAAATAAATCACATACTCTACAATAAATAAAATGAAAGGGAAATAATAACACACATAACCCATGGTCACAATTGGAAGTCATCGCCCATGGGGAAGCCCTACCAAAAAAATAACAACATTACACAAGTTGTCATGGTGACCTTCATTGTATCCATCTAGTATTCCGTTGTGGTTGGTCTTCAATCCCCCTTTTGATTTTTGTGATATAATTACTTGCAGCATCAAACAATACTTCTTTTGGCCTCATGGCCTCATCAAAAACATCAAAGATAAAATATATACACATAAATCAATAATCATTTGCATATAGCTTGATGTTATCCAAATTGATTCTCTGTGGGGGCTTGAGCAGGCAACATCACAAGACTCGGTAGAATGCTTAGGGACAGATAGACCATGATATGAGTCATTTTGTAGTCGGGGATGGGATTCGCTTGACTCTTTGTCACTCGGGCATTGGATAAGTTGATAGCACCTTCGAGGGTTTTATCTCGCCCCTCACTACTTTAGGTTGTGCATTTAACCAGGGTGAGAGGACCCGTTCTTTAACCCACGTCGGTGAAATACATTGAGAGCTCCTTCTTTACATAATCTTAATGAGAACCTTGAGGAAATATGATCAATACAACACAATCTAACTCTCACGAGTTGTCACACTAGAGAGTGGAGATGTTTCCTAGACAAAGGTTCAGGTTACTAAAGACAATAAATGAATCCTGATTGTCCTTACATACTTTGGCACTAGAATTTGTTCATTTGTGGATACACAGTACAAATAGGGGTAGTTTATGTAGGATTCGTTGTTTGAGAAATTTATTGGTGGGAAGTTAAGCAGATAAAGTTGATTATACCAAATCTTTGAGAGCCTTTACAGAAATTGGAAAACTCACAAACAAAATGCTTCAGAACAGCCAAAATATTCCTTCAACCAGAAGGTGTGCATCAATGGAAGCCCAAAGACGCATGGTTTCACACACTCTTCGAGAATTCAACAAAAAGGCTCATGCTAAAGACTCAATTAAATGTTAGAAATCCTTGGTTCGTCATGCCTAAGATACACTCATAGGCTTACAAACAATCTTTATCAACATAGTGAGAGTAAAGTGATTTTAAATTTTTTATTTCATTACTAGATGAAGGCTCTTCTCATAATGAAATTACAAATGCCACAATACTAACACACAAATGAGATATTGTGTGACTCAGAGATATTTTAACATAAGATTGCAATAGGAACAAGAAAAACTATTTGAAAACATTCTAAAAGAAAAGCAGACACAATAATGCACATGATCAACACAAAGTCATTCAAAGTTCATCAAATTCATCAACAAGGGAAAGTTTCTCAAACAATCTTCAGAGCCTATCAATGGTTGTACACTTGCAACCACCTTGATGCGATTGAATCTAAACAACACAAGGAAATGAACTGGTCTCTCAGACGACCTCTCGGGAAAATGGTTTCTCTCAAACTTTATCGAAAATTTAACCTTTGACCTTATGCAAGAGTATTCTCATTGCATTTATACAATTTACTCACTCACTCATCCCAAATTTTCCCCAAAAAGAATAATATTCAAGGAATCCTTTGTTTGTTACAAATTATGTCTCAGAAAGTGATGTTTAACAAATTCACACCCAAAGTTGCCAGGTGGATAAATCATGAACTGATCACGTTTCTTAGACCCTAAACTATGATTGGGATGTCATATCATAATTTTTGATAGTATTATTAATCATTCTTTCATCCTATCATGTCAAAAATCCCCTTTTGATCATTTTCAGGTGGCTCCATATGGCTGGATCTAACAAGCAATCCTTTTCACCCTTGAGAATACACTTTGAAAAATGAGTGCCCTCACATGGATACCTACATTCATGCTTCTCATAAATGAGTGCCCCCATATGGATTATATCATATATCTGTATTATGAGTCCGAGTCAGCCATTTACAAAGAGGAGCCAACAGAAGCCTCCATGTGTTTCCTTGGCACAACTGCAAAGGTGAAGTCTAGAGGTAGGTTCCCAAATAAGCACGGGCCTTCCACATGTTCAAAACCTTAAAGAGTTGCATCAGTTTCTGAAAACTCAAAGTCTAGGAAAGCCCAAAGGAAGCTTCCATGTATCTATTCGGTGTAACTTCAAAGATGAAGTTTAGAGGCAGGATCTCAAATGAGCGCAGGCTCACCACATGCCATGGGCCGAAGAAAATGACCTCGGCCTTCGAAAAAGTCTTAGTATAAAGAGGATCTAGTGGAAGCCTCCATGTGTCTCTTTAGTGCACTTTTGATATGCAGCCTAAAAGAAGATACCCCAAACAAGTGCGGGATCACCACGTGTCTCAGCCCGGAAAAGTTATTGAAATAATTTAGGGACCAGTGGAAGGTGCCACGTGCCTAGGGTCCAAGAAAGTTTCATCGGCCGTTGAAAAGTCTAAGCAAGGGCAGAGTGTGCAGAAACTTCCACGTGTCCCTTCGGCGCAACTCCAAGGGTCAAAGCTAGAGGTGAATCTTCAGATAAGCGTGGGCCCCCCATGTGTCCAGAACCCGATAGAGTTACATCATATCTTGAAAAATTAAAGTATGGGCAGAGCCAGTGGAAACCTCCATGTGTCCCTTTGGTGCTCTTTCAAAAGTAAAGTTCAGGGGTAGATCCCCAAACAGGTGCAGGCCCTCCACATGTCCCAGGCCTTAAAAAGTTTCTTAGAAGTCTAAGTATAGAGAGGAGCCAACAGAAGCCTCAACATGTCTCCTGGCGTAATCGCAAAGATGGGACCCGTGAGGTGAATCCTCAAATAAGCGCAGCCCTCCACGTGTCCGTAACCCGACGAAATTCATCGACCGTTGAAAAATTCTAAGTATGGACAGAGTGAGTGGAGACCTCCACGTGTCCCTTCGGCACTCTTTTGGTATGAGGCTCAAAAGAAGGACTCCCAAACAAGCATGGGCCTTCCACGTGTCTTGGGTCTGACAAAGTTGCATCAGAAACTTAAAAATTCTAAGTATAAAGAGGAGCTAGCAGAAGCCTCCACATGTCTGCTTGGCACAACTACAAAAAGTGGGACCTAGACGCAGATCCTCAAATGAGCGCAAGCCCCTCACATTTCCGTAACCTCGACAGAGTTGTAGCCTCGCTTGAAAAATTTCAAGTATGGACAGAGTGAGCGAAGACCTCCATGTGTCCCTTCTGCTCTTTTGGTATGGGGCTCAAAATAATGACTCCCAAACAAGCGCGGGTCTTCCACGTGTCCCGGTTCCGCCAAAGTTGAATCGAGACACTAAAAATTCTAAGTATAAAGAGGAGCCAGCAGGAAGCCTCCACATGTCTCCTTGGCGCAACTCCAAATGTCAAACCAAGGGGAAAATTTTCAAATGAGTGCAGGCCCTCCATGTGGACAAGACTTGAATTGAAGCGGGCCTGAGAGTCCCTGGTGACCCACCTCTATGCTTTTAACTCTTGATGTGGGCCTTGACGGAGTTGTGGATCATTTCATAACTTTGCTCCTTCGTACAAAAAGGCAAAAAATTACAAAATGCTCCGGTGACCTACCTCCCACCTGGTAACTTGAAAAACCGCCACGTGTCCTTCTTCGGGGTAAAAGTAATACTTTTTCCATGCTACTTCATGTTTGTTGAATAACCAATTAGATACAATCGGGGCCGTGGGGCCAATTTGGTATTTTTACAAATGTGACAAAAGTGACAAGTTTCACCAAAAAGACCCGTCGGGCCGCATCCAATCAGAAAGGACCATGTTTCCACGGATGTTGGGACAAAAATTTGATAGGGAAAACATGACTGTGGAAAAATAGAAGGAAGGGGAAACCCGAATTCATGCCCAAATTACAATTTTTTTCTCATGGACAGAGAAATGGAAAACAATAGCTGAACTCAATTTGATCCTCGACCAAAGGTTAGCACTGACCATGGCAACAAAATGAAGGAAAAATCTTTCACGTATCAATAAAGGGAGACAAAGAAAACTTTCAAACCATGTGGACTGAGACTTTTGAACAAACAGGGTGAAATTAAATTGAGCACTAACATAGCTAAATCATCATCTCTACTAAAAATGTTATCATTTGTCTAAAAGTTCAACATCTCACTTCTCTCTTTTATCAATATCAACAAGATCACGAGATTAGTTCAAAAGATAAATCCTAGTCAACATGACGAGAATTCTGAATTTCAGTAATATATATGCCAACAACACATCATCATCATCATCAATATAAATGTCTCTCTATGTATATAAGAATCCACACAATCATACTATGAATCACAATCCATCAATAATTAGAATATCTCTATCATCTAACATCATGCTAAACCAAAATGATACAATAATATCCATGTCTATAGTCAATAGTAATCGAAATCAAAATATAATAAGTGTCGAAGAGGAGTGGGCACTATGTAGACTCAATGATGGTTCTAGGCACGAGACTAGGAAATATGGTCCTAATATTGATATTCAAAAAGATGAACTCACTCATGAGACCTACTGGAAATATATGAGGTTTAGGGGTTAGAGCTTAGGATTTAGTGTTTAGGGTTTAGGGCTGTGGGCTCGACTTCAAGGTTTAGGGTTAAGAGTTTAAGTATTAGGGTTTAGGGTGCAAGATTTAGTGTTCAAGGTATAGGGTTTATGGTTTATAGTTTAGGTTTTAGGTCTCACGGTTAAGTGTTAAGGGTTAAGGGTTTAGGTCGAAGAGTTCGTGAGTTCGGGGTTTAGGATTCAAAGTGTTTAGGGTTTAGGATTTGGGATTTAGGGTTTAGTGTTTAGAGGTTTGGTTTTAGGGTTTATGATTTATTTTTTAGGGTTTAAGACTTGGGGTTTAGCATTGAGGGCTCATGGTTTAGGGTTTAGGGTTTATGGTTTAGGTTTTAGGGTATAGTGTTTAGTGTTTAGGGTTTATGGTACATGGTTTATGGTGTAGGGTTTATGATTTATGGCTTAAGGATCAAGGTGTAGGGTTTAGGGTTTCTATTTTAGGGCTTAGCATTTAGGGTTCATGGTTAATGTTTTATGGCTCATGGTTTGAGGTTAAAAGTTATGGGTTTAGGGTCAAGGATTATATCTTAAGGCTCTAGATTTAGTGTTTAGGGTTTAGGGATCATGGCTCAAGGTTTAAGGTTTAGGGTTTAGGGTTTAGGGCTCAAGGATCGAGGTGTAGGGTTCAAGGCTCGGGTTTAAGGTTGAGGTATTAGGGTACATGGTTCATGGTTTATGGCTCAAGGTTCGTGGTTGATTTACAGTTTAATATTTAAGGGTTAGAGCTCGTAATGTACATTTAGTGTTTAGGGTTTACGAATCAAGGTTTAGGGTTTAGGGTTTAGGGTTAAGGATTTATGGTATAGAGTTTAAGGTTTATTATTTAGTTTTTCAAGGTCGAGGGTTGATTATTTTAGTTTTAGGATTTAGGGTTTATAGTTTAGGGTTTAGGTCTTAGGGTTTAGGGTTTAGGTCTTAGGGTTAAGGGTTTAGGTTTTAGTGTTTAGGATTTAGGGGTTAGGTTTAAGGTTTAGGGCTTAGGGTCTATGGTTTGGGATTCATTGTTTAGGGTTTAGGGTTTACAGTTTAAGATTTAGTTTTTAGGGTTTAGGATTTAGTTTTTAGGGTTTAGAATTTAGGGCTCGTGGTTCATGGTTTAGGTTTTAGGGTTTAGGGCTTAGGACTCATGGTATAACGTTTAAGGATCAAGGTTTAGGGCTCATGAGTAAGGGTTGAATGTTTAAGGTTTAGGTTTTAGGACTTAGGGTTTAGGGTTTAGGGTTTAGGGATCATGGTTTAGGGTTTAGGGTTTAGGGTTTAGGGTTTATGTTTAGGGAATCAGTTTAGGGTTTAGGGTTTAGGATTTAGGGTTTCGATTATAGAATTTAAATGCTAAAATCTTTAGGTTGAATGTTGAAATCCTAAAATTACCTATGCATCGAGTAGATTATACTATAAAAACTATCTCCTAAACAATGATTCATGGAGCTATTAAACTAGTTCCATAAGGTGCAGATTGACCCTAATTTTTATATTTACTAAAATAAATTTAAATTATACGTTTTTCATTTATTATTATTTCATATTTTAAATATAAATAATAATAAATGAAAAACTTATAGTAAACATTTAATTTTGAAAATAGAAGCATGCCAAAAGCACATATAGTGTTCATACATTGCAGAATGCGTATGTGTCATAACGCGTGCGCATTATAGTGTGTACATGTTTTAAGATTTTACTTTTTCCAAGCCATGCCTCAAGACATGGGATCTAGTTTGTATCCCCAAGCCGAAGCATGAACTCCGTACATAAACACAACAAACCCCATGTTTTGGTAGGAAAATGTAAAAATCTCTCTTTTGCCATCATAAATCAACATAACATTATCAATTTGTTTTACAAAAATTATATCATGATGCAAATGTTAGTGCATTGTTTGAGTTAATACATTGTTATTTTTTTGTTTGTGACAGTTATCTAACTGTCCTCTCTCCTTCTCTCTTCCCGCAACCTATATATTGGCTTGCTATATTTGTTTCTATACATAGGCATTGAATAAACATTCTCTTTCTTCCATCATTGGTATCAGAGCATGGCGTTTCATTTGGCATGGATGCAAATTGGAGCAGAGCATGGCATTTCATTTGGCGTGGAAATTGGAGCGACCAGTGTGAACGTGGCTGGAGATTGGTGTTGGCGTAGTAAACTCGTGTGTGGATCCCGAACCTGTAGTTTATGACCGCTTTTGGTAGAAGACCGGCCGACCAAGGACGGAAGCGTGAAAAGACAAGGATGTGTTAACGTGTGGACCTGTTTTAGCATTGTATGCTCAAAGCATTAGAGGATTGACCTGTCCATTCCCTAATGTAGATGAGAGGACCATTGGCACTAATGAAAGCAAGAGAATTTGTTGTGCGTGGAGAATTTCTTTGAGGAAACATGGTGGTGTGATCGATCGCAAAGCAAGGTGTTTTGTCAACACATGAATATCATACATGCGACCTTCTCAAACTGGTTATTGAAGGACCGAGAACCTGTAATTTTCTTTGAAGAAGATCCATGCGTGCACAACTAAATGCTTCCATTCCTGCGTGGGGAGTTGTTTGTGTAAAAATCTGCAGACTTGTGAAGATTTAAGGACCTACAAACGCTAGAGAAGTCGTGATTCTTTGTTTCACCTGCTTGGTGATTACGCTACTTTACCAAGATCCCTTCTGGCCTGCTGATTCCTTCCAAACTAGAATCCAGACCTGTGTGGAAGAACCAGCCAGTGAGAAAGATTTGATTGCCAATGAAGAAAACGTCAAAGAACCTGCCTGCGTATGTCACAAATTTTGGATGCAGAAAGCACCGTGAGTAATGCACCAAATGTTTGGGCATTGAGCGATAACGAAGACACCGCTGGACTATTCTTTGCCTTGGTCAATGAGCTCCGTAACACTGGGAATATTCTCTTTGACGAGATTGTGTGCCGAGGACTATTGGAGTATTTTTGGTTTGACGTTCGATGTCAAGCACGATGGATTCATGCAGAACTTGAACATGGCTATGATGCAGATGATGAACATGAAGTAGAACGCCCATAGGAGCATCCGCATCTCACTGCACAAGCCTATAGAGCCCATCTTTGGGATAGGTTCCTTCAGTAAGCATTGTAGCCATTTTTGAAAAATAAATAAATAAAATACAATTTTGAGTTTTTGAAAATGTCTGCACCTCGCATTTTGTTGTCGGATGCCCAGTTGCTCAAAGGGCCAAATTTCACCACATGGAAAACCAAGATGCGGATGATTCTTTAGTTTGAAGATCTTTGGGGGATCATTTTTGGAAAAGACGCCCCTCCCACAGACATTGATCTATTGGCTAAGCATGAAAAGGCCGATGCAAAAGCATTAATGCTTATCACTCTGAGCCTTTCTGATGAGGTTCAACCTTACATTTGGGAAGCAACCACTTCCTCTCAGGCATGGACCGCATTGTGTACCATCTATGAAGCCAAGAATTTGACGACAAAGTGAATCTTCAGACAAAGCTTCACACGATGAGTATGCATGATGGCAAATCAGTATAAGTCTTCTTGCGGCGTGTGGCTGAGTTACGTGTAGAACTCTCTGCTCTCGGTGAACCGATGGATGAAAAGTTGCTAGTCCCGCTCACCTTGCGAGCTCTTCCTTCCCAATTTTAGACATTGATCACCATGTTGACCATCACTCAACAAGAGGTGAGTTTTGCCACACTGGTGAATTATCTCCAGTAGGAAGAAGCCATGCAGAATGTTCAAGAAGCCTTTGAAGATAAGGCTCTCATCACGAGGAAAAAGCATAAGCCTCGGAAAGGGAAGTTAGCCCCCCAGAATTAGAAGTAGCATCCTTAGCAGCAACCTTCTCAAAGTGGCCACACCTCGTAGTAAAGCAGAACAACAAGGTAGATCAATGGTGCCACATTTTCTCCATGGATACACACACGACTGTGAACTGTTATTACAATGGTCGCAAGTATGGAAACTTTGGTGAAGAGAGCACTTTTGGCCAAGGATATTCCAAGAAATCCCGATGGCGTGCTCGTAATCAGAGGCAGAAGGGTCACATTGCTGCTCAACAGGATGCCACCTCCGATGAAGAGGTTCTAGACACAACTCATTTTGACATTGTTCTAGTCTCGCAGACTTCGTAGCCGTCAAAAAGTGTCTAGTTGATTGATTTGGGTGCCAGCAAACACATGACTGGCAATAAGAAGTTGTTCCATACCCTGAGTGACCGCCCACTCGGAGATGGATCACCATCACTGCATAATCGGAAGTATATTGCGGTGGGGATTGGTGATGTCATCATTCCTCTTGGGACACGAAGATGTACACTCACGAAGGTGCTCTATGTTCTAGGTTTGACCTCAAATCTCTTGTTTGTGAGTCAACTTCTTAATCATCGAATGTAGGTTGAATTCTTTGTTGAAAAAGGGGTCAAGTCCTGCATCATTTCCTAGGGAGACTCAGTAATTGCTCGAGAATTTATGAAGGGCCGTTTATTTGCACTGGATGCGGTCACTTCATCTAGAATTGCTCTCTCTACTTCAACTACAGAGTCCACTGCACTATGGTGGCACTATGGCACTTTTGATATGGTCATCTTTCTACGGGGCTTTGCAGATCACCAAAGGCCAAGGAAATGGTAAGAGGGTTTCCTCCACTCTCCCATTCCTTCCCTGTTTTCTCAAGATGTCTTGTGGGAAAACAACATAGAGGTCCATTCAAACAGATCTCTTATCATTCTACAGAGCATCTTTAGGTTGTACATACCAATCTGTGCAGACCCCTGCCAGCTAGCTTCCAAGGTTTTGAGTACTTCCAGCTCATCATTGATGATTACTCATGGAAAATGTGGGTATATTTTCTCCGGAAGAAGAGTGAGGCATTTGCCAATTTTCAAACCTTTTACTAGCAAGCCACCAGGCAGTCTAGGAAGCCTCTCCTTCTCCTCCACTCAGATTGAGGGGGGAATTTGTATCAAAGAATTTCTTAGCATACCTAAAGCAACATGGCATTCAGCAACATCTGACTGCACCCTACACTCCCCAATAGAATGGGATTTCGAGTGACACAACAGGACTGTCATGGAGATGGCTCATTGTATGCTCTCCACCGCCAAGTTAGAGGATCAATTTTGGGAAGAAGCAGTCAGAAAACAATGTATCTACTCAACCAGCACCCACGAAGATCTTGCAGAACAGGACACCGAAAGAGGTATGGACTGGTCATAAACCTTCTATTCATCATTTGAGAGTTTTTGGTTGTACTGCATATATGCATGTTCTAGATGAGAAAAGGAAGAAGATCGATCCAAAGACACTGCCATGTCTTTTCTTGGGGTATAGTACTACCTCAAAGGCATATCATCTCATGGATCCTGAGATGAAGAAGATCTATGAGAGTCGAGATGTGGTGTGTGATGAGTCATCCTTTGACTCCCTACCACACAATGGAGATCTAGTACCAACCTCGTCACATAGATTGCTCACACATCCAGATGATGGGAAAGATGATTCTTCTTAGAGAGAAGAAGAGCTGAGTGGAGACTTGTTCGTTGATCTAGGCACACTGGAAAACACATCTTCACATCAGCAGCAGCAGCACCAACGTCTGAAATGGGTCAGAATACTATTAGGGATGCACACCTGAACTCACTTCCAGGTACTTCTACAGGAGTCAGAACACGAAGTCAAGCCAGACATGAGGTAAATTTTACACTCATGAGTTTAGTTGTTGATAGCACCAAACCTGACACTGTTCATGAGGCATTAGACCAACCATAATGGAAACAAGCTATGGATGCTGAATATGATTCCCTAATTCATAATCGGACGTGGGAACTTGTCGATCTACCTCCAGGTAAGAAATCCATTGGCTGCAAATGGACTTTCAAAACAAAATATAAGGTAAATGGTTCAATCGACAAATATAAAGCACGACTTGTTACAAAGGGTTATGCTTAGCAAGAAGGAATTGACTATGACGAGACCATTGCACCCACTGCAAAGATCAAAGCCATCAGAATTATTTGTGCACTGGCATCACAAAATGGATGAAAACTTCAGTAGATGGATGTCAAGAGTGCTTTTTTGAATGGTGATCTAAAAGAAGAAGTATACATGGTCCAACCTGAAGGGTTTGTAGAAGAGCATCAACCACATAAGGTATGTTGTCTAATAAAGTAACTTTATGGACTCAAATAAGCACCTAGGGCTTGGTATATAAAAAATGATGATCACCTATTGCAGCATGGATTCACTCGTAGCCCCTCAAATACAAATTTGTATATCAAGAAGGTAGGAACAGAGATTGTCATTCTGGTTTTGTACGTAGATGATCTTGTGATCACAGGAAGTTCTGACAATTTTGTGGATGATGTAAAGAATGATCTGAAGAAATCCTTCGACATGACTGATTTGGGGCTACTTCACTACTGTCTTGGCTTAGAGATATGGCAGAAGAAGAATCATATCTTCTTCTCCCAGATGAAATATGCCAAAACACTCCTGGAGAAGTATGGTATGTCAGATTGTAAACCTATGTCCGCCCTATGGAAAAAGGTTTGCAATTATCTAGATTCTAGGATTCACCACAGGTAGATGGCACTCACTACAGGTAGCTTGTGGGGAGTCTCATTTACTTGACTTATACCAGACCAAATCTTTTCTTTGCAGTGAGCTATCTCACCAAATTTATGCAGGAGCCGAAGAAATTTCATTGGATAGTAGCAAAGCATGTGTTGAGATATGTCTGAGGTACAGTTGACTTTGGTCTGGAGTATCAGAAGAACACTCAGTTCTTCTTACAGGGATATACAGACTCGGACTATGTAGGATCCGTTGATGACAGAAATCCACTTCAGGGTATGTTTTTCATCTCAGATCTGGACCTATCTTGTGGATTAGCAAGAAGCAAACTGTTGTTGCTCTCTCATCCACTGAGGCTGAATACCGCGCCACATGAGGATTTTTGTGTGAAGTGATTTCGTTACGTCACATTCTTACAGATATAGGGATTCCTAAAGAGAAACCTCCCATCATTCACTGCGACAATCAAGGTGTGTTGAAGCTTGTGAAGAATCATGTTTTTCATGAACAAACAAAGCATATTGAGGTCAAATGTCACTACATTCGTGAATGGGTCTTGAACCACCAAATTTAGCTCCAAAGACTACCCTACCGATTTTCAAAGTTACAGATATTCTCACCAATCCTCTCAAAGAAAGTGAAGTTTGATTTGGTTAGGGGATACATTTGTAAGAGCAATTTATTAAGGGGGAATGTTAGCGCATTGTTAGAGTTAATACATTGTTAGTTTTTGTTTGTGATGCTTATCTAACTATACTCTCTCCTTCTCTCCTCTCGCGGCCTATATATTGCTTGCTATATTTGTTTCTATACACAGGCATTGAATACACATTCTCTTTCTTCCATCAAAGAAAGGCATAATCTAATTTATAAAAATATAATTTTTCAAATTTTTTGACTAATATAAGCTTTCCATGTTATTTATTTTCTAACAATGCCTTTTTATATCTTTCTTTTAAGTTTAAACATGTTTATCTTTCATCGTATATATTTTTTTTTTTGCTCATCAAAATTGAACAAAATTACAATATCCCAAACTAGGCCAAATTCTATACACATTCATAAACAATAAACTAATTTTGTATTTTTTTGAGGTAGTTAGGGGGCACGATTAGAGCTCCATTATGTTTTTAAATTTAAAATTTCTATACTAGAAAAATCATTAAAAAATACTCGCTAATATTTATTTGTTTAAATGTAGCCCAAACTATATGCTCCTAGCTATCTTGCTACTAAAGGGTTTTCAAAAATAGTAAATGGTGCTAAAAAATGGTGGGGGCATGAAAGTCACTCTCTATTATGTTTTTTAACAAAAAAATGAGCATATGTTGGTATTTTAGTTATTTGACCAGTTTAAACTTATCCATTTTCAATAAAATTTAGTAGCTTAGAAACTAGACTCAAAATGCTATGATTCATGTTTATACAACATCTTCCAATTTTGAGTGTAACTATTTCAAAAAACTCATACAAGTTGAAGTTTTTTATTTTTCAGAAAAATGCATCCACTTAAGACCCCCTTTTGGCCCCCAACTTGGTGCACTTACCCAGAGACACTAGTAGTTTTTTTACACATACACATTCATTATTAATTAATTTTAATTTTTTAAACTAACAAATAATATATTTTGTAAAAGTAACTTGGTAATTCATGGTGATGAATTATAGGTGTTGATAGGTAAATGTCTTTGAAGAAGAGAGATTTTATAAATGCCCTATTTTTTATTAAGAGTAAAAGGATTTTTGATTGGGATCCTACCCGAGGAGATTGCAAAAGGGTTAACCCCTAGATTAATAAGTCAAATCTCAAAATTAAATACACCAAAGCACAACCGTCCCTCAAGCAAGAAAAAAAAAGAAAAAAGCAAAATGAATGTCCTGTAAAGGGAAAAAAAAGAGAGGCATGATAGTACAACCATAAAAGACAGGAATTCATCCCCAAAGATACTTAGAATTGTGATGGTGGATGATATTATAGCCATTATCCATGGCCGAGATCATCAAGATCCTTCTACATACCAAACATCATACTCAGGTAATCCTTATATTTAGGGCCCTCCCAAACCTTGAATATTTTCAAGGAGTTAGGATCAAAAGGAGTGGGGTCCGAACCACTGTCGAGAATTAGAGGGTGGGGTAGATAAAACAAGAGAATCAAAATTCAATACAACTTCAATTTTAGCTTCCGAAAAATGCTCTTCATCTAATTTCAATCTCAATTCTTCGAATGAGACATCCGTACCATTCTTCTCAACTAGATTATTAATATTGTCAAACATAAACACATAAGATTCACAGGTGCATCCAAATAAAGATTTCTTATATTTTTCGAACGGAGAAAATTCCTCCTCGAAATGGATTCCTATGTAGTCAAAAGGTGTGGTAGGTGACATGGTAGCAATCCACGCGGGCGGGGGAGCCATCCAAGCTATTGTCCAATCCATGCTCATCTATATCCACTTCTAGCTCTAGGACGAGAGCCGACACATCTTCCAGAGAATTTGTCTCCAGATACATGAGCACATATCGAGTGATATACATTGCATCTTTCTCCAGTGAGTAGCAAGCCTTTAACTGAAATTTTTTTCGATTAGGGATGAGGAAAGGGATTTTTTCTTCCATTCTTCAACATATAAGAACACCCCTAAGCTATGATCAACTATTTATAATTTAGCACAAATGACAGGGATGCCTCATAAATCAACACTTGGTTTGAAAATCCAAACTTGGATGTGAGCCTGATGGAGGTTAGCAATGTCATGCCATCCAGACATTAACACACATCCTCACATAAACCATTCGGGTATAAGCTATGGTTGTAGGGTCCACAACTAACAAATCTCCTAGAGCTTTGGTTATCCCTTCTAGTATGTGTTTAAACCAAAACTCTAAAGCCAAAGTTGGAAGCCTCACCAAGTTAGGGAAGCAACCAAGAACCATGTTTCCTAAGTCGAGGCAAGGGCACCATCCGGAGATGTGCAAAAGAGTTTTACCAAAAATCTAGGGCCCTCCGTTGGTCACTCTAAGAAGATATTGTTCCAGCATTAATCTTAACAAGAAGGATTCAAAAGTAGTAGTTATTACCTTCAGACCTCCAAAAGGCTTCCATTTCCTAAAACCCAAGTTCTAATTGAGTCTATATTGGGTTTAATCCTAGCAAATATGTGATTGATAGAAAAATAGTAATCTTTTTGTGCCTTCTCTACCCATGCTTCAGAACATCAAGGGAATTGGATTCTAGGTTTTAGATCGGAGATAATGTAGAAAAATCACGATCCCCTTCATTCCATCAGTTCTCGTAGCTCTAGATCCACCCGGTTTGTTGGCCCATGACCCACCGGCAGAGGGAAGGTTTTTTCAAGGAGGGGCTGCCGAGATCCAGGAACCCACTCCCGATCAATTCATGTATTTTCTAAAAAAATCCCGCTCAACCTCATCCCATTAATTTCCATCCATTTCATCCCCATACATTCCACTAAAGGAAAGCATAAATGCCCCATTTTTACTTCAAGAGAGAAATATGAATTTGTAATGGGTGGAGCGTGGTAACAAATGAAACATCAATGAAATTTGAATCCCATCACGGGTGGGAAATTGACCATGCCCCAATCCCTGGTTCATTGTGCTTGGCTTTGTTGATAGATTTGGGGCGGAGGGTGAAACATAGGAGCGCCTCACTTAAGGGCGGACCAAGTCTCGATTGAAAAATATTTGTTTATCCCTTTGTTTCCTAATTGGGGGTCGAATGGCCTTCTTTGTAGATTCCTAAATATCGGTAGATAGGGAAACAAACAGGTATGTTATGGTTTGAATTGGTAGCTTTGTTAGATGTAGACCAAATATTGATGTTGTAATAGATTGGGTGAGGAGGAAGTGGTCACCAAATCCGAGGTGATTTCCATTTCAAATGATTGCTTCTGTTCCATTTTGGAGCAGAGGATGATGTTCATAGGGGCTGATTATTGGACCTGTTTTTTGCGAAAACCATTTTTCACCTCTCGATGGAGCACGAGCTTTGGTATGAAGAAAACAGTTTTGTGTTCCTTTCTTGTTTGGGTAAGTCTACCCGTCCTTACATAGGAGTTCGGTATAAAGGCATCTTTTCAGGATTTCTATAGATTTTGGGAGCTCATTTCTTTTGATCCCAATACTATGGCTAGGAATAGATTGGTTGCATCTAGGTTCTGTGTCAATGTGGCTTCGAGTACCTCTCTTCCTAATTCTATGTTTTTAATGTCTACCAATGGGGTTTTGGACTAACCACTAGAATACAAGATCTTCCCTATTTTATGTGGGAAATGTAGATCTGCTGGTCATGGCACGGGTAGTAGCATGGGAATTGTGTAAGAATCGAAATGAAATTCTTGTGCTAATGTAGGTGAAATATTTGTGGTGAGTAGTCTTGAGAATTGGAGCTCCACACAAGATAAATAGAAATCCACAAGGGCGGTTTATTGACCTTTCTATCTTCAATTGTGACCTCCCATGTTCACACTTTGGATACTTTGGATGACCTGGGTTTCAGCCCTTGATATTACATATATTGATAATTTTAGCGTTGACCAAGTCAAGAGGAGGACCATGACAATGCCATGACAAATTCAATGTTATGCTCAGAAGATGAATCTGATGATTATTTGATTTCAAAGGCTGAATCCATTGACGATGTTGAGGATGTTTCTAATGAGGTTTATGGGGAACTAGATGGTGGCCCATTGGTTCACATGTTGGAAGTGGTGCTTAACATTGAGAAGCCTGGGCATCCGGAACCGAAGGAAGTGGAGCAACTAATTAGCACGAAAAAGGACCCATGTGACCCTTACAAGCTTTAAATCTTGGCTTTTTGGTAAGGTCCAAGATATCAAAAGTATGTTTCTAATAATTTTGGCATCAATATCCTGGGATCTGCGAACTTGTGTGAGAAAGAGGGTTGGCATAAAGGGCTAGAAAGAAAATCTAGAATGCCTTATTTTCCTCATGATTGATGTGTTTGTAATATTTTCTTTTCATACCATTATTCTTTGTTGATGCATTCTTGTTGGTTATCTTTTGGGTCTTATTACGTATCCGGGATTTATCCTCCTTGTATCTATGTAGGGTCCCGTGCAAAAACCGTTATCCTTAATAAATAATAATAATTCGTTTGTTTAGAGAAGCATCCAATGTTTTACCTCTTATATTCATTGAAAGAAAAGGGCTTGAGACATTTAAAGTACAAAAGACTACTTGTTAAATTATCTTAAATACTTGTATATTGATCAATAAAATGTACAATTTTCTAGAGACCTTATAAACATTGAATAATCTTTTCTTATTTCTAGTTTTACATAGACTTCCAAATAATTGCCTAATCATTCCGTAGAAATAAAAATAAATTAAATTTCTATAAAAATAAGACAATATCCAATTTATTTGAAAAAAGACAAATAATCTAGACTGTTAATTGTACATTTGATATTTGTATTCAAGTGCCACAACCCTCATTCCTTAAATATTAAAAATATAACCAATGCACTTAAAACTTAGTCGGAAAAGACAAGTTAAAAGAACAAATTAAAAGAGAAATATATTTTCTTTTAACCGAAAAATAAAATCTTTGCTTCAAAATTTACTCAAAAAATAAAAATGTGTCTATGGAAAACTGCAGCAAGTCTAGTATTATATGTTAATAATTTAAGCTCAAAAAGCTTGTAAATAGATTATATATTTGTAATGACAACATGAGTTCTTACGTGTAATAGATTTGAGGGCATAGTCACTAGAAAAAAAAGACTCAAACAATTAAAACAATCGAAACATTAGAGCTGCAATGCCGCTCACATAAGATCATTGTTACCAATGCATGTGATGATGCGACTCAAATACGAATGCACGTGAAAATTTTATTTTTTAGCATACGAATGCACATGATCTGGAGAGACAGTATAACTTGAGTCGGTGGAGAGAAAAAGTGGGTCAATGGTGTTGGATGAAAGGTTCCATCTTTAGATCATCTCTTCCGTGATTCCTCTGATAGAGATTCTTCTCCTTCCATGGTCAATCCGTGTTGTAAAGCGAGTGACGGTCAGATTTTCTTGTTGGGTGTAGGATCAGATTTTTTATTCTCTATCTTCTTCATTATGGAAAGAAAGTTTAATTACTAATTGGATTGTAATTGAATGATGTGGATGATTATATAAAAAGTGTTGTTTAGTCATCTTTTTCTGAAATAGAAAGTAATAAAAGGGTGAGGATAAAATTGTGCTCCAAAACAATTTGGTGGAATGGAAATTTTCAGTTCTTAGAAGCTAGGCCTAAGAAAAATATGCAGCTAATCCATACCAGCTTTGGATTCAATACAAAATAATAGAAACCTAAATTAATTTAATTTTTTTGTTTTTGGTTACATAATATATATCATTCACTTTGTGTAATAGTTAGCAACACAATGATGTCTTTTTTTCTTAAGCACGTCTTTCTTTACAACTTTTCTACTATTTTGTGTTGTATTTAAAAAACAAATATTTCAAATAGTGGTTTTTTGATGACCATCCCATTCATCCAAACACTAATGTGTTACAATCAACCATGACACATATATAGGGAACAAAAACATATTTTCATGTGATCCTAAGATGAATAATAAAATTGGATTCAACCTATATAACGATGACTACATTTTTAAAAATTCCCTTCAAAAACTTTGAAAATACACAAAAATTTAAATTATAAATTTGTATCTAAAGTTTTCTTAATTAGTACAATTCCAATGTACTTTTGTTACATAAATCAATATCCACATAAGGGTTTTTAAGACGATTCAAGAGCTCGATTTTTTGTCTCTAACTACCTTCACTAGATTTCTCATTGAAGACTCCTTAAGGTATATAGGGTATAAGCATGATCTATCCATATTACTTCATTATTAGGTATGCTTTGAAGAACTCTTTGACTCTTTGAGATTTCTACATCCATTAACCATACCAAGGGTTCACTTTTAGTTTTAACTTTACCAAGTCAAAATACACCGAATTAACATTAAGTTAATTCATATAAATTTAATCTATTCCTCACGCTTTCATAGACACATATATTTTCTATTCAGGGCATTCTATAGTCATACTATTTTTGGATCAACTTACTAACTTGGAGTATCATAATAAATTAACCCTTTGAAAGAAACAATAAAAATGGTTGATTTTGAGTTTTCATCCCTCTAATAGTGATCACCCGTTATAGAGTTATATTGAAAATTTGATACCAATTAAGGCGGGCAAATAAATTACTTCACAAATTTAAGTTTTACAAATTTCATGAACTTGGATAAATTTTTACCTCATTAACCACAAAAGGCAGGGCATTCATCCCTGAAGATACTTAGAATTTCGATGGTGGATGATATTATAGCCATTATCCATGGCCAGATCATTAAGATCCTTATGCATACTAAACATCATTCTCAAGTAATCCTTATATTTAGGGAACTCCCAAACCTTGAATATTTTCAAGGAGTTAGGATCAAAAGGAGTGGGGTACGAACCATTGTCAAAATTAGAGGGTGGGGTAGATAAAACAAGAGAATCAAAATTCAATACAACTTCAAGTTTACCTTCCGAAAAATGCTCTTCATCTAATTTTAATCTCAATTCTTCGAACAATACAGTTGTACCAGTCTTCTCAACTAGATTATTAATATTGTCAACCATCAACACATAAGATTCACAGGTGCATCCAAATAGAGATTTCGTATATTTTTCCAATGGAGAAAATTCCTCCTCAAAATGGATTCCTATGTAGTCAAAAGGTGCGGCATGTGATATGGTAGCAATCCACGCCGGGGTAGGGGAGCCGTCAAAGCTACTGTCCACTCCATGCTCATCTACGTCCACTTCTGGCTCTAGGACCAGAGCTGACACATCTACAAGAGAATTTGTCTCCACATACATGAGAACATATTGAGCGACATACATTGCATCTTTCTCCAGTGAGTAGCGAGCCTTCGACTAAATTTTTTTCTGATTATGGCTGAGGACAAGGGATTTTTTCTTCCATTCCTGAACATATGAGTGCACCCCTAAGCTATGACCAACTATCCAGAATTTAGCACAAATGATAGGGGATGCCTCATAAACCAACACTTGGTTTGAAAATCCAAACTTGGATGTGAGCCTAATGGAAGTTGGTAATGTCATGTTAGTCAGGGCATTAACACAAATCCTCACATAAACCATTCAGGTATAAGCCAGGGTTGTAGGGTCCACAACTGAAAAATCTCCTAGAGCTTTGGCTATCCCTTCTAGTATGTGTTTAAACCAAAACTCTAAAGCCAAAGATGGAAGCCTCGCCAAGACAGGGAAGCAACCAGGAACCATGTTTCCTAAGTCGAGGCCAGTGCGCCATCTGGAGATGTGCAAAACAGTTTTGCCAAAAATCTAGGGCCCTCCATTGGTCACTCTAAGAAGATCTTGTTCCAGCATGAATCTTAACAAGAAGGATTTAAAAGAAGTAGTTATTACCTTCGACCTCCAAAAGGCTTCCATTTCCTAAAAACCTAAGCTCTAACTAAGTCTATATTAGGTCTAATCCTAGGAAATATGTAATTGATAGAAAAACAATAATCTTTTTGTGCCTTCTGTACCCATGCTTTAGGAACATCAATGAAGTGGCTTCTATGTTCCAGATTTGAAATAATGCGGGGAAATCATGACGCCCTTCATTACATCAGTTCCTCGCAGCTCTAGATCCACCGGTTTGTGGCCCATGACCCATCGGGTAGGGAAGGTTTTTTCGAGGAGGGTTCATGTCGATCTAGGAACCCACTCCCGATCAATTCATGTATTTTCAAAAACACATCTTGCAGAATCTCATCCCATTCATTTCCATCCATTCCATCCCCATACATTCCACTAAAGGAAAACATCCATTTTTAATTCAAAGAGAGAAATATGAATTTGTAATGGGCGGAGCATGGTAACAAAGGAAACATCAATGAAATTTGAATCCCATCACGGGTGGGAAATTGACCCCGCCTTGATCCTAGTTCATTATGCTTGGCTTTGTTGATAGATTCGGGGTGGGGGTGAAACATAGGAGCGCCTCACCAGGCGAGTACTCAAGTCTCGATTGAAAAATCTTTGTTTATCCCTTTGTTTCCTTATTGGGACCGAATGGCCCTTCTTTGCAAGTTCCTAAATATCCGGTAGATAGGGAAAAAAACATGTATGTTATGGTTTGCATTGGTAGCTTTGTTAGATGTAGACCAAATATTGATTTTGTAATAGATTGGGTGAGGAGGAAGTGGTCACCAAATGTTGAGGTGATTTCCATTTCAAATGATTGCTTCTTTTCCATTTTGGAATAGAGGAGGATGTTCATAGGGGGTTGAGTCATGGACTGCTTTTTTTACGAAAACCATTTTCACCTCTCTAGATAGATCCCGAGCTTTGGTATGAAGAAAATAGTTCCGTGTTCCTTTCTTGTTTGGGTAAGTCTACCCTGTCTTGTATAGGAGTTTTGGGATAAAGGCATCCTTTTAGGGTTTTCTAAAGATTTTGGGAGCTCATTTCTTTTGATCCCAATACTATGGCTAGGAATCGATTGGTGGCATCTAGGTTCTATGTCAATGTGGCTTCGAGTACCTCTCTTCTTGATTCTATTTGTTTAATGTCTACCAATGGGGTTTTTGACCAGCCACTATAATACAAACTCTCCCATATTTTATGTGGTAAATGTAAAACTTCGACATGGCATGGACGGTTGCATGGGAATTGTGTAAGAATGGAAATGAAATTCTTGTGCTAAGGTAGGCAAAAAAATTGCGGTGAGTAGTCTTGAGAGTTGGAGCTCCACACAAGATAAATAGAAATCCACAAGGTCGGTTTGTTGACCTTCTGTCTTCAATTTCGACCTCCCATGTTCACACATCGAATACTTTGGATGACTCGGGCCAACCGTTGATACTACATATATTGATAATTTTGGTGTTGACCGGGTCAAGAGGAGGACCATGAAAATGCCATGAAAATTCAATGCTATGCTCGGAAGATGAATCGATGATTATTTGATTTCGAGAGGCCGAATCCATTGACGATGTTGAGGATAGTTTTAATGAGGTTTATGGGGAATTAGATGGTGGCCCAATTGTTTGCATGTTGGAAGTGGTGCTTAACATAGAGAAGCCGGGCGTTTGGAACCGAAGGAAGTGGAGCAACCAATTAGCATGAAAAAGGACCCTGTGACCCTTACAAGCTTTAAATCCTAGCTTTTTGGTAAGATTCGAGATACCAAGAGTATGTTTCTAATACTTTTGGCATTAATATCCAGGATACTAAAAACTTGTGTGAGAAAGAGGGTTGGCATAAGGGGTTGGAAAGAAAATCTAGAAGGCCTTGTTTTCCTCGTGATTGATGTGTTTGTAATATTTTCTTTTCATACCATTATTCCTTGTTGACGTGTTCTTGTTGGTTATCTTTTGGGTCTTATTACATATCCAGGATTTTTCCTCCTTGTATCTATGTAGGGTCCGGTGCAAAAAATCGTTATCCTTAATAAAAATAATAATAATTCATTTGTTTAGAGAAGCATCCAATGTTTTACCACTTATATTCATTGAAAGAAAAGGGCTTGAGACATTTAAAGTACAAAATACTACTTGTTAAATTATCTTAAATACTTGTATATTGATCGATAGAAATGTACAATTTTCTAGAGACCTTATAAACATTGAATAATCTTTTCTTATTTCTAGTTTTACATAGACTTCCAAATAATTGCCTAATCATTCCGTAGAAATAAAAAATAAATTAAGTTTCTATAAAAATAAGACAATATCCAATTTATTTGAAAAAAGACAAATAATCTAGATGTTAATTGTACATTTGATATTTGTACTCAAATGCCACAACCCTCATTCCTTAAATATTAAAAATATAAAAAGTGCACTTAAAACTTAGTCGGAAAATACAAGTTAAAGAACAAATTAAAAAGAGAAATATATTTTTGTTTAACTGAAAAAATAAAATCTTTGCTTCAAAATTTACTCAAAAAAGACCAAAACAATTAAAACAATCGAAAAATTAGAGTCGAATGCATGTGACAATGCGACTTAAATAGGAATGCCCACAGAAAAATTTATTTTTAGCATACGAATGCACGTGAACTAGAGAGACAATATAACTTGAGTCGGTGGAGAGAAAAAGTGGGTCAATGGTGTTGGATGAAAGGTTCCATCTTTAGATCATCTCTTCCGTGATTCCGATAGAGATTCTTCTCCTTACATGGTCAATCCATGTTGTAAAGAGAGTGATGGTCAAATTTTTTTCAGAGTGTAGTAGGATCATTTTTTTTTCTCTACCTTTTTCATTATGGAAAGAAAGTTTAATTACTAATTGGATTGTAATTCAATGGTGTGTATGATTATATAAAAGTGTTGTTTAGCCATCTCTTTCGAAATAGAAAGTAATAAAAGGGTGAGGACAAAATTTGGGCAGGATGGAAACTTCTCGATCCTTGGCGCCTAGGCCTAATGAAAATATGCGGCTAATCCATAACATGCTTTGGATTCAATACAAAATAATAGAAACCTCAAGTCTTTTTTTTTTTGGTTACATAATATATATCATTCACTTTGTGTTATGGTTAGCAACACAATGATGTCTTTTTCCTTACACACATCTTTCTTTACAACTTTTCTACTATTTTGTGTTGTATTTAAAAACAAATATTTCAAATAGTGGTTTTTTGATGACCATCTCATTCATCCAAACATTGATGTGTTACAATCAACTATGACACATATACAGAAACAAAAACATATTTTCATGCGATCCTAAGATGAATAATAAAATTGGATTCAACCTATATAACGATGACTATATTTTTAAAAAAATCCCTTCAAAAAACTTTGAAAATACACAAAAATTTAAATTATAAATTTGTATCTAAAGTTTTCTTAATTAGTACAATTTCACCGTACTTTTGTTACATAAATCAATATCCACATAAGGGTTTTTAAGACGATTCAAGAGCTCGATTTTTCGCCTCTAACTACCTTCACTAGATTTCTCATTGAAGACTCGTTAAGGTATATAGGGCATAAGCATGATCTATCCATATTACTTCATTATTAGGTATGCTTTGAAGAACTCTTTGAATCTTTGAGATTTCTACATCCATTAACCATACCAAGGGTTCACTTTTAGTTTTAACTTTACCAAGTCAAAATGCACCCGAATTAACATTAAGTTAATTCATATAAATTTAATCTATTCCTCATGCTTTCATAGACACATATATTTTCTATTCAGGCATTCTATAGTCATACTATTTTTGGATCAACTTACTAACTTGGAGTATCGAATAAATTAACCCTTTGAAAGAAACAATAAAAATGGTTGATTTTGAGTTTTCATCCCTCTAATAGTGATCACCCGTTATAGAGTTATATTGAAAATTTGATACCAATTAAGGCGGGCAAATAAATTACTTCACAAATTTAAGTTTTACAAATTTCATGAACTTGGATAAATTTTTACCTCATTAACCACATATCCATAGAATATGATTTAAATGTTGAATGAAGAGCCTCACAAATCAAACATGACAACATCGGCCATAAAGAGATTATTTTCATATTGATCAAGTTTCAATTCATGGAGCCAAGCAAATAATCGTTTGATGATTACATCATGTATAAATGAAGCTTACATTATATTGGTAGCATAACCTTAATGGAAATAGTCTACATAAATATCCTAAAACTTAAATAGATATAATGACACTTAAAATTAATTAATAAATGTCTAAAAGAGTGTAAAACAACTAAGTTTAACATCAAAATCTCAAAAATAAAAATAAAACAAACATCAAAATATGACTCACTACAACAATTATAGCCTTACTTCCTTTGTTAGGTCATGTTCAAATCTTTATTAGAGTTGGTAAACTACTGCCATCTATGTCCTATGCATTTAAAAAAAACTATCTCATTGCTTTCTTCTCAGCATCTTATGTACGGTTGAGTAAAAATCCCTCGATATTTAGAACATGAGAAGCATAGGACACCATTATTCGATGGAAAGGGGTAGGATTCATCGAGGGGGAAGAGTATTTTAAACCATGCGAAATTATAACCATTAAAATTTTAAACTAACCATACCTATTACAATAGTTCATTAGTTTATAGACCATTCACTCTACCACTAAGGCTTAAACGAACCAATCCAACCAACCCTAGACAAGGTAAGACTAGAAATCAACAAGAAAATAAAAGTATGTAGAATTCATTTTCCATAAAAGTCAACAAATAAATTTTACATAATATGTAAAGGAGTCCAAAGATTAGGATATATTTCCCCTTTCATTATGGATTAAAATTGTTATCCCTACGGGCAGGTTTCAAAGAAGAAGAAAGGCTAGTAAAAGTGAAGTAATCATCAATCTAAGATTGTTGAGGTGGTTACAAAGGAACTCCCCTTGTTTTTCTCTTCCCCTTCATTTTGGGTTGGGTTTTTATTTTTGGGGGATTATATCCATTATGTTACTTCGTAGTTATTTTAAAGTAGTAATTTTTCTTTTTAAAAAATTAATTGTAGGTTGTAGATGTTAATATTTTATTTAGGTGTGAAGAGTTATCTATGTTGTTCTATGTATAAGGGTCTATTCTTCATCAAAAAATCTATTTTACTAATAAATAAATAAATGTAAAATAATACATAACTAATTAATGAAATTTTCTCCTCATATGATACTATAGATATATACATGAGAGTAATCTTTAATTTAACTTTCCACAAGATGAGCATGTATGCTAGTTGTGTTTTTTAAATCGTGAAAGTGAAGAGCATTTTTATTCCAATGTCTCATCTATTTTGAAGTTTATGAAGGATACCGATGTTAATTTAGATGTTAATATTTTATCATGGTGTGAGGGTCTACTTCCTTTTCCTATGAATAAGTGTCTTTTCAAGAATTTTCTTGTAAAGCAAGAAAGAAGATGGTTAATTATTAAAATTTGTAATACGAATTGTGCTCATAATATTGCAAAGGCATACATTAGAGTCATCCTTTAGCCTCCCACAAGACGAGTGTGTATGTCAGTTGCATTTTCTAATGCCTCAAAGTAAAGAGTATTTTGTATCGAAATGTCCCATTTATTATGAAATTTGTGAAAGATTCTACTGTCTTTTTAGATACTCTAATGGATCAGTAACGAGCTTCATTCAATATCAAGACCAAAAATGTTTAGCTTTATTTATTCATGAGACACGTCAACTTTGTCAAAGAAAACTCAAATTGACGTACTAACATACAAATAATTAAACAAACGTCAATTCGTACTCGAATTACCGACTTTCGGAACCTCAAAAACATCATAATAACATAATATGGCCTATATACATTAGGAAATATATATTTTATTGGTTTCAATATCTTTAACATTTATAAAAATAATTGTTATTTTTCATTTATTTCTTTTTTTTTCTTTTGGAGATGCATTTATCATCCTATTTTTGTACT
The DNA here is from genome assembly GCA_018340775.1 of Taxus wallichiana var. yunnanensis. Taxonomy (NCBI): domain Eukaryota; kingdom Viridiplantae; phylum Streptophyta; class Pinopsida; order Cupressales; family Taxaceae; genus Taxus; species Taxus wallichiana. Next base: position 172,159,318 of record CM031241.1, read on the forward strand.
TGATTCATGCAATATCTTTCTCTTTCTCATTGTCCACTTTTGGCCTCTACCGAACATTAATATCTAAACGAACCTAAACTAGATTAAAATTTCAAAATACTTGGTGTTTAAATGTGATATTTTTAACTCAATAATACCGACACAACTAATGAAGAATGTATTATGCATCATATGCATGTTTATTTATATATGTCATTACATATAGGTTGAAAAAGAGTTTGCAAAGTGTCCATTTGATAGAGATTAGAACTAGCAATCGTATGTGAAATGTACGATGGAAACGCCAAAGGGGATCTTTTAAAGGAGTCAAATTAGAGGCAAAGAAAGAAGGGAGGGGAAGAGGGGTGAAGAAGAAGGGGTTAGAGTGTGGAGAAGTGTGAGGGTTGAAAAAAAAGGAAGGGGAATGTCGTCGAAGATGACAAGAGGGTAAAGCATGAGGTGCTTCTCTACTTAGAGATTCGACGAAACATAAGCACCACAGAGGCCGACAAAGATGTTAACTCTGGTTAGACCAAAGGCATGGTCATGGTACCACATGTTACCTGGGTGCTACATATTATTGTAATGGTAATGATATGTCACTCTGAGGCTCGTGTATTCCGCTGTGAACATGCAGCACTGTCGAAATTTCGCCATGTTAAGGAATGGAGGTCATGATCGAAGGATCCCATGGCAAAATATGTCGAGAAGGAAGATGATTTTCACATGTCAGAGATGTTTCTAGGCCTTACGGGGCTTTGAGCATAGGCCCCGACATAGTGGCTCCGCATTTAGATAACCCAAATGCGATCATGGTTGTCACCAAAAGGTCTCTGTGAAATTTCTATCAAACATAAACAAATAAATCTAGCTTTGTGAAATTTTGTCAAACATAAACAGAAACAACTAGCTTTGTGAAATTTTGTCAAACATAAACAGAAACCCATTATTTTAAGCCTTCCCATTAAACGAATATATGAAACAAGGTTTTTAACATGCATAAAATTTGCAGTAAGTACCCATTTTTTCTTGAACATATGCCAATGTGAATGTCCACAAGCATGAAATATTTGCCTTGTCGGACAAATCCTTTGAGCCTTGACATGTCCAGATGCCCATCCACAAACATCTTGAGAGACAATACCTCCCGCAATAATTTCGCTCCGTCTCACGGTTGCCCCAACTTCTTCCCTAGCTACTTCCCACAAATGCACACAACAATAATGTAATACGCATCACTTGCATCATGATGGTCCCCGCAAAACACATTTTCCCTCAAATTATGCACAATCCTATCTTTACCCCCAAAAAATAAAAAAATCACCTTTAAGTTACATATGAACAAAGAATAAAACATTTACCCAACTATCACTCTACCGCACATTCGGATAAGCAAGATTGTTATCTCAATTTTCGCCCCCTAGAAAAATTGGATCACCCACGACTCCATGCAGAAAGAAATTCAAGGGACGGTTCTCATACGAGCCCATGCTTCAAATCCAACAAACAAGTTACAGGCATGCTCTACAATGGAGTAACAGGGTCGGGGAAGGAGAAAACAATGTCAAAGAACCCAAAGCTCAACAAGAAAGAAAATGAAGGAAGGCTCAAAGTCTTTGAGCTCTGAAAATGATTCAGAATGAGCCCCAAAATTGGCTAAGTATGGAGGAGATGCGGAAGCTACCAAGTGTCCAAACGACGCACCTCTAAAGATTAAATCCCAAGCCAAAGACCCAAACAAGCGCCAAGCCTCCACGTGTCTAGAACCCCAAAAGTTGCACCGACCATTGAAAAGTATTTGACTCAGTGGAAGGTGCCAAGTGTCGGCTCGACACAATTTCAAGATGGGAGCCCAAGGTGGAGACTCAAACTTGCACCAGCCCTCCACGTGGCCAATGGTCAACAGAGGTCAAATTCAAAAGCAGCCTGAATTGGTTAAGTATAAGAGTGAAGGAAAAAGGTGTCATGTGTCTTAACGACGTTCCTTCAAAGGTAAAATCTTGAGTTGAGACTCAAATGAGCGCGGGGATTCCATGTGTCTAGGGACCAAAAAGGAGAGATGGCCTAAAACGACTAAGTATAGAGAACCAGTCGGGGGTTGAATAGTCAAAGCAGAGGTAGACCGATTGAAGGCACCGCGTGTCTTAAGGACGCTACTTCTAAAGTAAAATTCAGAGAAAGTTTCAAAATGAACACCAACCCACCACATCTCCCATAGTGCAAAGAGGTGTAGTTGGCCATTGAAAATTCCATAAGAAAGAAGAGGTCTCCATGTGTCTCGACCACGTAACTTCAAAGGTAAAATATAGGTGTAGTTTTAAAATGAGCATGGAGCCTCCACGTGTCCAATGTTAAACCGATGGCCCCGCCAAACATGAAGGACTCACAAAAATAAAAAGGAGCCTAGGGATCTCATGAAGCCACCACGTGTTAGTCCGTCGCAATTTCAAGAGCATAAGGAAGGTGCCAAATCTCCAAGATGCGCGAGGCTATTGTTGGTACCCAAATTTAATCTCCTTCATAGGTGAGCAACATCATGGATTTGGCAGACACTTAGGGGTAAATAGATGATCATGTATGTCATTTTTAGCTTGGGGGGAAACAAATTATCGGATCGTTTAACATTTAGGCTTTGAAAGGAGTGGGTAGCACCTTAAAAGGATGTGGTCTGATCCTAACTATTTTAGGTTGTGCCTTTCAACCAAGGTAAGAGAACCTATTTTGTAACCTCTATTATTGAAGAATGCTGGTAAATACTTCTTCCGTAAAAATTTTATGGAGAAGACCTTGGGAAAATACGATCAACACACCAAATCGACTCTCACGAGTTGTCACTTCCATTATGGAGATATTTTTCAAAACAAGGCAAAGGTTACTGAAGAAATTTAGAAACTCCGATTATCTCTGCATGTTTTATTAATAGAAACTATGCATTTGTATACACACAGGAAAAATAGGGGTAGTACGGGTAAGATTGGATGTTTTTAAATGAATTTTGGTGGGAGGTGAGGTAGGATGAACTTGATTCACCAGATCCTTGAGATCTTTTACAAAATGGAAGACTAAACCAATAGAATGCCATAGAACAACTAAAATGTTTCTTTAACTGAATATGTGCTTCAATGGAGGCCCAGATTAGCACTTTTTCATACAATCTATGAGATTCTAACATGAAGGCTCAAGTTAGAAAACCCAACAAAGCATCAAGATTTGAGCCCAATCATGCCTGAGGTACACCCAGAGGCTTATAGACAATCTCTGTCAAAAGATGAAAGAAAAGTGATTTTAAATCGTTTATTTCACTCCCAGATGAAAGATATTTTGAGAAATGAAATTACAGATGCCACTAAACTGTCAAAAGGATTGAGACTGTGTGATTGAGATAGATTTTGATACAAGATTGCAATAGGAACAAGAAAAACTATTTGCAAACATTCATAAATGAAACAAACACATTTTGCTCAAGACAACACAAAATAAATCGAATTTGATTAAATCTATCAATAGGGAGAGTTTATAGAAAATCTCAAATCTTGTCAATGGATATACACTCACAACCACCTTGACACAATCGATTCAATACAAAAGAGATATATAGGCTTCTCAAAAAAAGATGGGCTCTATCAAGATTTTTTTGTTAGAAAAATCAGTCCCGACCTCTAACACTCCAACCATTTGTACGATAAATTTGTGCCATTTATAACATTTACAATAGAGCCTTTTCCCCCCTAAAATCTAGACATTGAGTTCCACTAGCAGACTCCATGATCACGATTGTAATTCGAGAATCATATCTACAAAAATTGTCGTCAGTGCTGGGGCAAATCTCTTCGAATACCCCCAACATTCAACTCCTTCCTCTAGAAAATCACTCTTCCTTCCATTTGCCAACCACTTCCGCCCCTAATCTGTCAAATCTTGTTCCTTGCGTGCTCGGGAGAAAATGAAAATCAGATCTAGCCCGATAGTGGACCATTTTAATGGTGAAAGACGTCTCCAGATCTCCCCACCAAACTTAGATATCAAAATTAACTCTCCTCTCTATTTGGCGTGTAGGAAATACCAAGAAATCATGAAGACTCGCATTTACAGGAGCATTTCAGTAAAAATGGGGGAAAAATCAAATTTAGACACATAGATGCCATTGATCTTTACTTTGAATTTGGGTCACCTACGTGGAAGATTCAATTTAAAACGGGCCCAGTGGTTTCCTTTCAAATTTTTACAACCCTTTGAAAAAATGAATAAAATTCCCGATTTACTCCGCAACTCCACCTTCGAAAAATCGGCCAGACACGTGTCCCAATGTGGGTCCCAAAGGAACCGCAGCTAAAATCAGTTGTTTGACCTCTTGTTTGGAAAAGGGAAAATTTTTAAATTTTTCCTCATAGCTCCGCCCTTCCACTTCTAGTTTCCAATGTGGTTCCCAGTAGAACCACGCTTCCTTTTATACTTTTAACCCCTTTCTCCAAAAGGAAATTTTTGTAAATTTCCCCCAAGAGTCCGCACCTCCATCGTTGACTTTGAAACAAACTTTGACTAATCCTTTTTTGGGCTTGCAAGCCACTTTTGATATTTTAACCCTTTTGAGAATAAGAGGCAAAAATTTTAGGTTGTCCCCAATGGTCCACTTCCCCGCCCCTTTTGACTTTTCAAACTACCACGCGTCACAATGGTGCACCTTGAAATGGTCCTAAAAAATTGAGACCTTGAAAGAGAGAGGGCTCGCCACGTGTGCTCCGCTCTGAAAAATTTGTTTAAAGGCTTAAAGCTTAGTGGAAGGTGCCATGTGTCAGAGTCCGAGGCAATCTCCTTTGGCCATTGAAAAGTCTAAGTAAAGTGCAAAGTGAGTGGAGGCCTCCAAGTGTCCTCCTGGTGCTTCTTTAAAATGGAACTCAAGGGTCGGTCCCAAGACATGCGCGGTTCCTCCATGTGTCCCAGATCTCCCAAAACATTTTTAAAAAAAGAAAAAGCATGGGAAGACCCGACGAAAGCCTCCACGTGTATTTTTCCCGCCAAAATGTATCGAGCTACATAAAAAATTATCTAAGTTAAGGTGAAGCAGTGGAAACCTCCACGTGTCCTCCCGACACTACTCTAGGGCCAGACCAAAAAGTAAATGTTCAAATGAGCGTCATTCCTACACGTGGACAAATTTTGAGTCAAGGTGAATCATAGAATTTTTGAAGTAACTTTCCAAGCCGCCCAACCAAAAGAGGCCATGTTCCATGTCGATGCCAGGATGCAAATTTGACTGGGTGAAATGCCCACAAACCGTAAAATACATAAAAATGACCATTTGAGCCCGGAGATGAAATTTTCTCCAAGGATAGAGAATTCAGAAATGTTACAAGGCTCAAATACATTCTTCCAAGCTACATCCATTCATTTTTCTTCAAGTATTCAAGGTAAAAACGACAAGGACAACAAATCCTTAACTGTGGAAAATGGAAATAATGGGAGAGCCCGAGTTTTTAGATGAACAGAGAATGGGAGACCCAAATTATAAAATTTTTCTCGGAGGAACAAAGAAACAAAGAGTTAACTATAGATCCACAAGTGATTTACAACCCAAGAACAGAGATAGAAAATGGCAACAGAGACTAACCAGGCACAACACGGGGAATGTGACAGAGGCCATAAATCAATATATTTTCAAAGGTAAAATGGGGTGAGACTATTTTGAGCACCAACATCGACTCCGACTCGGGGATGGGAACTCCCGTGAGTGCCACAAGAACAAAGGTAGACCAAGTGCTAAAAATATCCATTGGGCAATGGAGTCATCTTGCAGAGTAGAAAAACAAAGCCATCTCCAAAACGAACAGAGAAACTAGCAAAAAACAGTCACCAAGGACCGTAACGAGCAAAAACACAAAGACAAAAACAAACAACCAACTATACACTCACATAAAATATTTTTACCTTGATTATGGGGAATCATTCCAAGTAATTCTTCAAATGCCTCCCATTAACAGTAGTTCGAGCAATTCACCATCCAAGTCCTTCAAGAAAAAGGTATGTTCATTAATTTTAATATCAATGGAGTAAGGGCCCATCCATAATGATTTAAATTTTTCCATACTTGCCCTTATCTTCATGCCTGTTATCCCATAGTAGCACAAGATCTCCAATATTGAAAAATTTGGGAGTGGCCTTCTTGTCAAATACTTTCTTCAGCTTTTCTCTAAACTTTATATGCCTCTGGTGAGATTCCCTCCTCTCCTCATCAAGCTCAACAATCTGGTTAATGAGAGCATCATAAGGACTAACCTCTTGATCCTCCAGTTGTTGAATGAACTAATACGAGGATAATTGAATATGTAAGGGTAGCAAAGCTCGAGTTCCATACACCAACTCAAATGGAATCTTTCCAAAGTGGCTCTTTTAATCAAAGTGATTCTATCAACCCAAACAAAAACTTCAATTGTTCACCAAATTTCCTCTTTTAACAGGATTGTAATTAGAGGCAAATGCCAAGTTGATCCCATACTCTTTTCACATTGCCACCAGAGGTTTAGCTCTGAAACTCGTGTCATTATTAGCTACAATTCTAACTGGCACACAAAGCCTATAGATGATATGGTTTAGCACAAAGTCCATGACAATTTGGTGTGTTTCCTTCTTGGTGGGGATTACCTCCACCCATTTGGTAAAGTAATCAGTGGCTACAAGAATCCACTTATGGCCAGCACTTGAAGGGTCTGAAATCTCACCAATGAAATCCATTCCCCATTTCTTGAATGGGGCTTCAATTGATATAGGATGCAAAGGCAGGGAGCTTGAAGATTTCAGTCTTCCAGAGAAACATTGGCAACTCTCACATCTTCTAACCAACAAGGTTGTATCCTTGAAAAGAGTTGGCCACCAATAACCAACCCTCAAGATCTTGTGTGTTGTGATTCTTACAACAAAATTCCCCCCACAAACTCTTCCATGGAGATCATCAATTATCTTGGGGGCTTTATCTTCAAAGTGATGCACCTTAAGATAACTCCTCGTGGTTCTTCCAAGCTTACCCAAAATCAGTAATGACATATTTCTCGGGAATCCAACTTAAGGGCTCTTTTATGGTTCTTACTCAAATACTCAGTAAGATAAGTGTATGAGATAAAAAATCACATCCTTGTACCACTCAAAACTCATCAACTTTTCAAAAACATCCACCCTTTCTTCTTCAACCTCATTTACCTCAATATTTTGCAAGTTGCTCTCAACCATAAGCTTAGCTAAGCCCAAACCTCTCACCAATTTCATGGTTTGGATATTCATGTCATATTCTTACAACTATTTCACCCATACTACATCTTTTGCTCGAGACCCCCATCTTTGATAAGATGTCCTTCATCATGGTGTGGGGAACATAAGCAAAAATGTTTGATCTTAGAATGTAAGGCCCGAAAACCTTTGTTGCTTTCACCAAGGCAAATGCCCGCTTCTCCATAATAGTGTATTTCAGCTTAGCCCCTCTACAATGCCTTACTAAAAAAGGCAATTGGCTTGTCAACCCCTTCATCATCCTTCTGCAATAGGAAAGAAGCAATAGTGTTCTCTAAAGCAAAGGAAAATAGTTGGAAAGGCTTCTTATAGTTTGGAGCTACTAAAACAGGGGCATGCTTCAACGCCTCCTTGATCCCATCGAAAGCTTGGATGGCAGCCTCCTCCCACTTGATGACCTGGTCCTTCTTTAGCATGGAAGTGATTAGAATGGTCAACTCAGCAAAGTTTGATATGAATCTTCTAATGAAGTTTATTTTCCCAAAGAAGGACTGAATTCCTTTCTTGGTTCTTGGAATTGGGACCTTCTGATGGCCTCTACCCTTTCTAGATCAATCATCACCCCTTCTTGTGACACAATGTGACCAAGCAAATTTTTCTTCTATACTCCAAAATGGCATTTCTTTGGATTGAATGAGATGCCATATTCTCTACATCTTATCAAGCATCTTCTCCAAGTGCAGCAAGTGGTCACTTTTCTTTCTAGAAAACATAGTCACATAATCTTGGTAGACTGTAATAAACTCATTGATGTAACCAACAAAAGCGACAACCATTGCTCTTTGAAAGGTAGCTCTAGGCATTCATCAAACCTAAGGGCATCCCGACATATACATAAGTTCCCAAGTGGTAGTAAAGGTTGTCTTAATCCTTTCTTTCGATTCCTTCACCATAACCTAGTTATAACCAGAGAAACCATCTAGGTGGAGAGAAATTCAAAACCATTCACTAATTGCAACATGTTTTCCATATTTGGAAAAGGATAATTATCCTTCATTGATGCTGCTCTGTTGATTCACGAAGTCCACACAACCCGATGTAACCATTCTTCTTTCTAATTGGTACTAAATTAGCTCAAGAAGAATACCTTGTGCTGAATAATCCCTCCTTCTCTCGCTTTCTTTAGTTCCTCTTACATTTTTAGGGATAAGAGTGGATTGATTGGCCTTTGTTTCTACCTGAACAAATTTGCATTAGACTCCAAAGGAATCTCATGTTGAAACATATCCGCTCTGTATGCTTTTAATTCAAAATAGGTCCAAGCCATGCAATCTTGGTATTTTTTCAACAATTGGATGTATGACCGCTTCTCCTTCTTGCTGATATTGCTGCTTAACCAAATTTTCCTTGGCTTCTCCTTAGTACCAAGATCATGCTCCTCAACATCCCTCGAGGCTTCCATATGTCTATTAATAATGCAATCAACATTATTAAAGTTTGATTCAAGAGCAACCAACCCTCTAGGAATGGTATTAGTCTTTATCTGAATGATTCCCTTACCAAACAAGGTTTCCTTTCCCTCTGTTGCACACACCATTGGCTCCCAATCAATGTATTGATCAGCAAACTCTCCCTTTTTCTGCATAAATCTTCTGATCTGAGCATCAACGTCAAAAACTTGCCAGTGTTTAATGTTGTTAGGGACAGATGGTCTTGTCAACACCTCAACATCATATTCACAATATGGGGACGTTGTATAATTGTCATACCGAGACCCCAACACTGAAAGTTTGTCTGCCAAGTCATTGAACTTCCTATCATGATTCACAATGTTGAATGAATCAAACATCTCAATGAAATCCCAAACTACATGCTTGTATTGTTTCATTTGCTGATTTTTTGTGGCATATAGTTTTCTGACTTGCTTAACAATGAATTCTGAATCCCCTTTGAAAATTATGTCTTTAACACCATATTTCCAAGCAATTCTTAAACCTAACAATAGTGCCTCATATTCAGAAATGTTGTTAGTACTTTTCCTGACCTAGAGAAAGTAGAACAACACCAACACCATTCCCAAACTTGGAGCAAGCTCCACCAAACAATAAAGTCTAAGGAGAGCCCGCTTTTTCAAGACGCTTGTTCAAGACTCATGCATTCTTTTCCGCATATAACCCGACAAGTCTTCCATTAATTGGAATGGTAGCATAGGAAATATCCATTTGGACACTCACACCAACACTTGCAGCCCATTTTCTTGACAATAGCATGCCCCACTTGGTTGGGCAGTCAAAAATGACAACATCAAGTTTTAAATTTTTACCTGGGTAAGCTATAAGTTACACCACTGCACCTTTCACACATCCCACTATTCGCACTTCTCTGGAGTCCATGGTAGTGGACTTCCCATATGCTACTGTCGCTTTAATATTCAGCTCATTCATAACATTGCATGATGCCCTGAGTCAAACATACAATTGTGCAGCAGCTTTTCCTTAATGATCGGTGGTGGTGAAGAATGGATCCACATTTAGCCGAGACTCCACCAAGGACATCCCCAAATAAACCTCAGGTGGTTCACTTAGTTCCTCCAACACTAGTGGTGTCTCTAGCTCTTCAATGACTGGTGGATATTCCACAATGTTTATATTTCTACCTAGGGAAGTCTTCTCCTCTCTCAATCCCAAGTATTCAAATGCTCTTTTCTTGTGCTCGAGAATCCTAAGAAACTCAACTATTGGAACATAAACCTTGATTTGACTAAAAATTGGGCAATGTCATACAGGACATTCTTTGGCAAGGAAATATTGGAAGGAAGGTTGACACACTCATTAGGTGGCACATGATTTTTGACATTTTGGGCATGAGGAAGGGTATGATTTTGTTTGGGACAGCAAGGCCCTTGGCAAATGCATCTTTCTTAAGGGCCTCTTTAGGAATATTTGAAAGCAATGGAGTCTTTGGTTTGGCGTGAGGCCCTACACCTTTGACAACCCTACTTCTTTTTGTTCTACTCCTTTTCTTGAGCCACAACAACAAGTCAAAGAATCAATAACCTGTCTATCCTCCTTAGATGGGATTCCTCCATCATAATTATTTATCATTAAAGCCCTTAAATATTCAAATTAATTATTGGAAAATTCAAAATATTGTATAGTATCTACTTCTAAAGCATGAGAGGGAGGAAGGATAGGTACCCGATGGATGAAATCCCAAAAATCAACAACAGCCGAGCACTTATTACTTGAGTTGAAGTTGCCCCCTGTTGTCATTTGGTGGAGGAACCCATCATGCAGACATCATCATCACTATCCTCATCGGCTTCTTCTTCTTCTTGTTGATATTCTTCAAAAGGAGCATGGGGCATGAAACATTTGTCACACCAATCAATGACCTATGTTTCTTCCACAACAACAACTCTAATGTAGCCAAAGGATCGTGCACCATTCTATTTTACCTACCTTGGGGCTGCCTATTTCCAAATCTAATAGGTCCCTTGCCTCTCGTCATCATATATTTGGTGATTTGCAAACCTATCTTGGCTTTTTTCTTGTGTTGACCTTGTGAACTCTACCCAATTCCTTTCTCACCTGGGATAGTTTGTAGGAAATTTATTTGGTAGCCCTTACCAAAGTCTTCACAACTTCCTCCGGATAAGCAACTTTACTTTGTTTTTTTCTGGGTTAACCAACTTCACACCATCCCTTTTAGGAGGTTTTCTAATTGCCTTGATGTTTTTCTCTTTGCAGAGCCAAAGTGAATGTCTTCCTCAAATTGGTAGGGTTCTTGTCCCTCAAGTAATAAGCATCTCTTTTATCAAATGCATCCGAATATTTGATCAAACATGATTCATCACATGGCCTTAAGCTAACAAGCAATATCCTCAAAGTCTTATTGATCCTTGTGTTGAAATCATGTACTAACTCATTAGGATTCTTCTTGATGTTTTAAAACTCTAATAGAATAAACCTAGGGTCAGTCCTATCCCCATATTGCAATCTAAATGCATTGTTCATCTCACCAAGAATCAATAGAGTTATATGGAAAATATTTATACCAAACAGTCCTCGCATCCTCTTCCAAAGTGTGAACAAACAATTTGATGTATGCATATTCATGTTCAATCTCAAAGTCTTTCATCATATTGATAAAAAGCTTTAGATGTCGATCACCGATTATAGCATAATTTCCTTGGAACTTTGGTAGTCTGTTCCTTACATCTTGAGGTACCGCATTTGGATAACCACCATTCCCACAAAGTTTATAGGTCCAAAGATGTTCACAACAAATGCAGTGTCCTGGGTGGGGGATGAGGCATGCTGATTCAAGGAGGTGATCTTGGGGGAGAAACATACTAATAAGCAGTAGGGGGTCTTGAAACACAAGGGTATAGCTTTCAAAATGGATATCCTTTAAAGGCCTTGTTTCTTGGAAATACCTATCAACCCTTGACAAAATAAAAGAATGAGAAAAAACCTTTCAAATTCAGATGAAGGCCCCTCTCTAGATGGAGAATTCAATTCCACAAAGAGACTACCTGATTTAGAAGCACTTGAATGAAAATATTCAATGATAGTCCGGTAAATTTCACTAATTGGGATCTCTTTTCTTGAATGTTGTTCTCCCACAATTCTCTGGCTCTTCTTCCTTCGAATTTGTCTTTCCTAGCTCGAGAATAGTGTCCTAAAGCATGATCCTTAGATAAGAAAGATCTTCTTCCTTCAATTTTAGCAAATATTAGTAATAAATATTACTCAAAAAGTTTTAAGACAATGGTCCTTATCAAAACCATTTCAACAGGGAGCCGTGACTAAGGATTTCACCTTAGTTGTGCAAATGCACAAGGTTTAAATATGAATGTAACCACAAATGTCCCCGGAAATGGCACCTGTAAGCGTGTTAGTACCCAAATTTAATCTCCTTCAAAGGTCGAGCAACATCATGGATTTTGACAGACACTCTGTGGGTAGATAGATGCTCATGTATGTTGTTTTGAAAGCCTGGGAAGCAAACTATCATACTTTTTAGACCGAGGATTTGAAAGGAGTGGGTAGCACCTTAAAAGGATGTGATCTGATCCTAACTATTTTAGGTTGTGCCTTTCAACCAAGGTAAGAGAACCTATTTTGTAACCTCTATTATTGAAGAATGTTGGTAAATCCTTCTTTTACACAAATTTTATAGAGAAGACCTTGGGAAAATATGATCAACACACCAAATCTGACTCTCACGAGTTGTCACTTCTAGATTATGGAGATATTTTCAAAACAAGGCAAAGGTTACTAAAGACATTTGGAAACCTAATTGTTTTTGCATGTTTTGGTAATAGAAACTATGCATTTGTATACACACAGGACAAACAGGGGTAGTATGGGTAAGATTGGATTTTTAAATGGATTTTGGTGGGAGGTGACGTAGGATGAACTTGATTCACTAGATCCTTGAGAGCTTTTACAAAATAGAAGACTAAACCAACAGAATGCCACAGAATAGCTAAAATGTTTCTTTAACCAGAATATGTGCTTCAATGGAGGCCCTGATTAGCACTTTTTCATACAATCTATGAGATTCTAACATGAAGGATTGAGTTAGAAAACCCAAAAAAGCATCAAGATTTGAGCCCAATCATGCCTGAGGTACACCCAGAGGCTTACAAATAATATTTGTCAACAGATGAAAGAAAAGTGATTTTAAATCGTTTATTTCACTCCCAGATGAAATATATTCTGAGAAATGAAATTGTAGATGCCACTAAACTGTCACAAGGATTGAGACCTATGTGATTGAGATAGATTTTGATACAAGATTGCAACAGGAACAAGAAAAACTATTTGCAAACATTCAGAAATGAAACAAACACATTTTTCTCAAAGATTTGATACGTAATAAATTGAATTTGATTAAATCTATCAAAGATGGGAGAGTTTCTAGAACAATCTCAGAGCTTGTCAATGGCTGTACACTCGCAACCACCTTCACATGATCAGATTCAATACAAAAGATATGTACAAAGCTTCTCAAAAAGATGGGCTCTATCAAGCTTTTTTCTATTAGAAAAATTAGTCCTGACCTCTAACACTCCAAGCATTTGTAAGATAAATTTGTTCCATTTATAACATTTATAATAGAGCCTTTCCCCCCCTAAAATCTAGACATTGAGTGCCACTAGTGCTTTCCATGATCACCATTTCAATTCGAGAATCATATCTCGCAAAAAGTCGTCAGTGCTCGGGGGGTAAGATCTCTTCGAATAGCCCCAACATTCAACTCCTTCATCCTTCCTCTAGAAAATCACTCTTCCTTCTATTTTCCAACCACTTCCGCCCCTAATCTATCAAATCTGGTTCCTTGCGTGCTCGAGAGAAGAAAATGAAAAATCAGATCGAGCTCGATAGTTAGACCATTTTAATGGCGAAAGACGTCTCCAGATCTCCCCACCAAACTTAGATATCAAAATTAACTCTCCTCTCTATTTGGCATGTAGGAAATACCAAGAAATCATGAAGACTCGCACTTCTAGGAGCTTTTCAAGTAAAAATAGGGGAAAATCAGATTTAGACACACAAGTTGCCATTGATCTTTACTTTGAATTTGGGTCACGTCCATGTGGAAGATTCAATTTAAAACGGGCCCGGGGTTTCCTTTTGACTTTTACAACCCTTTGAAAAATGAAACAAATTCCCGCTTTACTCCGTAGCTCCACCTTCGAAAAATCAGCCAGACACGTGTCCTAATGTGGGTCCCAAAAGAACCACAGCTAAAATCGGTTGTTTGACCTCTTTTTTGGAAAAGGGAAAATTTTCCAAGTTTTCCCCGCAGCTCCGCCCTTCCGCTTCTAGTTTCTAATGTGGGTCCCAACGGAACCACACTTCCTTTTATACTTTTAACCCCTTTCTCCAAAAGGATTTTTTTGTAAATTTCCCCCAAGAGTCCGCACACTCTATCATTAAAATTGAAACAAACTTTGACTGATCCTTTGTTGGGCTTATGGACCATTTTTGATATTTTAACCCTTTTTATAATAAGAGGCAAAAATTTTAAGTTACCCCTAATGGTCTGCTTCCCCGCCCCTTTTGAATTTTCAAACTGCCATGCATCACAATGGTGCACCTTGAAATGGTCCCCAAAATTTGGGACCTTGAAAGAGCGCGAGCTCGCCACGTGTCCTAGCCCGACAAAATTTGTTTCAAGGATTAAAGATCGGGGAAGGTGACATGTGTCGAAGTCCGAGGCAATCTCATTTGGTCGTTGAAAAGTATAAGCAAGGTACAAAGTGATCGGAGGCCTCCAAGTGTCCTCCTGACGCTTCTTTAAAATTGAACTCAAGGGCTAGTCCCTAGACATGCGCGGTTCCTCCACGTGTCCCAGACCTCCCAAAACATTTTTGAAAAAAGACTAAGCATGGGAAGACCCAACAGAAGCCTCCACATGTCTCTGTCCCACCAAACTGTATCTAGCTACATAAAAAATATCTAAGTTAAGGAAAAGCAATGAAAACCTCCACGTGTCCTCCCGACGCTACTCCAGGGCCAAATCATAAAGTAAATTTTAAAATGAGCTTCGTTCCTCCACATGGATAAATTTTGAGTCGAGGTGACTCATAGAATTTTTGAAGTAACTTGTCGAGTTACGCCCAACCAAAAGAGGCCACGTTCCATGTCGATGCCAGGATGTAAATTTGACTGGGCGAAACACCCGTAAAATTGTAAAAAATAGAAAAATGATCATTTGAGCTCAAAGATGAAATTTTCTACAAGGACAAAGAATTCAGAAATGTTACAAGGCTCCAATACGTTCTTCTGAGCTACATACATTCATTTTTATTCAAGTATTCGGGAAAATGACAAGGACAAAAATCCTCAAGCATGGAAAACAAAAATAATGGGAGAGCTTGAGTTTTTAGATGAACAAAGAATGGAAGACCCAAATTACAGACCTTTTCCAAAGGAACAAAGAAATAAAGAGTTAACTATAGATCGAAAAGTGA
Source organism: Taxus wallichiana var. yunnanensis (assembly GCA_018340775.1). Taxonomy (NCBI): domain Eukaryota; kingdom Viridiplantae; phylum Streptophyta; class Pinopsida; order Cupressales; family Taxaceae; genus Taxus; species Taxus wallichiana. The sequence continues at coordinate 172,174,502 of CM031241.1, forward strand.
TCTACAACCAAGGAATAGATAGAAAATTGCAATCGAGACTAACCAGGCACAATACGGGAAGTAGAATGTGACAGAGGCCATAAATCGATAGATTTTCAAAGGAAAAATGGGGCGAGACTATTTTGAGCACCAACAACAGCCTACCACGTGACCCTGTTGGTAGCCAAATTTGTTATCCTTTTCAAGCCAAGTAGTAAATACGATTCAACGGGAGCTTAGAGTAGATCATAAATGTATGTTGTTTTGTAGCCGGGAGGAAATCTATATGTCCCTTTGTTACTTGGATTTGTGGAGAGATGGATAGTACCTTATAAGGATGTGATCTTATCCTAACTATTTTAGGTTGTTCCTTTATACCCAAGTAAGAGAACCTATTTTTGTAACCTCTCGTTATTTGAAGGAGATACAAATACCTTTCTTTTGCACAAATTTTATAGAGAAGACCTTGGGAGAATATGATCAAACACCAAACCGACTCTCACGAGTTGTCATTTCCAGATTATGGAGATATTTTCAACACAAGGCTAAGGCTACTAAAGACAATTGGGATCCTGATATGTTCTCGCATATACTTTAACAAATGGATTTTGGTCTTGTGTGGGTATACAGAGCAAAACAAGGGTAGTATGGGTAGGATTATATGTTTTTAAATAGATTTTTGGTGGGAGGGGAGATAGGATGAACTTGACTCACCAGATCCTTGAGATCTTATGCAAAATGGAAAGATTCAACCAAAAAAATGCCACAAAATATTTAAAATGTTTCTTTAACTAGAATATGTGCTTCAATGGAGGCCCAAATTAGCACTCTTTCATACAACCTATGGGATTCTATCATGAAGGCTCGAGTTAGAGAACCCAATAAAGCACCAAGATTCAAACCAAACCATGCCTGAGGTACACCAGAGGCTTACAGATAATCTCTGTCAACAAAATGAAAGAAAAGTGATTTTAAACCGTTTATCTCACTCCCAGATGAAGGCTCTTCTGAGAAATGAAATTGCAGATGCCACTAAACTATCACAAGGATTGAGACCTATGTGATTGGACCATAATTTTGGTACAAGATTGCAACATAAACAAGAAAAACTACTTGCATGCATTCAAGAGATGAAATAAATACACTTTACTCAAGATTAATACATAATAACTCAAGTTTGATCAAATTTATCAGCAAGGGAAAGTTTCCTAAACAATCTCAAAGCTTGTCAATGGCTATACACTTGCAACCACCTTGACATGATTAAATTTTACACAAAGAGAGATATACATGCTTCTTAGATGACTTCTCAAAAAGGATGGGCTTTGTCAAGATTTTTCTATCAAGAAAATAAGTCCCTGGTTTCTCCAAAAAACTCCCAACCATTTGCACGATGAATTTGTGCCATTTATAACCATTTACAAAAGACCCCTTTCCCCAAAAATCTAGACATTGAGTGTTACCAATGCTCTCCATGATCACGATCGCGATTCCTAGACCTAGATTTGCAAAAAGTCATCAAGTGCTCAGGGGAAAATCTCTTGAATATCTCCCGCATTCAACTCCTTCCTCTGGAAAATCATGCTTCCTTCCATTCGCCAACCACTTCCGCCCCTAATATGTCAAATCTAGCTCCTTTCGTGCTCGAGGAGAAGAAAAATGGAAAACTAGATCAAGCGATAGTTAGACCATTTTAATGGTGAAAGACATCTCTAGATCTCTCCCACCAAACTCTAGATATCAAAATTAACTTTCCTCTCTGTTTGGCGTGTAGAAAATAACAAGAAATCATGAAGACTCGCACTTCCAGGAACTTTACAGTAGAAATGGGGGAAAATCAGATTTAGACACACAGTTTCCATTGATCTTTGATTTGAATGTGGGTTGTCCACGTGGAAGATTCAAAAATAGGCTCGGGGCTTCCTTTTGACTTTTTACGACACTTTGAAAAAATGTAAAAATTTACATTTTGCTCCGCATCTCCGCTTCGAAAAATGGGCCGACACGTGTCCTAAGGTGGGTCCCAAAGGAAACGTGGAAAAATTCTATCATTTGACCCTCTTTTGGAAAAAGGAAAATTTTCCAAGTTTCCCCCGCAGCTCCACCCTTCCACTTCAAGTTTCTAATGTGGGTCCCAACGGAACCCCGGGTCCTTTTATGCCTTTAACTCCTTTTCCCTCAAAGGGAAAATTTCTCAATTTTCCTCTAAAAGTTTGCACCTCCACCATTGACTAGAGCAAGCTTTGACCTTTTCCATCGGGTTCATGGGTCATTTTGATAATTTTAGTCATTTGCATGCAAGAGGCAAAATTTCCAAGTTGCCCTCGATGGTCCGCCTTCCCGCCCCTTTGACCAGAAACAAAATTTGACCTTTTCTTTAGTTGAGCTTGCGGGCCATTTTGATATTTTAACCCTTTTGAAACTTTTGAAAGCGCCAAAGTGATAAAGAGGCAAAACTAAAATTTAAAACCCGAATGAGCGCGGCTCGCCACATGTCCCGCCCGAAAAATTTTTTCAAGGCTTGCAAGCTGTGGAAGACGCCATGTGTCAAGATCCGAGGCCATCTCCTTTGGCCATTGAAAATTCCAAGCAAAAATGCAAAGTGAGCGGAGTCTTCCAAGTGTCCTCATGGAAATTCTTCAAAATGGTGCCCAAGTTTAAGACCCTAAATGGTGCCGCAGTCGCCACGTGTCCTCGTCTCCGCAAAATAAAAAATTCCAAAATGATAAAAATTGCAAAGCGAAAGTAGTGGAAAAATCCATGTGTCGCTTATTGCAAAATGGAGGCCAAACCAAAAAGTAAATATTCAAATGAGTTTCATTCCTCCACATGTCCAGACTTCCCAAAAACGTTTTTGAAAAAGACTAAGTATGGGAAACCCAACGGAAGCCTCCACGTGTCTCCATCCCGCCAAACCTCCATGTGTCCACATGGTGCTACTTCTAAGCCAAACCAAAAAGTAGATCTTCAAATGAGCGTCGTTATTCCACGTGGACACATTTTTAAGTTGAGGATTTTCATAGAATTTTTGAAGTATCCAGCTGAGCCATGTCCAACCAAAGGAGGCCATGTTTCCTATCAATGCAAGGATGTAAATTTGACCGGGAGAAACGCTTGTTAAACCGTAAAATATAGAAAAATGATCATTTGAGCTTGAGAATGAAATTTTCTTCAAGGAAAAAGAGTTTAGAAATGTTACAAGGCTCAAATACGTTCCTCAGGGACACATCAGTTCATTTTTCTTCAAGAATCTATGGCTGAATGGCAAAGAACAAGGACGAAAAATTATGACTGTGGAAAATAGAGAGAACAGGAAAACGTGAGTTTTTGAAGGAACAGAGAACAAGAGACTCAAATTTTCAAACCTTTTCAGAGGAACAAAGAAATGAGGAGACAAATATGGACCCATACATGATCTTCGACCCAGGAGTAGATTAAAAATGGCAAATAAAGACTAACCAAGCACAACATGGGGAAGTAGAAAATGACAGAGGCCATAAATCAATAAATTTTCAAAGGCACAAATGGGGTGAGACTATTTTGAGCACCAACATTGGCTCGACTCGGGATGGGCACTCCCTGTGAGTGCCACAAGAACAAAAGTAGACCAAGTGCCAAAATATCCATTGGGAAATAGAGTCAGCTTGCAGAGTAGAGAAACAAAGCCATCTCAAAAACGAACATAGAGAAACCAGACAAAAATAGGTCACCAAGGACCAGAATGAGCAAAAACACAAAAACAGAAACAAACAACAAACTATACACTGTATAAGAGGTTTTTACCTTGATTCTGGGGAATCAATCCAAGAAATGCTTCAGATGCCTACCATTAACAAGAAGTTTAAGCAATTCACCATCCAAATCCTTCAAGAAGAAGGTGTGTTCACCAATTCTAATGTCAATGGAGTAAGGGCCCATCCATAATGAGTCAAATTTTCCATGCTTGCCCTTATCTTCATGCTTGTTATCCCATAGTAGCACAAGATCTCCAATATTGAAAGCTTATGGAGTGACCTTCTTGTCAAACAGTTTTCTTCAAATTTTCTCTAAACTTTATATGCCTCTGGTGAGATGCCCTCCTCTCTTCATCAAGCTCAACAATCTAGTTAATGTGAGCATCATAAGGACTTACCTCTTGATCTTCTAGTTGTTGAATGAACTGATATGAGGATAATTGCATATACAGGGGCAGCATGGCCTGAGTTCCATACACCAACTCAAATGGACTCTTTCCAGTGGCTCTTTTAACAGTGATCCTATCATCCCAGACAACAAACTTTAGCTGTTCACCCCATTTTCTCTTGTTTAGTTCCAAGGTTCTTCTGATAATCTTCAGCAAGTTCTTATTACTAGACTCAGCTTGTCCATTTCCTTGGGGATTATAATTAGAGGCATATGTCAAGTTGATCCCATATTATTTGCACATTTCACCAGAGGTTTAGCTCTGAAACTCATGGCATTATCAGCTATGATTTTGACTGGTACTCCAAACCTGCAAATAATATGGTTTAGCACAAATTCCATGACAATTTGGTGTGTAGCCTTCTTGGTGGGGATTTCTTCCACCCATTTGGTAAAGTAATCAAGTGGCTACAAGAATCCACTTATGGCCAGCACTTGAAGGGTCTAAAATCTCACCAATGAAGTCCATTCCCCATTGCTTGAATGGGGCTTCAATTGATACAAGATGCAAAGGAAGGAGCCGAAGCTTTTAGCCTTCCAGAGAAATGCCGATGAACTCTCACATCTTCTAACCAATAAGGTTGCATCCTTGAAAGAGAGTTGGCCACCAATAACCAACCCTCAAGGATCTTATGTGTTGTGACTTTATAGAAAAGTGCCCCCACAAACTCCTCCATGGAGATCAACAATTATTTTGGGGGCTTCATCTTTAGTGATGCATCTTAAGAGGACTCCCTCTGGGTTCTTCCATGCCAACCCAAAATAGTAATGACATATTTTTGGGAAGCCAACTTAAGATCTCTTTTTTGGTTCTTACTTAAATTCTCAGGGAAGTTTAAATGTCTGAGATAGAACATCACATCCTTGTACCACTCAGAATTCATCAACTTTTCAAAAACACCGCCCTTTCTTCTTCAACCTCATTTACCTCAATAGTCTACAAGTTGCTCTCAACCATAAGCTTAGCTAACCCCAAACCTCTCACCAACTTCATGGTTTGGATGTCCATATCATATTCTTGCAACTTGTTCACCCATCTACATATTTTGCTTGAGACTTCCATCTCTGACAAGATGTCCTTTACCATGGTATGGGGAACATAAGCAACAACTTTTGAACTTAGAATATAAGGCCTAAAAACCTTTGTTGCTTTTACCAAGGAAAATGCCTACTTCTCCATAATGGTGTATTTTAGTTCTACCCTTGCAATGCCTTACTGAAAAAGGAAATTGGCCTCTCAGCCCCTTCATCATCCTTTCTACAACAGGACAAAAGCAATAGTGTTTTCTGAAGAAAAGGAAAATAGCTGGAAAGGCTTCTTATAATCTGGGCTGCCAAAACAGGGGCATGCTTCAATGCCTCTTTGATTCCATTGAAATCTTGGATGGAAGCCTCCTCCCATTTGATGACCTGGTCCTTCTTTAGCATGGAAGTGATTGGGATGGTCAACTCAACAAAGTTTGATATAAATCTTCTAATGAAGTTTATCTACCAAAGAAGGATTGAATTCCTTTCTTGGTTCTTGGAATTGGGACCTTGTTGATGGCCTCTACTCTTTCTAGGATCAATCATCACTCCTTCTTGTGACACAATGTGACCTAGAAACTTTTCCTTATACACTCCAAAATGGCATTTCTTTGGATTGAGTGAGATGCCATATTCCCTACATCTTATCTAGCATCTTCTCCAAGTGCAACAAGTGTTCACTTCTCTTCCTAGAAAACATTATTACATCATCTTGGTAAACAACAATAAACTCATTGATGTAACCAGCAAAAGCAACATCCATTGCTCTTTGAAAAGTGGCTCCAACATTCATTAGACCAAAGGGCATCCTGACATACACATATGTTCCCCAAGGAGTAGTGAAATTATCTTGATCCTTTCGATTCTTTTACCATGACCTGGTTATAACCAAGAGAAACCATCTAAAGTAGAGAGCAACTTAGAAACATTCACTAACTACAACATGTGTTCCATGTTAGGTAAAGGATAGTTGTCCTTCATTGAAGCTTTGTTTAGATTCCTGAAGTCTACACACAACCTGATGTCACCATTCTTCTTTCTTACTAGCACTAGGTTTGCAACCCAAGAAGAATACCTTGTGGGCTGGATAATCCCTCCATCTCTTAGCTTCTTCAGTTCCTCTTGCATTTTGAGAGATATAAGAGTGGATTGATTTGCCTTTGTTTCTACCTGAATGGTTTTGCATTGGGCTCCAAGGGAATCTCATGTTGAAACAAGTCTCTCTGTATGCTTTGAGCTCAGAATAGGTCCAAGCCATGCAATCTTGGTATTTTTTTAACAATTGGATGTATGAATACTTTTTCCTCCTTGCTGAGATTGTTTCCTAACCAAATCTTCCTTGGTTTCTCCTTTGTGCCAAGGTCATGCTCCTCAACATCCTTGAGGTATGCCATATGCCTATTAATAATGTAATCAACATTATCAAAATTTGATTCAAGAGCAACCAACCCTCTAGGAATGGTATTGGTCTTTAGCTGGATGATGCCTTTGCCAAACAAGGTTTCCTTCCTTCTGCTGCACATACCATTGGCTCCCAAGCAATGTTTTGATAAAACTCTCTCTTTATTTTGTAGAAATATTCCGATCTCGAGCATCATCATCAAAAACCTGCCAATGTTTTATATTGTCGGGATAGAGGGTCTTGTCAATACCTCGACATCATATTCACAATAAGGGGACATTGCAGAATTGTCAAACCGAGACCCCAACACTACAAGCTTGTCTACCAAGTCATTGAACTTTCTATCATGATGCACAATGTTGAAGGAGTCAAACATCTCAATGAAGTCCCAAACTACATGCTTATATTGTTTCATTCGCTGATTCTTTGTGGCATATAGTTTTCTGACTTGTTTGACAACTAACTCTAAATCTCCTTTGACAATGATGTCTTTGACACCATACTTCCAAGAAATTCTTAAACCTAACAACAAGTGCCTCATACTCAACAATGTTGTTAGTGCACTCAAAGTTAAGCTTGAAGGAAAAAACAAACCTTTCCTGGCTTGGAGAGAAATCAAAAACAACACTAGCACCATTTCCAAATTTGGAGCAAGCTCCATAAAAAACAATAGAGTCCAAGGAGAGCTTGTCTACCTAAGACACTTGCATTTCCTCAATCTTGTGCTCCTTTCCATCATCAAATCCCACAAAGTTATCAGCATCAACATTTGTGTACAATACTTCATAGGATGCATTGTTGGGATCCTCAATAAGGTGCAACATTTTCTTTTCTCCCCATATAACCTTGACAAGGCTTGCCCTCAATTGGGATGGTGGCATAAGACATGTCCATTTGAACACTCCCACCAACACTTGCAGCCCATTTTCTTGACAACAACATACCCCACTTGGTTGGGCAATCAATAATGACAACATCAAGTTTTAAATTTTTACCTGGGTAAGCTGCAAGCTGCACCACCAAACCCTTCACACATCCCACTACTAGCACTCTCTGGAGTCCATGGTAGTGCACTTCCCATATGTTGTTGTTACTTTAATATTCATCTCATTCATGACTTCCAAGAGGCATGACATTGCATGATGCCCCTGAGTCAAACATATATAGTTATGGAGCAAGCCTATCCTTGATGATCGAGTGGTGAAGAATGGATCCACATTTAGCCTGAGAGAGTCTACCAAGGATGTCCCCCAAATAAACCTCAGGTGGTTTAGCTAGCTCTTCTGATGCTGATGGTGTCTTAGACTCTTCAATGATTGGAGGATTCTCCACAATGTTCACATTTATTCCTAGGGAAGTCTTTCTTCATTCAATCCCAAGTATTCAAATGCTCTCTTTTTTGTGCTCAGAATCCTAAGCAACTCAAAATTGGAACAAAGACTTTTATTTGACTTAAAACTTGGGAAATGTCATATGGGACATTTTTGGCAAGGCAGTATTGGAAGGAAAGCTAATACACTCATTAGGTGGTACATGATTTTTGATAACTTGAGCATGAGGAGGGGTATGATTTTTGCTTGGAATCGCAGGGCCTTTGGCAAGTGCATCTTTCTTAGGAGCCTCTTTAGGAATGTTTGAAAGTAATGGGGCTTTAGACTTGGCCTGAGGCCTTGCACCTTTAACAACCCTACTTCTTGTGTTATATTCCTTCTCTTGAGCAACAAAACATTCATCAACAACTGTCTATCTTCCTTAGATGGGATTCCTCCATCATACTTTTTTATCATTAAAGCCCTTAAATATTCAAATTCATTATTGGGTAATTCAAAATCTTGTATAGTATCTACTTCTAAATATGAGAGAGAGGAAGAATAGGTACCCTATGAATGCAGTCCCAAAAAGTGGAAGTAGTTCTAGCACTTATCACTCAATTGAGGTTGCCCCTTGTTGTGAGCTCGTGGAGATGGGAGCAACCCATCATGCAAACATCATCATCATTTCATCATCAGCTTCTTCTTTCTTGTTGATCTTTTCACAAGGACCATGGGGCATGAAACATTTGTCACACCAATCAATGACCTCTATTTCCTTCCACAACAACAACTCTAGCAGCCAAAGGATCGTGCACCATTCTATTTTTCTACCTTGGGCTACCTATTTCCAAATCCAATAGGTCCTTTTCCTACGTCATCTGATCTTTGATGATTTATAAATCTATCTTGGCCTTGTTGCTTGTGTTGTCCTTATGAACTCTACCCAACTCCTTTCTCAAACTAGGCTAGTTAGTTTAGGAGATCTTCTTGACAGCCCCCGCCAAAGTTTTCACAAATTCTTCCAAATCAACAACCTTGTTTTTTGAGGTTTTTTTGGGTTAATTATCTTCACACCATCCCTCTTAGGAGGTTTTCCTATTGCCTTGATATTATTCTCTTTTCAGAGGGCCATAGTGAATGCTTGCCTCAAATTAGTAGGGTTCTTGTCCTCACTAGTAAGTAAGCAACCTTTTTATCAAATGCATCTATGTATATTTGATCAAACATGATTCATCACATGGCCTTATCCTAACAGGAAATATCCTTAAGGTCTTATTGAACCTTGTGTTGAAATAATGTACTGACTCATTGGGATTCTTCTTGATATTCTCAAATTATGATAGAAGAAACCTAGGGTCAGTCCTATCACCATATTGCAATCTAAATGCATTGTTCATATCAGCCCAAGAATCAATAGAGTTATCTGGCAATGCTTTATACTAGTCCCTTGCATCCTCCTCTAAAGTATGAACAAACAATTTGATGTATACATCTTCATGTTCAATCTCAAATCTTCCATCATATTGAGAAAATATTTAGATGTTGATCACCAGTTATAACATTGTTTCCCCTGGAACTGGTAAAAATTTTTCCTTACATCTTGAGGTACTGCATTTGGATAACCAACCATTCCCACAAAATTTATAGGTCCAAAGGTGTTTACAACAAATGGAGGTCTGGGTTGAGCCATATTGATTCGAGGAGGTGATCTTGGGGGAGAAACAAATTGATGAGGGGTAGGGGGTCTCTGAAATACAGGAGTATAGTTTTCAAAATGAATACCCTCTAAAGGCCTTGCTTCTTGGAAATCCCTATCAACTTCTGAAAAGATAGGGGTAGAATGGGAAGAAAACCTTTCAAAATCAAAAGAAGGCCCCTCTCTAGTTGGAGAATTCAATTCCACAAAGAGGCTACCTGATTCAGAAGCACTTGAATGATAATATTCAATGATAGGCTGGTCACTTTCATGAATGGGGATATCTCTTCCTGACTGTTGATCTCCCACAACTCTCTAGGGTTTTCTTCCTTCTGACTTTGCCTTTCCTAACTCAGGAAAAAATGTTCTAGTAGGATCCCTAGCAAAGAAATATCTTCTTCCTTCCATCTTTGAAAATATTAGTAACAAATCTCACTTGACAGAGGTTTAAGACACTGGTCCTTACCAAAATCAAATCTAAACAAGGAGTCATTACTAAGGATTTCCACCTTAGTTGTGCAAATGCACTAAAATATGCTCTGTTAAATGTCTGTTAGCACCTATAAACTGGAAATGAAATCTCTGACCTTCCTTTACCAAAATTTTTCAATGAATACCAGTGCAAAACATGTAGAGACTCGAATTGTTGCATAAAACACTTGTAACTTGAAACTTCGGAAAGTCCTTGAACACGTAATGATATTTAAAATAGATTTCTAGGAACTTTAGAGAATACTATAAATGTTTACCAAGGTTCGAGTATGAAAGATCACAATCTTCTCAATGGGAAACGGTCCATCATAAAAATCTTTATCATGGGTCAAATAGATATGATTGGGAATTGAATCATCAAATTAACTCAATGATGCAAATTAGTTCCCTATGAATGCAATTCAAAACACGTGGCAACAATGGTGCACTTATTGGTGTTGGTATCCAAATTTGTTCAGTTTGAGCTAGTGGGCAACCCATCAGTAACATCATCAACATTTTAGAGATAGATCTTCTTCATAAATGTATGTCATCTTTGTAGGAGCATGGGAGGAAATCTAACTGTCACACCTTCAATTACTTGGATTTGTGGAGAGATCAACAACAACAACTCTAGCAGCCAAAGGATCGTGCACCATTCTATTTTCTCTACCTTGGGGCTACCTATTTCCAATCCATCCAATAGGTCCTTTTCCTATGTCATCTGTTCTTCGATGATTTATAAATTTATCTTGGCCTTATTGCTTGTGTTGTCCTTGTGAACTCTCCCAACTCCTTTTTCAACTATAGGGCTATTTGTAGGATATCTCCTTGACGGCCCCCGCCAAAGTTTTCACAAATTCTTCCAAATCAACAACCTTTCTTGTTCCGAGGTTTTTCTAGGTTAATTATCTTCACACCATCCCTCTTAGGAGGTTTTCCTATTGCCTTGATATTATTCTCTATTTCAGAGCCATAGTGAATGCTACCTCAAATTTAGTAGGGTTCTTGTCCCTCAATTAGTAAGCAACCTTTTTATCAAATGCATCAGTAGTATTTGATCAAACATGATTCATCACATGGCCTTATCCTAACAGAAATATCCTCAAAGGTCTTATTGAACCTTGTGTTGAAATCATGTATCGACTCATTGGGATTCTTCTTGATATTTTCAAATTATGATAGAAGAAACCTAGGGTTGGTCCTATCACCATATTGCAATCTAAATGCATTGTTCATATCAACCCAAGAATCAATAGAGTCATCTGGCAATGCTTTATACCAGTCCCTTACATCCTCCTCTAAAGTATGAACAAAAAATTCGATGTATACATCCTCATGTTCAATCTCAAAATCTTCCATCATATTGAGAAAAATCTTTAGATGTTGATCACCAGTTATAACATTGTTTCCCTGGAACTTTGGTAATTTTTTCCTTACATCTTGAGGTATTACATTTGGATAACCAACCATTCCCACAAAATTTATAGGTCCAAAGGTGTTTACAACAAATGGAGGTCTGGGTTGAGCCATATTGATTCGAGGAGGTGATATTGGGGGAGAAGCAAGTTGATGAGGGTTAGGGGGTCTCTGAAATACAGGAGTATAGTTTTCAAAATGAATACCCTCTAAAGGCCTTGCTTCTTGGAAATCCCTATCAACTTTTGAAAAGATAGGGGTAGAATGGGAAGAAAACCTTTCAAAATCAAATGAAGGCCCCTCTCTAGTTGGAGAATTCAATTCCACAAAGAGGCTACCTGATTATGAAGCACTTGAATGATAATCTTCAATGATAGGCTAGTCACTTTCATGAATGGGGATATCTCTTCTTGACTGTTGATCTCCCACAACTCTCCAGGATTTTCTTCCTTCTAACTTTGCTTTTCCTAACTCAGGAAACAATGTCCTAGTAGGATCCCTAGCAAAGAAATATCTTCTTCCTTCCAACTTTGAAAATATTAGTAACAAATCTCACTTGACAGAGGTTTAAGACACTGGTCCTTATCAAAATCAAATCAACAAGGAGTCACCACTAAGGATTTCCACCTTAGTTGTGCAAATGCACTAAAATATGCTCTGTCAAATGTCTTTCAACACTTATAAACTGGAAATGAAAGATCGACCTTCCTTTACCAAAATTTATCAATGAATACCAGTGCAAAACATGTAGAGACTAGAAAATTTGCATAAAACACTTGTAACTTGAAACTTCATACATTCCCGAACATATAATGATATTTAAAATAGATTTGGAACTTTAGAGAATACTATAAATGTTTACCAAGGTCTGAGTATGAACTGTATCACAATCCGCGCAACGTGTATGTAAGTGTTGTTGATGGGTCAAATAGATATGAACTGGAAGTGAATCAGCAAATTAATCTCAATGATGCAAATTAGTTCCCAGCAATTCAAAAACACGCCCGACAATGGTGCCACTGGTGTTGGTATCCAAATTTGTTCTCCTTTTCAAGCCAAGTAGTAACACAGATTCAACGGGGAGCTTAGAGATAGATAGATCATAAATGTATGTCATTTTGTAGCCGGGAGGAAATCTAACTGTCCTTTGTTACTTAGATTTGTGGAGAGATGGATAACACCTTAAAGGATGTGATCTTATCTTAACTATTTTAGGTTGTGCCTTTCAACCAAGGTAAAAGAACCTATTTTGTAACCTCTGTTATTTGAAGGAGATACAAATACCTTTCTTTGCACAAATTTTATAGAGAAGACCTTGGAGAGAATATGATCGACACACCAAATATGACTCTCACGAATTGTCACTTCTAGATTATGGAGATATTTTCAACACAAGGCTAAGGTTACTAAAGACATTTGGGATCCCGATCTTTTTCGCATACTTTTAGCAAATGGATTTCAATCTTGTGTGGGTATACAGAGAAAAACAGGGGTAGTATGGGTAGGATTAGATGTTTTTAAATAGATTTTTGGTGGGAGGGGAGACAGAATGAACTTGACTCACTAGATCCTTGAGAGCTTATGCAAAATGGAAAGATTCAACCAACAAAATGCCACAAAAAGTTAAAATGTTTCTTCAACTAGAATATGTGCTTTAATGGAGGCCCAAGATTAGCACTCTTTCATACAACCTATGGGATTCTATCACGAAGGCTTGAGTTAGAGAACCCAATAAAGCACCAAGATTCAAACCAAACCACGCCTGAGGTACATCCAGAGGCTTACAAATAATCTCTGTCAACAAAATGAAAGAAAAGTGATTTTAAACCGTTTATCTCACTCCCAGATGAAGGCTCTTCTGAGAAATGAAATTTTATATGCCACTAAACTACCATAAGGATTGAGACCTGTGTGATTTGACTAGAATTTGATATAAAATTGCAATATAAACAAGAAAAACTACTTGCATGCATTCCGAGATTAAATAAATACACTTTACTCAAGATTAACACATAATAACTCAAGTTTGATCAAATTTATCAGCAAGGGAAAGTTTCCAGAACAATCTCAAAGCTTGTCAATGATTGTACACTTGCAACCACCTTGACACGATTAAATTTGACACAAAGAGAGATATACAGGCTTCTTAGATGGCTTCTCAAAAGGATGGGCTTTGTCAAGATTTTTCTAGAAGAAAATCAGTCCCTGACCTCTCCAAAAACTCCCAACCATTTGCACAATGAATTTGTGCCATTTATAACCTTTATAATAAACCCCTTTTCCCCCAAAATCTAGACATTAAGTGTTACCAATGCTCACCATGATCACGATTGTGATTCCCAGAATCATATATGCAAGGTCATCAGGTGCTCAGGAGAAAATCTCATTGAATATCTCCCGCATTCAACTCCTTCTGGAAAATCATGCTTCCTTGCATTCACCAACCACTTCTGCCCCTAATCTATCCAATTTGGCTCCTTGCATACTCATGACAAGAAAAATGAAAAACTAGATCGAGCCTGACAGTTAGACCACTTTAATGGTAAAAGACATCTCTAGATCTCTCCCACCAAACTCTAGATATCAAAATTAACTCACCTCTCTATTTGGTATGTAGAAAATAACAAGAAATCATGAAGACTCGGAGCTTTACAGTAGAAATGGGAGGAAAATCACATTTAGACACACAGTTGCTATTGATCTTTGATTTGAATGTTGGCCGTCCACATGGAAGATTCAAAAATGGGCTCGGGGGCTTCCTTTTGACTTTTTACGACCCTTTGAAAAATGTAAAAAAATTCACATTTTTCTCCGCATCTCCACTTTTAAAAAATGGGCCTGACACGTGTCCTAAGGTGGGTCCCAAAGGCAACGTGAAAAAATTTCTATCATTTGACCCTCTTTTGGAAAAAGGAAAATTTTCCAAGTTTCCCCCCGCAACTCTTCGCTTTTCGTGGGTCCCAACTCCTTTTCCCTGTGTCCTTTTATGCCTTTAACTCCTTTTCCCTCAAAGGGAAAATTTCTCAGTTTTCCTCCAAAATTCTACACCTCTACCATTGACTGGAGCAAGATTTGACCCATTTCCATCGGGCGTGTGGGTCATTTTGATAATTTTAGTCATTTGCATGCAAGAGGAAAATTTTCCAAGTTGCCCTCAATGGTCAACCTTCCCGTCTCTTTGACTAGAAACAAAGTTTGACCTTTTCTTTTATCGGGCTTGTGGGCCATTTTGATATTTTAACCCTTTTAAGACAAGGAGGCAAAAATTTTAAGTTTCCCCCGATGGTCTGCTTCCCCACCCCTTATGACTTTTCAAACTGCCACGTGTCACAATGGCGCACCTTGAAACGGTCCCTAAAATTTGAAACCTTGAATGAGCGTGGGCTCGCCACGTGTCTTGCCCCAGAGAAATTTGTTTGAAGGCTTAAAGCTCAATGGAAGGCTCCATGTGTCAAGATCTGAGGTAGTCTCCTTTGGCCATTGAAAAGTCCAAGAAAAATGCAAAGTGAGCGGAGTACTCAAACTGTCCTCATGGCGCTTCTTCAAAATGGTGCCCAATTTTAAGACCCTGAACAAGCGCGGGCTCGCCACATGTCCCTGTCCCGCCAAACTACATCCAGCTACATAAAAAATTGTCTAAGTCCATGGAAAGCAGCAGAAACCTCCATGTGTCTTCCCGACACTGCTCCAAGGCCAAACCAAAAAGTAAATCTTCAAATGAGCTTTGTTCCTCCACGTGTCCCAAACTTCCCAAAAAAAAATGAAAAGAGACTAAGTATGGGAAACCCAACGGAAGCTCCATGTGTCTCCATCCCACCAAACCTCCATGTGTCCTCCCGGTGCTACTTCTAAGCCAAACCAAAAAGTAGATCTTCAAATGAGAATCATTCTTCTACGTGGACACATTTTTAAGTTGAGGCTTTTCATAGAATTTTTTAAGTATCCAGTCAAGCCACATCCAACCTAAGGAGGCCACATTTCCTGTCGATGCAAGGATGCAAATTTGATTGGGAGAAACACCCGTCAAACCGTAAAATATAGAAAAATGATCATTTGAGCCCAAGAATGAAATTTTCTTCAAGGGCAGAGAGTTTAGAAATGTTACAAGGCTCAAATATGTTCCTCAGGGACACATCAGTTCATTTTTCTTCAAGTATTTAGGGCAGAAATGACAAGGATGACAGATTATGACTGTGGAAAATAGAGAGAATGGGAAAATGCAAGTTTTTGAAGGAACAAAGAACGGGAGACTCAAATTTTAGACCTTTTCTAGAGGAACAGAGAAATGAGGAGACAAATATGGATCCATACATGATCTTTGACCCAGGAGTAGATTAAAAACAGAAAAAAGACTCGACCAAGCACAACACGGGGAAGTAGAAAATGACAGAGGCCATAAATCAAATAAAGTTTCAAAGGCACATATGGGGGAGCCTATTTTGAGCACCAAATGAGACATCGTATGGATAAACTCTTTAAATATTGCGCTCTCATGTCCCTAATCTTCAAACAACCATATCTTTTGACTGGAGACTTAGATTTGGGCGAGAGAAGACTTTTTGGAAATGTCTTGAAACCCTCCATGCCATGGAAGCATAAACTATTATCTTTAGTAGGATTTGGTGGGTGAAAAATGGGAAATCGTATTCTAGGCCATTAATACAGTAATCTAATTTATTTAACTACCATATTGGATTTGATTTGATCCTTGGAGAACTAGAATCGACAGATTATGGGTGGATCCGTAGCAAGAATTAAGGGACGGTGGTTGAGCTTTCAAAGTAGGATTCAATGCGTCGTAAGAGGGTTGAAGCAGGATTCAAATTTTTTCCTACTCTCTCTCATTCTTCTTATATATTGTAATGAAGGGGCATATTTAAACGGTTGGTCATTGTTTCTCCTCTCCCCCCTCCCCCTCTCTTTGTTCCTTAGGGTAGAATGCGGAGTCTAAGCCTCCTCCCATGGCTCTGTAATGGCATTTTTTTCCTCTTTCCCACTGATGATGTACTTGTGTAACATTTTGGAGCAATAAAATTTGTTTCGTGATGCATCTGTCCATCCTTGGCTTATTTTTTGTCTCTTCTTACCTCTCATCATTACAGGGTATACTATGCATACTCGATGTTTGTTACGGGTTCTGGGAGATGTGCTTAATGGGTTTTGAAGTGGTGTTATGTGTGAAATCTATCTCTAGTCTGTGGTGTGTTCTATCCACCCTCTCCTCTCGCTAACCTCTATCCACTTCAGGAAGTTGGATCTATGATTCAACCACTTCCTTTTCTCGGTGTAAAGCACCTCTTAGTGTAGGATCTTTCACCCTCTCCCCTTGGAATGGTTAGATTAGGATAGAATATGTTTTTCCCGCATTGTTATAGCTTATGGCAGGTAGATTAGGAAGCAAGAACTAACTTTCTCTGGAGGTCCATCTCAAGTTTTGCAAGTCCCATAGCTTGAGAAATGGTCCCATGTTGTGCAATCACACCGAATGCCCCACTTCGTAATTAGGCCATTTGGGGGTGTTATGATTGTTCACTAAAAGTTTTTGGCATGCCCAAGTGGCACACCGAGGTTAGATTTTCTATCTTTACAAAGGTGTCTCATTATCAACAACAAATATTAATCCACCATGCAACCACACTAAAAATTTTGGCACGCCCGATGGGATAGGTCTGAAGCACCTTATCACTTCATCTTAGCAAGAGTTGGTGTGTTCATGTTAAGGTTTAGCCTTTTGAGGCATATACAAGCACATCTAGCGACTCCATCTAGTCAAAAACCCCATCTCTAAAGTTTCTAGACCTTTTCCATCCATTTCCACCCATCTTCATTCACTTTTCATTCCATATCTCCCATTTTTCTTCCATTTCATGAAGTTTTGCAATCATGAATTCATTCCCTTAATGGAATTAACACCTACAAAGACAGTGCAATCCACCTCTTATGCATTTCTCAACTCCTCTAGATCAGCATTATGATTAGATCTAGAACCATTATGCTTACCCATGTGAGTAGCTTCAAAACCAGTTAGGCCAATGAGCTTATCAAGAATAAGGGGATGTATACAATGGTGACACTATGTGGAGAATGTTGGTTTGTTGGAGAAGATTCAAAGAATGGAGGCTAGGATGGTGCAATCCAGGGTACAACACAAATGAAGGCATTCATGACTGGTTTTAGGACACCTTGTCCATGGAGAGGCCCTTTTCCAAGACATTACAGCCCTTAGGAGAAGATTGACTTCATGGTTGAAATGCTTCCTCGACTTGCACAATGGACTAAGTAGATTGAGGCTTATGAGTTGAATACAAGACAACCTTGTCAATGGGTAAGTCCACCTTCTCATATCTTTTCTTTTTCTCTTTCTCAAGCAACACCATCTCAACCCAAGCTACAATTTCCAAGCCCCTCACTTGCTGCCCCAACTATTGACTTCATTTCCCAATCTCCTAGTCTTCCACCCCATATTGAGTCTTTTGCCCTTTTTCCTTCCAAGTAGTATTTCCCTCTAAAAAACAAGAGGTTCCACCTCCTCCCCACCACAAACAATTTCAAAGCTATTTTAACCCCAACCGACCACTCCTCCTTCTTTCCCAATTCCATATGGGGAAGAGAGACAAGAATCAAGTCAAGGAGAACAACAAGAGGAGGAACCCAATAGAAAAGAGATGACAAACAATCTGAAGAGTTGGGCTTCCAATTTTGGCTTTCTTAATGGTCAAGCCAATAGAGGAGGTCATATTTGAAGATCCGGTGGTGGTTGAGGATGAGTTTGTAGCGAAGAGGAGGACCATATAGTTTTAGAGGCTCCAAGTGTGGAACAAAGCTACAGAAGAACCTTAAGTTTTTCCTCCCACTTCATCCCCTTCAAACTATAATTTTGAAGAAGATTTTGAGATTTCAAAATTCATGATTAAAGATGAGGGGGACCATGGCGATCAAGTTGCATATTAGGAGGACATCATAGAGGAGGTAGACCACATGCAACAAGACAACAATGAGACAAATTATCGGTCGACTTGGAGGATTGCTTTGATGGAGAGAAGCCCATGGATATTACATCATTTACTCCTCCATGATCCACCTTCCAAGCATATGAGCCTACCGCCATGAAGGCAAGCGTTTAAGTACAATATCCTCGTACTTTATAACAGATATCTCGGGACTAAGGTTAGAAGATATGAGTCTTCCATATTCTTCACATGAGAAGGAAGAGAAAAGGCAAGAGGATGTCATCATCCCTCTCACACCATCCATCCATGAAGGTCCAAAAATACTCCATTTTTGGAGTTAAATTTTAGAGCAAAGGGCACATTCAAAGGATCGGATCGTTCCTAATCAAGTACTTGGCTTCATTGGAGCCAAGGGAGAAGCCAAAACTAGTCATGCCTACTTCAGGGCATGAGGATGAGTATCAAAGTACCAAGGGTCATCATCAACACCTCCAGGAGTCCAATGCCAATCAACTTGAGGAGGTATTTTTGGTTGATGTTGATACCTTGATGATTTGGGTGGAGGACCAACTTATAGTCAGTTTTTCACTCATACAAGTAGCCATATTCAATGTCAAATCATTTGCATGGCTTCCCCTTTTGAGAAAGGGAAGCTACTTCTCCTTGCCTATAGTAGGATTTGTTTAGCCTCTTTCTCTCTTGTTAGTGTACGAGTAGGAGTAGAATCTATTTTCAAGTAGAACAAGTTCTTATTCACACTCTATATGTCCCTTTTGAGGCATGTATGAGTTTGTCTTGTACATAAGTTTTGTTCATATTTCTCTAGAGCTACCAAGGCCAGCCCTTCAATATTCATGGCAGAAAGACCCATAGCTATCTCTGTAACAGTTTCTAGTTCCAAAACGAAACAAATACAAAGCAACTAAAAATAGTTTCGAGGTAGTCCATTTCAAGGTAGGTTCGTGGTCACCAAGTGCAAATAGTCGGGCTCACGGATCGAGACATGATCAAGTATCGAGCTATCATTGACGACTCCATGCCCAATGGATGTAATAAGGCCATCGATCTCTTCATCTAAAGCGAGCAGATGTCCCCGTGAGTCACCAAATTGTTATCTCAATTTTTTCCTCATAGAAAAATTAGATCACCCACGACCCCGTCTGTAGAAAGAAATTTAAGGGACAGCCTGGCCGTACTTTCCCATGCTTCAAATCCAACAAAAAGTAAGAGGCGGGCTCTATAATGGAGTAGTAGGGTTGAGGAAGGAGAAAACAATGTCAAAGAATCCAGAGCTCGACATGTAAGAAAACAGAGGAAGGCTCAAAGTCTTCGGGATATACAAATGATTCAGAATGGGCCCCAAAATTGGCTTAGTATGGAGGAGTCAACGGAAGTTGCCAAGTGTCCAAACAGCACACCTCTAAAGATTAAATCCCAAGCCAAAGACCCAAACAAGAGCCAAGCCTCCACGTGTCCAAAACCCCAAAATTTACAGCAGATCGTTGAAGAGTCTTTGACTACGTGGAAGGTGCCAAGTGTCGGCCGACGCAATTTCAAGATGGGAGCCCAAGCCAGGACTCAAACTTGTGCTAGTCCCGCACATGGCCAATGGTCAACAGAGGTCAAATTCATAAGCGGACCTGAATTAGTTAAGTATAAGAGTGTATGAGGAAGGTGCCACATGTCTTAATGACACTCCTTCAAAGGTAAAATCGTGAGTGGAGACTCAAATGAGCATGGGGTTTTGATGTGTCTAGGGACCAAAAAAGGAGAGTGGGCCCACAACGACTAAGTATACAGAACCAGTGGAAGCCTCCATGTGTTTCATTGGTGTGATTTCGAAAAAAAAAGTTTGGAGGTAGTCCCCAAATGAGCACGGGCTCGCCATGTCTTAGGTCCAAAAAATGTGACAAAGTCGGGGTTGAATAGTCAAAGTAGAGGCAGGCTGGTGGAAGGTGCCACATGTCTTAACGACGCTACTTCTAAAGTAAAATTCGGTCCAAGTTTCCAAATGAGTGCTAACCCGCCATGTGTCCTAGAGTCTAAAGAGGTACAATCAACCGTTGAAAATTCCAAAAGCAAGCGGAGGTCTCCACGTGTCTCGACCGCACAACTTCAAAGATAAAATCTACGTGCAGTTTTCAAATAAGCACGAAGCATCCACGTGTCAGGGTCGATCGATGGCCCCGCCAAACATGAAGGACTCGGGAAAAATACAAAGGAGCCCGCGGAATCCCCATGTTTTAGTCGACGTGATTTCACGAACATAAGGAAGGGGCCAAATCTCCAAGATGCGTGAGGCTGCCACATGGAACCTGTATGGACAAACTCTTTAAATATTGTGCTCCCGCATCCCAAATATTAAACAACCATACCTTTTGACCTGGAGACTCAGATTTGGGTGGGAGAATTTTTTTGGAAACATCTTGACACCCTCCACGCCATAGAAGCATAAAATATTATCTTTAGCAGCATTTGGTGGGCGAAAAATGGGAAAACATCTTCTATACCATTAAGAGATGATGGTTGAGCATTCAGAGCAGAGATTCAATACGTCACAAAGAGGGTTGAAGTAGGATTCAATTTTTTTTTCGCTCTCTCTTATTCTTCCTATATATTGTAATGAAGGGGAATATTCAAAGGGTTGGTTATTTTTTCTCCTCTTCCCCCTCTCTCTTTCTTCCTTAGGGTAGAATGTAGAGTCTAAGCCTCCTTCCATGGCTCTGTAATGGAATTTTTCTTGCCTCTTTCCCACTGATGATGTACCATGTAACATTTTGGAGCAATAAAATTTGTTTCATGATGCATCTATCCATCCTTGGCTTATTTTGTTATCTCTTCTTACCTCTCATCGTTATAGGGTATATTGTGCATACTATGATGTTTGTTATAGGTTCTAGGAGCTGTGCTTAATGGGTTTTGAAGTGGTGTTATGTGTGAAATCTATCTCTGGTCCATGGTACGTTCTTTCCACCCTTTCCCCTGCTCACCTCTCTTCACTTCGGGTAGTTGGATTTGTTATTCAACCACTTCCTTTTCTGGTATATCACCACTTAGTGTAGGCTCTTCACCCTCTCTCTCTCTCTCCCTGTCACCTTAGAATGGTTAGATTAGGATAGAATAGGTTATTGCCTGCACTGGAGTAGCTTGTGGTAGGTAGATTAGGAAGCAAGAACCGACTTTCTCTGGAGGTCCATCTCAAGTTTTTCAAGTCCCATAGCTTCATATATGGTCCCATGTTGTGTAATCACATTGAATTCCCCACTTCGTAATCATACCATTCGAGGGTGTTGTGATTCTACACTAACAAGTATTATTTAAAATGATGGGAGCTCCCACTCCATATGCACTCCAATCATCATAGTGATCCCAATATACATTGCTAGTGTGTACGTACTTACGCAACATATTTTTGACTATTTTTATTTTACGCACCGCACTAGGCCATTCATATCTTCACAAATCCCACTCAATATCATCCATTCTCTGCAACAAGAAATCTACCCACACAACGCCATATCTCGCAGGGGCGATAAAATCAATTTCGCCAGTGTTAGGAAACAAAAAATACACATTTTACGTAAGTACTGAAATGAACAATGTGTTGGCAATCTTGACCTACCCAATCAATGACTCAAAGCCTATGCTCATGATTGATGGCCACGATTCATCTGTGGAATCACAATCCGTGTGCTTGCATTCGATTCGACGCTAAGGATGATGACATGGCTCACCAACGTCTGCCAGATTTTTGACGCACGTACGGTAGTTTTAATAGCCGCCATCCATTTTGACACAAGAAGGTTAAATCCAAATATTAAATTACCAACTCTCGACCAAGAATATTGAAGCTCAATTTTTGATAATTGCATGATATGTCGATTACTTTGGGAGTAAGTAGGATATGAAGGGAAAATAAAATTTTAAATTCAAGCCGTGAATGCTCTTCTTTATGTAGTATTGATGTAGATTAATTTCCAAATTGGGAATTTGCATATCCTTTACATTATATAAATGTTCACATCTCTCAATCTAAGGCTCGAGTATATAATATCCAACATTTGTCCTTAAAAAAATACATCTCATTTTGTCTAGTTTTCATGATACATATTTTGAGAGATTCACAAAATTAAGTTATAGTAAAGGGTGAACACTTAGCTTTATTATAATTTTGACTAGAAATATATATATATATATATATATATATATAGTTCACCCTTTACTATAGATAGATTTTATCAATAAAATGATACGTAATTAATTCAATAACTATACAAAAGGCCTACTATTTATCTCATTGATACACGCAATCATTCCACATAGTGCGCTCATTATATCTTAAAGAAAAAATACTAACAATATTAAGTACCATTGTATCAAAAATAATTTCAATTATGTTTTTCTAAGTATATTGAGGATAGTGGTACATAAGGCCACATGCATAGTGATTAACTTTTTTAATGGTTGGAACCATATAAGTTTCACATTACGAATAACTAGTAGTTTTTATAAAGTAAAATGTTTTTGTTAAATTAAAGCCTAGTATTTTGAATTCTAGTATCTTTATTTATGCATATCTCCTTAATATAATCATATTAACATGGAATTACTAACGCCTACACTTTACACACACAATTACAATAGTTAAAAATATCGGAATAATTTTTTTACTTACATTGTAGTACACATGACACTATAGGAGATCACTTAGGACATCACACAACACATGATATGTTTGCACAAACATTAATCCACATAGATAACATGAAACCACATGATGCACATCAAGGCCACTTTTTTACCAGATACGACATAATGATTCTACCACAATATAAACTATAGATAAGGTCTTCCCACAACACGATAATTTTAAGATTACACATTTATTACAACCATGTTTCAATCTTTAACTTAAGTTCTAGGAAGGCTTATAATATGTGAATCATACATTCCTTTTCCTTTTGTGAGATTTCCTTTTATTCAATTTAACATTTATCTTACGGTATATCTCATTGAATAAGGATCATCTACATTATTTCAATTACTTCGTAAATTTCTCATTTCTTAATAGGCTATTTACATACACACGAGGCTACTAGGTCTTATCACTAGGATTCACTCCTAAGGGCAGGCATCTTGATCTTATTTCATACCTCTATTACACAATGGAACAAGTGTAAGTCCAATTGAGGTGAAGTTCACTTTTTTTTCTTAAGGATTTAGGGTCGCGTTTCTTTCATTCATTTAGAATTGGATAATTGATTTAGTACACAATAAGTATTATATGAATTAGGTTCTTTACCCACAACAAGATCATTTAATCACATTACAAGGAAGATCATGTTTCACTTTCTTGTGGAATAACATCCCATAATTACACTTCCCAAGGTCAAACATCAATTATAATTTTACTATAGTTATGCTCAATAATTATTAAGTATTCAAAGGAACTTAACATGAAAACATACTTCCTTATTTTTTGTTTCTAGATTAGGTTTCCTGAGTATCGTTTACATCCAACTTAAGAGGGTTTTCCCTAACTAGGTTCATATGCCTTTTTGTAATGAATTATGTAACCTATTTGTTATTGGGGATTTGAATCCTCAATGAGACCACTAGTCCCTGTCTTAAGGGATTTGTCTCCAAGAACATGATCACATAGTTTCACATCATACATCCATTACATACTAGGACAAGTGGAGAAGAAAGATGGAGTAGTCCATTGTTTAAGGGGTTAAGGTTTGCATTAGATTTTACACAACGTGGATCCCTTTTCTCACCACAAGATGGTTTAAACATGTTATAAGAATGATCCAAAATTCACCTTTCTCCATGCACATCATATTATGGTTACATTTTCTCAAACTAACCATACACTAAAATGTTGTTAATTTTCATCATTAACTCTTAGTATTGCATCATAGAACCTAAATGAAAATTGAGATTGGGTATTGACTTCATTTATGATCCCAAATCTTTAATGTGACTTCCAAGGTTAGTTGGCGATCTTCGTCACTCAACACATTTCGACGCTCAAAGAGGATTTTAAACTATATTTAATGTTGGTTTCCCAAGGAGTGTTACCTTAGGAAAATTATATTCTCCTTACTACACACCCAACCATCGATCCTATGAGGGGACGATATACACCAAAACAAAGCTTAACCATGTCATTCCTAATCGTTGGGTTCACAACCAATGATGTCGTTAAGCAAAAGGATATGGTGAACTAAAATAAAACTTATATAGAAATAAAATCTATGGAAATAGCCTCAACCGCCCATCCAGGGGTTAGGCCCTATCTCTATATGGGGGCCATATCTTGAAATATAACATAAGATAAGATAAGATGAAAATAGAAATAAAGTTGGGAAAGGATCCAAGAAACAGATTATGTGCATGAAATGCACTTATTGAAAATGAAATATCTAATGTGCATGAAGCTGCACAAGTTATCGAAAGGGAAATCCTAATCTAGCCTACTCTAAACAACTCCAAATTAAAGATAAACGGCCTGAGATAGGTAGTGAAAAATATCTTCCCTTTCTCCAAAATCGAGGTTGTGAATGTAGCTTGGAAAACAAGTAACATGACATAACTTAAAATGAGATATGTACCTTTAACTTGTTTAAAAGATCTTCCCAAAACAAAAAGAACCTTTCTATCGATCTCGCAAACTATTACGAGAGGTTTTGGGATTGATTCTTGAAAATTTGATGCTCGTTCTTATGCTCTAAAATTGGCACAAACTGCAATACTTGTTGTAACTTCTTGAAAATCAGCCAATTCTTGAATAGGACAAGGCCTCCTAAGTAGCGAATAAACCGTGTGTTTTGATTTGTGTTATTTTTTTTACTTCTTTTCATCTTCGGGTATATTACGAGGCTAATTTGAGACTTGTTTTGCCTCTTCAAACTATTGTAACTCATTAAATTTTTGTTCCATTTCCTTCTCAAGTAAATTCGAAACTGATTTAAGATATTTTCAGCCTTTTCAAGGTGTTATTTATAATCTTCAAGCTGCTCTACCATAACTACTATGACTGATTTTTCCTATGTAATGTAAAATTCTTATATTTTATCCATGTTCACCATGCAACTCAAAGATTTAGGTTCATTCTTCATGAAATATTGTTGCTCTTGGTTGTTTGCAAAATTTGTACATCACTGCAAGTCTCTAAATATGTAGCAATCTCCATGCATGTAGCACAATGAGAGTCTTCACACTCATCTACATCTTTTGGTTATCCTAAAACTATTCTTTCACCTTTTCCTCATCAAACATGACATCACGGTAAGCTGCAAACATGATGATTATTCCATAAATCCTCTTATTTATCTTCAAGTTCTCCAAACTATGATGAACCAAAGTGGTATGTATAAGTATGGTGCCTTCATGCACACTACACTCAGAATATGAAGATTGTTGATCATCTTATAGTTGTATTTGATCTGCTATAAATTTACATTATACCACCTACATGGGCTCTTCCTCTAGCTATGGAATATGATCAAATTGAAACCTAGAAACCAATTACTACATGTTCTAAAAAAATCGAGCCTCGCTTTTATTTTATTTTGTTTTGCCCCTATTGGATGATATTCTGATTTTATCCTTCATGAATTGGTACTTGATGCGGGGAAGATGGGTGGGCTTGATTTCAGCTTGGCTGGAAAGTTTTGAACAAGAGATTGGGGTACAAGGTCTAGATTTAGAACATTAGTAGAGCAAAATCTTGGGAACTTGAATTTTCACTCGGTATGTGATTGTGGAATAAAAGGGGTAGAATTTTTAGCAGCCTAAAAACTTGGGATTTGATCAATGGGC
This sequence comes from Taxus wallichiana var. yunnanensis, assembly GCA_018340775.1. Taxonomy (NCBI): domain Eukaryota; kingdom Viridiplantae; phylum Streptophyta; class Pinopsida; order Cupressales; family Taxaceae; genus Taxus; species Taxus wallichiana. The sequence continues at coordinate 172,200,767 of CM031241.1, forward strand.
TGTATTGGCTAACAAGGAGGGTATACAGACATCGGATTTTGATGGGGAAGGTAAGTGGGAACATACTATTGATATGGTTCATCAACTTGATTCATATCATTCTCTACTACTTGTGATTTTTCAAAATGTTCCTTGACGACTAAAAATGTCTTCTTACATTTGTTAAACTCAATCTCAAAATCTTTTTGTCATTCGGAATCAACATAGCCATTTTCATAAGCTTGATTTTTGGGCAACATAATAATCATCATACTAATAGTCATATTGATTAGCAAGGTTTTGGTTATAGGGGTATTCATTTTGATAGGGGTCATAATACTGATCTGAAGGGGGAAATGGATAAAAAGGTTGTTGATCCAACTGGTAATACTGCTGAAAATGGGGATTCATGGCTGTGGGACCTCATAAAATATTGAAATATAAAAAATAGGTTTATTTCTCATGAAAAAATCTTGATAACAATAAAATAACATACCTGTATTTTCTTGAAAAATACCTCAAAAAAGCTGCAACTAAAGAATTTGATGATGAAAAATGTTGTACTAGTGTGAAATCATATTTATGAAGTTGCTTGAGATGAGTTCTACTTTGGATCTTCAAACTTTAGAATGCATCAATAGTAGTTCTTGTCCCATTAGGCATGCCAAAATTTATTATCTCTCGGATGTGCACCTTGATTGAGGGATATCATGTATTCTAGCTTTACTTTCCCTCACTTGCAGATCAATGGAAACACCTCAAGGTTGTGGGTATCTCGTGTTGAGGTGAGTCTCCGTGATTACAAGGCTAGTTCCTTATTTATTTATCCTAAATCTTTTTTTTAGGGGTTTTAAGGGTAAAAATATGGATGTGATAGAAATTTAAATGAGGTGATACACCAAAATTGATGAGGGATTTAACTAAGAAATATGTACAATATCTTGAGAAAAAATTAATAAAGCGTTCTAATGGGTTTCAGCTTGATCCTAAGGCAAACACTTATGTGTTGAGGGATAAATCACAACAACATAACAACTAACATGCACACTAAGATTGTGCAAAAACACAAAATTTGCAACAAGGTAAGCTAATTAATTCAAGGAATTAACATTCTCAAGAGCTAATAAAGTATACACACCACTGTAAATAATTGGAAAGGCAATAATTGGTTATCATTCAAAGAAAAAACTAGCAAAAATTGCTTCAACACTCAGTCCAAAATTCCTCTTGTAATAATTCTCTCTTGTGTTTTGCCAATGCACACAATATATAGCAAAATTATTCACCCACCCCCCTAAAAATAGACTAATTCTAGCTACACTTCATGTTATTATCAACCTTCATTGTGAATAAATAAAATGCTAAAATAAACATGTTGTACATGAGGCAAAATTGCCTTTCTTTCTCCAAAAATAACTCAAGTCAAAGTATAGTTGACTTCTTTAATTCTGAAATAATGAATAAATTGGGTGAATACTTTAGCTAATAATAGCTCCTTGCATGATATGTAAGTCTTCTAAAGTGCATGCATACTTCTATCTTGTAGCTCTGATGTGACTTCATCCACTTGCAAGGATATTTTTGTCTTCTTGGATGTTCTGTCCTCTTATGATGACATGCAAAAATACATTTTGTGTAAAAATAATTCTTTTAATTTCATACTTAGCAAATAATTCAAGCTTCACCTTGTGGGGACCACCTGCTTATACATGCAAAAATAAAGTCCTCCTCCTTTATATGAGGTTTCCTTAGCAAATTTTAAGGTAAAATATGCAAGGTTTTACTTGACCTATCATTTATCCCTCCTTGACTTTTGACATTAGTATATACCTTGATTCAAACAATAATTATTGTTGAATATCATTACCTTTGTTGAAATGATGCATAATCCATGGTATAACAATAATTTTTAGTTTGAATTAGTCATGGCACAAAAGTATTCAACCCTCTTTGACCATGTGAGCTCGAGTTATTTATTTATTTGTCTCGAGCTACTTTTTCGAGCATTTTGGTTGTGTAATCTGTTTGAACTCTTTGACAAGGCCAATCTAGCCATGATTTTGCATTTGTGAGTTGTTATTTATATGAACCTACTAGGTTTCCCTTTCATACATCAATATCTTTGCATTGCTTCTCTTCTTCAACAAAAGATCTCCCATAATTAGTTGTTTTCATCTTCTTTCATGTCGATCATTTGTTAAGGAGATGAGAAAACATGTATTTTGTGACAACTGAAAGGTTTATCTATTGGAATGAGAAATAATTTTGCATTATTGTTGGCTTGTTTTGAGGCTCAACATCTTTCCAAAAAATAGTATAACTTTGCTTTTCCCCGCTATCATTTTTCAATGGAACTTGAGCTCTATCATATGAATGAAGCCATGCGCCTTCATACGTACTATAGACAAACAATTGTTTAAATGATTCATTTTAGAATTATGTCTCCTTCGACTTCAATATCACTATAGAATTGGCCTTTGTTTGGATATGTTTTGAATTTCATGCCTAACTGAAAAGGAGGCTCTTTCAAGTTTGTAAGTTGTGAAGGAAGAATACATTTTTGCTCTGGGACTGCACTCTGTCTTGTTTTGACTCAAATTTGGCTTATGTATATTGTCTCGAGGGTAATGATTTCAAATCTGGACTGTGTTTAATCTTGAATTGTATATAATGTACTTGAGTCGGATTGTTCCTTTTGTGTTCAATGGATTGACACCATACACCTTGGATTGATAAGTTTTTCGCAACTTTCTTTTCTCCATTCTAGTACTTCATGCATCAAAGCGTACCTTATCTATTTCTAGAAGATTTGCAACAACTTTATCTCTTTCTTTGGTTGATAGCTTATTGCATTTTGAGTTCCTAAAATTTGCATTCCAACCACTCCTATATACCTATAATTTATTGATCGCCCTAACAATTCGTTTCTTTTAAAAATCTTGTACTTTGAGTGTTAATTTTCTCTTCCTTTGGTTATGTAACTCATGAATGATGGTTACTTTTGCCTCAAAGTTGAGAGCTCAATATTGTAAAGTTGTAATTGTATCATTGCTTTAATGCTTTATTTTTTGAGATGTACTTGAAACTTTCTTGTGAATACCATAATTGTAATTTTTATTGCATGTCTTTTCGAAATTGGAAATATAACGAGTTAAAACAAAACCATGAGCTCAATATTGACACCCATTTTCCCTTCTTTTTCCCAAGTGATGTAGTTTGTAGAGGATAGTTGGAGCAACTACTAAGAAAGAAAGGAACACCTCCTCAAGGAAATGATGGGTTTCCTTTACCTCAGTACACTTTTAATTTCATAAGTATATGCATTCCTTTTCCTCATTTATTTCTCATGGTTTGTATGAGAAAATATGCACAAGTATTCCTTATGAATAAATGAAATTAATTTTTGTGTAATGAGATGTATGTCTTTCCTTTCTATACTTTCTTCATTTGAATGGATAATAAATGAACTTGTACAACTCAATACACTTAAATAATTCACTTAATTATGGGAATAAATTAAATTCAATCGTACCTTTTGATGCTCATTGAAAATGCAAAGTTGTTTGTAAAATTGTACCTTCCCATGCTTCAAACCATCATCTGAAACTATTGTTTTAGAACATAATACTTCACATATGTTATCTTTCCTTCCTTCACCAAGGCCTTGCAGCAATCTTCCAAGGCTACTGCATTGTCTTGCTGAAGACGATACATTGAAGAGGTAGTATATGCAAGGTGTTGCCTTCTGGGACAACACTTTTAGTTGCTGATTTGATGCATGGCAGTCCAATATTGTCCAAAACCAATCAATCTAAAAATTTGTATGCCATTCCAAGATGGCTATCCAAAACATAGTCAAACTTCTAACTCATCCAATATGAGAAAATTTAAATTTTCAAGTTGACCTTTTACAAGGGTGCAAAAATGTCAACAACCCCGCTCTCTCTATATATAGATATTATATCTTTGGCTAAGTGCTATCTATCGGAGGAGGTGAATTGGGAACCTAAGTTACATGATAAATAGCTATAGGGGTGCTCCCCTATACAGATATATGGCTCTCTCTATAGCCGAATACCATTCATCTCTATTCCATCTCTATTCCCACCAGGGTGAAGGTCGAGCAAATTCTAGATATGGTCATTTCCCAAATGAATCTATATGCGAAGGGTGGTTTATTTTTTTGGAATTTATGTTTCCTTATGTAGAATTGTTTAAAAAGGAGTCACCTTATTTCTTATAAAAAAATGAAATATGCATAGGCATTCCCTAGTGATACCTATGTGTAATTTGAGGTCAACTTACATATAATATCCATGGAGTTATAAGAAAAACAATTATTTCACACAAGTATTATTACTTTTTACTTTTAAAGAACATTTACATATAAAAATCTCAAAACATGAGATGTTTACTTAATGATAAAATGTGTCTTTTTTATTTTTTGTATGTGTTTATTGAATGACATGTAGTGTCTTTTTCTCTACCTTATCACTTTGATTTGTTGATTAGCCATGAGTCCTATGATAAGTGGTGAGGAACAACAACACAAAATAGAGATATAGGCTCAATAAAAGGAGTATCCTTAAAATTTGAATAATATACTTAATATAAGTTTAAATAATAGAAAAATCACCATAATGTGTGCAATAGGTTTATCATTTAAGGGCATGATAGTAACTAAAATTGCACATGGAAAGAAAATTAATCAACACAACCAAAAGGGTAACATATAAATCAATCGTACGTAAAAAATGTAACATGTTTTTAAACAAGTTTTTGGTGTAGGCTCTAAGCAATGATACACCGTTATGGTCATTGATACGTCATAGTCAAGTTAGACTTGTATGCTTGTTGTGATGCTAGATTGCATGTCATTCTATTTTTGAATGCTCTCTTTACGTATAACTGATAACTATTTTATTTATTAAAAGGCATCTGGTATTATTAATTACATCCTTAACTAATGTTGAGTAGAATATATTTTCCATCCAAAGACATCGATTATTTCAAATTTAAATGGTTAAAGTAGGTAAAAAGTCTATATAACATATATTTGTGCTTTTATAGAGAGGTTATAGGTATGACTTGTAACACTCATGGAAATAACTTACCATCTATATTTTGTTGCATTATTTATTTATTCAAAAATAATTTCATTTTTTGTACTTGATCTTTCTCTTTTATGATATGTTTTTGTTAGAAGAAAATGACATGCTCTTATTTTTAGATAAATAATGTATTTATGATTCAAAATTGATAGCAAAGGTTTCTAGTTTGAATCCATGGACATGTGAACTATTGATAATCCTTCTAAGTTCTAAAGATGGAGTCAAATTCATTATCCTTTCAATCATTTTTATCCTATCATATCGTAATCCACTTAGAAAAGTGAGACCTAGGGCATGGGATTAGGATTAGTGTCAAATCCATTCAATGTCTCTTGCACATTTATAAATCACAATGGTACACCAAACATATTGTTGAACCTTAACATTAATTTACAATGTGAAATGTGGTTGTGATTAAGATGCATAAATTAATCGCGGGATAATTGAATGTAGAATGACACTAAAAGTATCCTACATTAGGGTAGTGATTCCAAAAGAGTGGACATGGTTAAAAAGTTAAACGATGAAGAAACATGAAATACATTATATGTAACTTTTTTCATAATAGTGATAACTAAAAGCAACACCAAAATTATTGGCTAATTTATGGTTGTAAATCTTGTAAATATCTATGATTTAATTAAATAAAAAACAAGGGAACTTCTTCATTTGCACACTTTTAACGTACTTTCTTTGGCGAATTTGGCATGAATCCTAGGGACCTCTCTCGATAATAAACTTTTGGAAAGAGAATGCATTGATCTATGGCGAAAGGGAAGTGGAATCCCTGTGGTACAGAATGGTCACAATATTTGAATTCCAGTCCCTCCAACGGTCACTTGGTTTCACCTCGCCATGATGTGGCGATGGTGCCCCATGCGGGCCACGGCCTGTCGGAAGCCTTGCAAAAGTGGCTGGGCCCCCATTGCCCTATGTCGGACAGTGTGCAGGAATTCCATGACAAACATGATCCTGGTCTGCTCCATCCTCCCGTGGACCAGCACACCTCCTTTTCCATGTCCTGGAGGACGATGTCGTCTTTGTAGCCCAAATAAAGCGTCTCTATTCTAGAGCAATTTTTGCAAAATTTATCGGTAGAAGATTGCGATGATCAGGCATTCAAAATTGGTGTGAAATGCAGTGGGGTAGCAGCCTGAGTATTCGATTCCTTGAAAAGGGATTTTCTTAGTATTATTTCGGAGCGCTGCTTAGAAGGACGACACCATGGTGAGGAAATATTTTCTTCTTTCTCGACACGGCTTGGTTATTCACGATTGGGAACCACATTTTGACTATAACAGAGCTGATACTGAAGGGTTTCATGTTTGGGTTAGACTTTATTCTTTGCCCAGTGAGTTTTGGTCTGCTCCAATCCTCACTAAAATCTGTTCCAGTCTGGGATGCGTCATCCGCATCAACCATGTCTCCTTGGAAGGTACCCTTTCCTCTTTCGCTAGAATTTGCATTTCTATTAATCACACTCAAAAGCTTCAAGATTTCATTCTCATTTCCACCCCCTCCTGGGCTCTGGGAGAAAAAGGTGGAGTACGAAGGTGTCTCCAACAACTACTTTAAGTGTAAAAACCTAGCCATATTTGTAAATTCTGTAAAAATCCTACCTCTTCTAGCAAACTGGAATGGAGAAAAAAATACCCTCCCCCTCTCTTACTTTTCCTCCTCACTCCACTTTCTTGGTTTCTTCTGACCCCCCTCCTGCTCATGAATTCCTTTCTCTGGATCTCAATACTTTCTCTCTTGTTAAAGAAATGGCCGCAGTTGTTAAGGACTCTACTAGGATTTTGTCCCTTTTCCATGAAGGTATCTCCATCGGCTTGGGAGGGAATGCTTCCTCTTTGGAAAAATGGGTTAATGATAAGGATGAACTTCTACAGTCAAATAATGGTGACCCCATTGATCCACAGGAGGCTGCTCATGAGAATCAATCTTCTGATAATTTGTTGCTTGGTCCGATTCTCCCAACACCTCCCCTACTCAACATGGATCTTGGTCCGAAAAGTATTATGGGCCGCCCTAATAAGAGTAAACTCTCTCATAACGAGGTTGCCACTGGGAAGTAACTTCAACTTCGTTCCTTCTTCCCTTCAACAAGTAGGAGAGGTGAGTCCTCTCTGAAGACCAAATGATCCTCTTTTCTTGGAACGTTAGGGGCCTCAACACCCCTAACAAACAACATCTGTTAAGACGTTATGCCACTGACGCTGTGGTTGATATTTTCCTGATTCAGGAAACCAAGATGTCTGAGGATGGCTGCTTAAATGGTTGGTTTCAAAGATGGAAAGGTTGGGAAGGTTGCTTCTCTAACTCTATTGGTGCCTCGGGTGGTCTTGGTATTATGTGGAAATCTTGTTGTTGCGCTATTGAGCCCATTCTTGTTGAATCGAATTTTATCTGGTGTAAAGTTCAGATTAAACATTTTGATGAGTCCTTTTTCATTGCAATGTTTATGGCCCCTCTAATCGATCAGAAAAAGAGATCTTTGGACTAAACTTCGTTTGGTCCTTGATTCCGCTGCCAACTCCAAGATTATCGTAGCTGGTGATTTTAATGCTACTCTCTCTGATCGTGATAAGCGTGGAGGTATTCAATGGCAGCCATGCTCTCAAGTTGACTTTACCTCATTTGTTTCTTCCTCTCAATTGGTCAATGTGGAACCAAGTAAGGGCTGGTTCACATGGAATAATAGGAGGCCTGGTTTCAGTTCCTTGGTAGTGTGTCTCGACAGATTCCTTGTTTCAGAATTTTGGCTGCAGAATAACTTCCTCATTAAAAGCTTTGTTCTTCCATTCTCCAGATCTGATCACTTCCCTATTTCTCTTGATCTTTCCTTTGATTTTCCACCCCGCCGTTCACCATTCAAATTCGAAAATATGTGGCTACATGATCCCTCACTAAAGCCTTTAGTCAATCTCTGGTGGGCTTCCTTCAACGTCAAAGGGACTTGGATGTTCCAATTATCCAAAAAGCTTTCTTTGTTGAAAGACAAACTTCAAAGCTGGAATTTTACGAGTTTCAAAAATATTTTTCAGGAAAAACTTAGAGTTGAGCAGGAACTCCGTAATCTGAATGATTCTATTCTCGCTCAAGGGATGTTTCAGGCAGATTTCCTCAAAGAAAAATATCTTCTAAAGGAATTGGGTGTTCTCCTTCTCAAAGAGGAAACTTACTGGCATCAAAAATCTAGGGAAATATGGCTGACAGATGGTGACAAAAATACAAAGTTCTTTTTTGCTTCTGTCAAAGCCAGAAGAAATTTCAACTACATTTCTTCTCTCAAGCTGGATGATTTATCTGTTGCGTCCTCTCAATCCCAGATCAAAACCGAAGCGGTGTCTTATTTCAATAAGCTCTTGAATGATTCGGCCTCTACCCTTGGAGCGCAGTCCACCTTCTTTCATCAGACCCCTGCTTCTGTTACTGCTGCTGACAACGACCTGCTTCTTTCCCCTTTCTCCATGGATGAGGTTTGAAAAATTGTTTTTTCTATGAAGAGAGATAAAGCACCTGGTCCAGATGGTTTCCCCACCTCTTTCTTCCAGGATTTTTGGGATGTTGTTGGGTTTTCAGTATGGAAAGCAGTTGAGGAATCAAGGCTTACGGGCAAGATTTTAGGAACTCTCAACCATACCCTCATTTGCATGTTTCCTAAAAATTTCTGCCGAGTCAATGGATGATTTCAAACCTATTTCTCTCTGCAACACAACTTACAAAATCATCTCCAAAGCTATTACAAATAGATTATGTGCAGTTCTACCCAAATTGGTTTCTCAAGAACAAATTGGTTTCATTCCCGGTAGGTCTATTACTGATGGGATCATTATTTCCCATGAATTGATCCATACTCTACATGCCTCCTCCCGAGTGGGCATGATGCTAAAATTGGACTTTAGCAAAGCCTATGATCATGTCAATTGGAGGTTCCTCCTCAAATCTCTTCAAGCCATGGGCTTCGTGAGCATTTTTGTAATTGGATCTTTAGTTGCATTGCCTCTCCTCGTTTCTCTATTTTGGTTAATGGATCAGTAGAAGGCTTCTTCCAGAGTATTCAAGGATTAAGACAAGGTGATCCTCTTTCCTATTTCCTCTTCATTTTGGTTACGGAGGCTCTCATTCGCAACATCAAATCTAGTGTCCAGGATGGTTCCCTCAAAGGTATACACATCACCTCCAACCTTCCAGCCCTCTCTCATCAAAAATTCGTGGATGACACCTTTCTTTTTGGTCAAGGACTATCCCAGAAGCTAAGTGGATTTCATCCATTCTTGACTCTTATTCTTATGTTCACTGGTCAGGTGATAAACTTTCATAAATATATTATTTTCTTCTTTAATGTTGCCCCTAGACTACAATGCAAGATCAAAGCAATTCTAGGCTTCTCTGTGGGAGCTCTCCCGCATAAATATTTGGGCATTCCACTCTTTCATGGCAATGGCAGAGCTCATCTTTGGAACGGGCTCTTAAACTCTTTATCCTCCAGACTTCTCTCATGGAAAGGAAAATGGCTTTCTTTGGCGGTTGCGCTCTTTTAATCAATTCTATGCTCCTTGCAATTCCTATCTACATGTTATCTGTTCTACAGATTCCAAAATCATTCTGCTCAAAATCGAAAAAGTGGTGAGAACCTTCTTATGGCAAGGTAACAATGATGAGCACAAATTTCACCTTGCTAATTGGGATTTGGTCAAGCTTCCCAAACGTCTGGGTGGCATGGGTATTCTGGATCTTGCTCTACAGAACACTGTCCTTGGGAAAATCTTGTTTGGAATTTCATTTCTAACGTAAAAAGGTAGGCCTTCCAAGTTCTTTCTCATAAGTATCTCGGTGGGCATCGTCCCGAGATTTTGTTATCCAGTTCCGAGCTCCCAAGAGGCTCACATATCTGGAATTTTTTTGTAAATCTAGATCCCTAATTGCTGAGGCGGTCACCTGGAACATCAACAATGGTCAGCTCATTTCTTTCTGGGATGAAATTTGGAACAGTTCCCCCACTTAATCTTTCTTCTGCTCTTAATGGTGTAATGAACATAGCAAAGCAGTCCTAGGGTCCTATGGTTTTTGATTATGGCGGCCAGCACCCTAACAGCTCACCATCTTGGCTCTGGAAAGATATCTCTTCCATTGGGGCTAATGCTCAAGAGTCCATCCTCTTCAAGGATGCCATTCAGATAGAAATGCTCTTTTTCTCAACAAAGATGATTGTTTAATTTGGCTTGGGGATGCTTCGGGCTCTTACATAGTGAAAGCTGGCTATAATACTCTCATTTCACATTCTGGTCAAGGGTCTCCATGTTCCTTTGGTGTTGGCATCCAAGCATCACCCCAAAAGTCACCTTTTTTGGTTGGTTAGTTTTGAAAAAGAAGGTTCTTACCCAAGTCAAGCGGCGATCTTGGGGCTATTCTGGCCCCTCCAAGTGTTTATTGTGTGGTGTGTGCCACAAAGGAAGATTTGGATCACCTCTTTTTATTTTCCCCTTTGTATCTTACTGTTGGGATTGGCTTCTGAACAAATTAAATCTAGCCTGGGCTCCATGTAATAACATTGTTGCGACTCTTTCCTCTTGGCCATCTTTCAATTCCAATAGTTCTCTCAGCTCTATTTGGTGCATCGGCCCGTACTTCTTGCTCTAGCACATTTGGTGGGAACGCAATCTTTGTCTTTTTAGGGAACAAGCGGTTGAGCTTCCCACCTTTCTTAACAAGTTGGAAGTGGCCATCTCGGAGTACGTTAGCGCTAATTGCCTATCCTTCTCAACCTTCTCATCTAGGGATTTCTTGATTATGCACTCTTGGCCACTCATTAAGCTCCCCAAACTAGGCTCAATTGTAAAAAAAGGGCTCTCACAAGTTGAAAAATCCATTCGAAGGAAAAGAGCTAGGTGGCATCCCCCTGCAGGGTCATTGGAAACTCAATTTTGACGGTGCCTCCAGAGGTAACCCAGGTAAATCTAGTGCAGGTTGTATTCTCAGAGATGATCGTGGTAATCTCATTAGAGCTGGCTCCTTCCCACTCAAAGATGGTACATGTAACTTTGCCGAAGCCCATGCTCTCCTAGAAGGGGTCAAGATGGCTACACAGTTTGGTTGTCCTTTTTTATCCATCAAAGGGGACTCCCAAATTATTATTTTCATAGTTTCCAGAGGCTTATCCCCTTCGTGGAAAATCAACCTTTTCATCCCCCAAATTCTCTTTTGGCTTGCCAAAATCCGATCTTGGAACATATCCCACAACTTTCGAGAAAGAAATCACGCGGCAGACTTCCTTGCAAACTACGCCATCAATCACCCAATCACCAACATCACTTCTAGTTCAGTTCATGATTGGAATGGACTATTGAACATCCTCTCCCACGATTGGGCTTGCTCATCCTAGTTGTTGGGCTAGAGGCCTCCCATGTGTGTTGCGTTCTTCTTTGTGTGGGAGATCCTTTCCCCCTTTTTTGTTGGCGGTGGATCTTCTTATCACTTCTACAGGAAATTTTTCACATGTGGTTCTTGTCTCCAACGTATCGTTTACCCGACCTCAGCTTCCTTCATTTCTTCCAGGGATGTTTTTCCCTCGTTTTTCATGTGGACAGTGCTCTTTAAATGTTGTTTTCCCATCTTCCTGTGTCATCTCCTATCTGGCTCCTTTCCTAGCTCGGCATTCTCTATCTCCATGTCTTTCGTTGGCTTTCCTTTCGCGTCGCACTCTGCTGATAATTTCGAGAATTGGTTGATTCCTCTGCCATTGATCGGCGATGCCTTTCTATGATTTTCAAATTTTCTCGCAGAGGAGGCCGAAGCAATCGAAACTATTCTTGGAGATTCCATTCATTTTCGAGCCCAACGTCCGAGAACAAACTCTAACATTGCCTCCACATTCATCTCTCTCTGTCTTCTTCTCCATTCAGATTCTGTGGATGTTGAACACGTGGCTATGGACCAAATTTATGCAGTCCATCGGGTCGGTTTGCATGACCAACTGGTCAACTTCTCTCTCCCAGATCCCCTTCTGTGGGTGGAGGAAGTTGATGAGCTCACCCTTGGCTCTGGACGTGGCATCCAGTGGTTATGCGGGTAGTACAAGGATTTGGTGACCTTCGCACAAAATTTCCATCCTACTTTGGATCAGCGCTTTCTCCCTGTGGTTGACGTCGACGCGGTGCTCTTCCGGTTCACTCGTGGTCGATCACCTAAATGAACTTCAGGATCGTGCAGCACCACCTTTGAATTGCTACTTCAGTGCAGCCAACTCGTGTGTAGGATCCTCCCTGGGCTAGCCAGCTCGGTCTTCCATTGCCCCATGGTTTCGGCTGCTGTCCTGCTCCTTTTCGGCGTTCGTTTCTTTGCTCGGCGTCACTTCTTCCTTCTCCTCGCTATCCTCCTCTTTCTTCTCTTCGCACCTTCTTTTCACTTCTTCTTTGTTGTAGGGTTGGGGCCCTTACCCCTCCGGTTCATAGCTCCAGTCAAAAGTGTTTATCAATAAAAAAAATAAAAAAATAAAAACATTGCACAATAAAATAATAAAACCAGAGATATTATAATTCATTCAGACAAATTCCCAATGGAGAGATTACATATAAATGGCTCAATGAACTCGTATAAGTAAAGTCATGGCTAATCTCTAAGTCCTCTCAATATCCCAAATATCTCTCAACTATGAGTTGTGCATTACAACTATTTTGAACACTCATATATTATTTTATAATTATTAAAAACCTATTACTACCAAATAACCCAAACCACTCCTAAGTGTTCACATTATGAACAATATTTCTATATGATCACCCCCTTAGTGTGAACATGGGGAAAGCTATCTCTTGTACTGCTCATGATCTACAAAGAAATGAAGGTTTTCAATGAGTACCAACAATTCAAACAATATGAGGTTTTCAAAGAGAACCTCCAACTCATAAATGGTTTTCTAGTGGAACCAACCACTACATAAAGAACGTACATTATTTTTCTCACATCATTGTTTTTAACTTAGAGGGATTACAAAATAGAAATTATGCTCACACAAGAGCTTTGAACAGAAATATTACTTTGTTCATTATTACAAAAAGCAAACACACCACACAATTGAAACAAAAGCTCACCAATACAATGAAGCAATCTCTTTGTTGGTGAATAACAAGAGATGCCAATTTGCCTCCATCCTCCATCGGCACTACTTAGTATAGGTAGTCATCTTCATCCTCATTTTGTTCAGTTCTTCTTCTTCTTCATTCTCGACTCTTCTTTAACAAATTGTATTAGATTCATCCATTTTTAGCTTTCCTTTTATGATGTCCTTGGCACGAGTAATACAAAATGAATGTTTATGTCCTTTTTCTTAAAATAAAAGCATTCTAATTCCTCTTTGTTTTTGAAAAAATTAGTATGCTTCCTTTTAATATAAAGAGCAGTTTCTTCCTCAATATCTTCTTTTGTTCTTTTTTCTTCAACTAGCAATGCAGAATTCATACCTTCAAGTGAATGAGAAGACATTTGACCAAGAGTAAAAACTACATTATTGTATTTTGGAGGTAAACTATTTAATAAAATAGCTTTTGCATCTTCTTCATCTACCTGAGCACTTACTTTGTTAGTTGTCTTATAAGAGATCTAAGATCGTTAATATGACTTGACATAGTTGCACCCTTATTCATTTTCAACTTGAATAACTGCAACTTAAGTGAGAATTTAGCATTCACAACCTTTACACCAAATGTCTTACTTAGCAAATCCCGTATATCTTTAAACTCTTTTCTAAGTCTATATAATGCAACTCAATATTTGATAAAGCAAGCCTAATAATGGATTTTGCTTTGTCATCCATGGTTTTCCATTCAAACAATTTTGTAGCGTATATTGGTTCTGATTCTTTTCCACTCACAATTCCCCAAAGGTTCTTGTTCATTAATTGCATTTATATTTTCACCTACCATGTGTAAACAATTTAATCCATTGAATTTATCTAATGAAATTTCCATAATAGGTGTCGAACTCGGTTGAAATTGCACCCTTACAATAAACTTTAAACATCGAAAGTAAAATTTTATGACATATTTGTCAAAAAAGGGAAAAAATAAATTTTTTTTTCCAACAATAGAAAAAACAGGATCAATGAGTAGAGATCGAAAAATACACATTTAAAAAAATAATAACACATTAATCGAGTTACCACTAAAAGTTATGACAATTTTAAGTTATAACTTCAACATCTTCCGGACCCTTTCCAAATTTGGCAAATTTTTTTCTTTTTATTTTTTTCATCTGTATCCAAAAAAGGAAAGAAACACAATACCTTTATATCGCGGATCCGGATATTCAAAGAATTCACGCACTGACCCAAGTATGAATTCGTCTGAGTAAAGCATCGCCGTTGTTTGTAGACAAACACACATGTCACATATTTGACTCCAATGAAACACGCTGGTCACATATTTGACTCCAATGAAACATGCAGGTCACAGACTTGACTCCAATGAAACATAGAGGTTGCAAATTTGATTCCAATGAAACAAATTTGATCCAGATATAAATGCCTCACAAATTCCTATAGGTTATCATTGTGGTCTAACCTACTCTAATACTAAATCTTGTAAATATCTATGATTTAATCAAATAAAAAATAAAACATTGCCACAATAAAATAATAAAACTAGAGATATTGTAATTCATTAGGGACAAATTCCCAATGGAGAGATTACATATAAATAGCTCAATGAACTCCTATAAGTAAGGAGTCGAGGCTAATCTCTAAGTCCTCTCAATATCCCAAATATCTCTCAACTATGAGTTGTGCATTACAACTGTTTTGCACACTCATATATTATTTTATAAATATTAAAAATATATTACTACCAAATAACCCAAACCACTCCTAAGTGTTCACACTATGAACAATATTTCTGTAACAACAAACTTAAGAAAGTCATTTAGTAAATTGTTATGTATTTATCTAGCCACAAAGGTAGACAAATATTCTTATTATAAATTTATTTGCATGTGGAATATATTCATTTTAGATTTTCATTAAAAGTATTTTTTTGCATGCATGCTACATGTGATTGATTGAAAAGGGAAACATACACGTCACAATATTTTTGTTTCCGACAACTCCATCTTTTGTTTGCATCAAGTACTAAATACATGCCTATTGGACTAAATTAGAGACATATATAAATATGAAAGTTTATGTTGGAACTCTTATCTCATACAATTTATTTGTCAATATATTTATTTGTAAAAAGGGAATTTTTTTTTTTATAGAAAACTGAAATTTATATGTTATGACATACATAGAAAAATAAAGTTGACGATTCAACACTAGATTATGTGATGTTTTATTTGAAAAATTTTGGTAACTATATTCATGAATATGGTTTCAAATTTTACTTGACACAATTTGCATGCCTTCTACTAATTGAATGGGGATTTCAATGGATTTTTTTCTATCAAGTATGAATATTCTTTTTGCGCCTACATTATCTCTTTAAAAGAAAACATATTTATTGTTTTCTTGTGAATGTAATTTGTTACTAAAATACTATATAATGTTTTGAGAATCAAACGTATGAAAAATACGTAAATAATTGAAATGACAATATGATTGTAAAAGATGAGTCAAGATCACTCATTCAAATGTTGAAATCTTTTTAGAAATGCACATTTAACTTTCTTAAAAGTTAAATAAAAAATTGTACATACAGATTTGTTGTAAGAATTGAAGAAAACATAAATAGAGAGTTGTTGTAATGCCCCAACTTCACTCGTAATTTACTCGTAAAATTTGGAACATTTTTTTTTATCATTATTAAATTTAGTTTAACTATTGATGTCCCTAACCCAAAGCAATTTTACTTAGATGTACTAAACTATCGAAAGAAATTTGATGTATATTTGGCATTGTAAGTCATTCTATTCCTTAGATCCTTAACACTCCAATCTCATAAAATTCATTAGCAGCATCATAAGCATGTCCCAATAACAATCAAGTTCTATTCACTAAATTTACGGTCTCCAAACAATCATTGAAGTTTAATTTATTTAATTTTTCCAAAAATAATACTAACATTGTCACGACAAAAAAGAAGACTCGGATCTTCTTGAAGTTTATAAGATTGATAATCAATTATTCGAGTTGACAATTTAATTAGATTATAAATCAAGATTAATAATGATAATTTAATCAAATATTTAATTGTACATTTTATTTTTTTATTTTAAATTTAAAATAGTTAATTTGGTTGAGAATGAATAAAAACACACCAAATGTTCATTATACTAACAATATCAATGAGCTTATTTATGTTTACCCCATGTCATTAGACTTAAAATTTGGAGTGTACAAAAAATGCAACGGAAATTTAACTACTGTTGTTGTCCGGGTAAATAACAATCAGCTAATTGTGATGTCATAATATCTTAAGATAATAACATTATCCCACGAGCCTAAACCGGATCATGGCCTTATATACACTAGATATGTTTAATCATATTTATTACTATTTCTATTTTTACTGAAATCCAGTTCAACACAGATGATAATCATGATAGTCATCATTTAACTAAGGATATAAATAAAAATCTGATCATGGGGTTATGTGGACCATGATCCCTTCTATTAAAACCTGTTTTTTAATTTTTATTTTTTTAATAAACCGATCACTCACATTAATCCAAAACATCTCTTTTATTAAAGTAAAAGGAATCATTATATGCTTGCCTAGAGGAAAATTCTAGACTAATATATGCCAGGTTGTTCCAACTCCGCCAACCACATTTTGTTTTGGTAATTATTATTCGAGGAAAATGGTAGTTAAGTTTTGATTCGCACTTAACTTGTTTGGTGGGTTTGTTTGACATGGGTTTATTTTTTCCACTCAACTTTTAGTTTTTGCTATTAAATACATGGAGAAACAACCAATAGATTCCGTTCGTATAATATCTTTCAACGTGAATCATGTAATCTGTTAAAATTTTTGTTAAGCAAATGCTCATTGCAATAATTATTACAATTTGAGATGATATAGTATGTTCAATTGTACTAAATAAAAATATTCGCATGGGGTTGTAAATTAGTGGCAGCTAGCATAAATGCAATATCTAAATAAAATGCCCTTAAAAACAAAATAAAATCGTGTTCGAAGCAGCCATGTATTCCCTACATTAAATGGCGTAGAAGATGAGGGTAAATTTAAAATATCTAAAATCCGCAGACCCTAAAATTTCATTATCATATCAAGGAAATATTGATAAAAGGCATACAAGGTGTGGGTGGAATTAAATTGTTGTGAAAGCTCCAGCGCCATTACATTGTGTGAGAGGAGTTGCCTTACTTACAAGTGATAATACATAAATTGTATTTTCTATAATAAGAAATATAGGAAATAATAAAGTATTGTATTATTTTTTTCTACATGTAAAACCCTTGTCACAAATGAATAAATCAATCCATAGTAGCTATACTATAATTTAGATTTTTATTTAATAAAGTACATATAAAGTACAAATATTAGCAATGTAATACTTCCTTAAGGTCTAATAATTCCAAGATTTACAAAAAAAAAAAAAAAAAAACACCTTTTTTTTTTCATTGCTGCAACTTGGGAAATACTAGGAAATACAAGGATTATTCTCACAACCTTTTTAAGCAAGATTTATACAAAGATAAAAAAATGAAATTCATCAACCTAATAGAATCACTTGGCATTCCTTCGTTCTTTACATTTTACAATAATATATAACTTAAAATGTGAGAGGAAAACCTCCCTATAAAGGGAACAACATGTTAATTTTTGCGGGAAAAACACCTTTTTTTGTAAGTAGAAAAATCCATACAAGATCCAAGAAGATCCTGCAAGGCTCCAACTCCGTTTGCAAAAACTTCAAGAGTCTCAAGAGGAAAGGGCTTGGTTGACCACTCAACCTACAATCATCATTCATGTCACTTCCCTAAAGGAAGACATGTTAGCCTCCTCCAAGCCCATGGGAGAGAGAGGGCGAATGCCTCCAAAATGCACAAGGTGAATGAGGGAAAACAAAACACCAAACATATACACAAACAACCCAAGTTTTAAGGTCATCACCACACATTTTAGAAGACTCAACACTTCGAATAGAAAGAAGACAAGAAAATAAACTAACTTGTGGCACCAAAATTTCCTCATAAAACCAAATTAGTATCAAAACATTTGCAAACTACCACATGCCTCAATGGCTTCCCATACCTCCCAAAGGTATTACCATGTTGTGCAAAAAAAAGGAAAAATGTTGGAGAACAAGGTAAGAAAGCATTTAAGACAACCTTCATACCCATTTCGAACATAGCCAAGGAAACAAACATAGATTCCATGCTAAATCAATAAGGATTTAGGAGGCTTACCTCACAAGCAATGACATCCCAAACTCCAAATTGTAAGCTCAAACTTCTGAGAATCTAAAAGATCCCTCCAAGCATGTATCTCATCCTAGTTCTCCTCCCCAAAACTCTCCATGTAGAAATGAGGCCAAAAAGTTCCTTCAAGCTTCAAAGTAAAGGTATATGAAGAGAATCCCCCCAAGGATTCTCACCAATGAGAGGGTGACATGTGTCACCCTCTTCCCTCTCCCAACATGACTCCCACAAGTCCCTATCCAACAAAAGACAAAAGTAATAATGGAGGAGAATCCCCTAAAATCTAAATTAAAATTAAAACTAAATTTCCTCCACTCCAAGGTGGCTCACAAATCAAGCTCATTAATAATGATGTGGACAACAGGGGCTCAAATGGGAGGAAAATCCCATTTGAGCCTTGAAAATACCCTCCTACCCATAGGTAGGGTCCAAGGGGTCTATTTTGGTGAAAATGAGACCCCAACACAAAAAACAACACTTACAATTTCCACTTTTATCCCAAATTCGGGTTTGGGAAAAGTGGCACACATGGAGAGGTGGTGGGGCCCACCTAACTCATGTTTAAGTGGTCCCACACCTCTAAGAATATGATTAACAATAATTAATCATCCCTAACACAAGTAGGAACCATTAGGCCCCTAAAATACCTTAAAACAATGGTCAAGCAAAAATTAATATAATGAGAGTCAAGAGGGAACCACTAAGGGTGTTTGAAACAATCGTAACAAAACAACAAGGCCAAATGAAAAAAATCAAGCAAGGGTAAGTTTTTAGCCCAATCATCTGCTTGTGTAAATCAGAGGTGTATCTCCAAGTCCCATGTTCTCTTGTGGTGAACCTGTATCCTACACACTCAGTTTAAACGTCATCATACTTGCTCGATTTGATAAACCAAATCAAATGATTCTATATACATAGAATTGATCAAATCGGGAAAAATTTAGTGGAGAATTTTCATAAACTCGCAAATATTAGGGATTTTGGAAATTGGAAATGGCAAATTTTTAGTAGTCACTGCCACCCAGTTCGCCAAAAATTTCAGCCGATAAGTCATTTGTATGGGTTAGTTCACCTACTATTTATATGTAAAAATTAACTTATGCATGTATTCACCGAGGTATAATACATAGCTTTGGGGGATTGTAGGGGTACCCGTTTAATAAAGACATCCAAAAAAGAGTGACTATCCATCCAAATTAGGTTGGTGGATAGCCATTGTCTGTAATCCAACCTAGGTTGGACAATAGATGAGGGATAGCTATCCAACCTGGGTTGGATGAGAAATAATGTACGGTCATCCAACCCAGGATGGATGGCTAGGTTAGATAGTAGATAATGTACAATCATCCAACCCAAGTTAGATGACTAGGTTGGATGGTGGCGATGGATGATCGTCAAACCCAAGTTGGACGACTAGGTTGCATGACATATAATGTACAGTCTTCCAACCTATATTGGATGACTGGGTTGGATGACAGATAATGTATGGTTGTCCAACCCAAGCTGGATGACTGGGTTGGACGATAGATAATGTACAGATGTCCAACCTAGGTTAGATGAATGGGTGGATGATGATAATGTATGACCGTCCAATCCAGGTTGGATGACTAATAATGTACGGTCATCCAACCTGGGTTGGATGGTGGGTCGACGATTGATAATGTATAGTTGACCAACCCGAGTTAGACGGATGGGTTGGATGAAAGATAATAGACAACCGCTCAACCTAGGTTAGATGTGGGTTAGATGACAGGATAATGTATGGCCATCCAACCCAGGTTGGACGATCGGGTTGGATGATCGATAATGTACGATTGTCAACCTAGGTTAGACAACCGGGTTAGATGGTGATAATGTATGATCATCCAACCCGTGGAGTTAGATAACGAACGATGGACGATCGATAATGTACGTTCATCCAACCTAGGTCAACGACATATGATGGACAGATCATCTAACCTAGGTTGGACGACAAACAATGGATGGCCATCCAACCCGGATCGAGATGACCGTCCATCCTCTACCATACAACCTAGGTTCGAACGGCCCTCCAACCCATGTAGAACGATGGGTTGGATGTCAAACAATGGAAGACCCTCTAACCTTGATTAGATGACCATCCATCATCTGTCGTATAACTTGGGTTAGATTATGTCCAACCTAGGTTGTATGGTAGCGGATGGACGACCGTCCCACCCAGTCGGCTTTGCCATGAAATGATTTTCAGAATTTCGCTATTGATGCACAAATAAATTTTGAGATTTGCCACCAATTCTAAACTAATTTTTTAGAGGGCGGTCTTAAAATGATTCCTAGATCAAATCAATTTTCACGTTAAAACCTTCAAATTATATTTTTAATTAATAAATGGATACATAGATAATGACCAAAACAATATATATTCACAACATACAAAATATTACCAATTTAAAAGCATCTTAATAACATTTATCAAAATGAACATCGAAACAACCAAGACTAACAATAACATAGGTACCATGTGCCTCACACACAACCTATTAAGTCAAAGTTACCATATTGTGAATAGAGAAGACAAGTTATTATACATATATTTACAAAATTAACCAATATGAGCATTATCCAAAAATATAATTTGTGTAACCTTAGATCCATGATATCCACTACGCTAAATCAAAAATAGGTGGTAAGGGCAAGTGTGATAAGTCGGATATGCGAACCCCATATATCATCATACCATGTAAAAGGAGACAACAAGAGATAATATAACAACCAAATAATTGTAATTTAATTCAAATAAATCATAATACTATTCACTTAATCTTCTCAATATGAATCTATCTCCAAGTCGATCACTATGTAAATGAGCGATAATCTGAAGGGGCACTACGCCGCCCCCTAAATTTAGACTTCCTCCCAGGAAGTCACTAGAAGAGGTAAGGATATGACCTCTTAAGGGTCTCATGTATTACCATGTAGTTTTAGTCACCACAAACATATCCCCATAGATCAAACTTGGTCATGTCATAGTTGTGTTTCTCATCATGATAAAATTAGTAAAGGAAAAACTAACAAATCAAATAAGTTTATTGACATTATCGTCTAAAACTCCTACGTTGTCCACATAAATGGATATGTAGCATAAAGGCCACTTTAAAGAACTAAAGTAAGATGAACCAAGGAAACCAAATTTGTATCTCAAAAAGGTTCATAAGTTATGCATCTTAACGTGGATGACCCAACTCTTGAAAATCATCTAAGGTGCCATGAACACTACACAAGAAGAGAGAAAAAGTTTCCAAATTTATGGGTGATTCCACTTCCTAGTCGCTCTTAACATTAAGTTATGGAAAATAGTTCACAAGATTCTCCATTTTTTAAAACATTTATATTGTTCATTAAAGTGTAAAAAAATGAAGGTTTCCATAATACCCAACATACCATAAGGGCAATGAATTTATTTTTCAATTCTTTTTATGTTCACACAAAGAATGTTCCAGATGGGTTGTATGTGTAAGTAGATATATAACCAACACTAAATTTAAGATCATATTTCTAGTTTAGTTTCAGGGTTCCTTAGCTTGAACCACTCACCATTCAAGTTTAAAATCTTGCTTAAGAAAACCAATAAGGAATAGTTTAAGTTATTTTAGTCTACAAGTCTACAAAACTTTTTCACTATGGAAAACCAATTTCCTCATTTTCTATACCCCAACAAGGCCACTATCATTAATTGAAACATCTAACAACTATTTTCTTAGGGTTTCATTATCTTTCTCCTTTATGCCTAAAACATGTGTCATGCGCAACTTGTTCGGTTTATACAACCTCGTGAGATTGGTATAATTCTCTTTTGGTCCAAAGTTAATCATAGCCCTATCTTAAGAAAAATTGATGCCCATACTACCATAACTTTAAGCATGCCACCATTATCAACTAATAATAGTAATGTATTTGTTTCAACCAAAACATGCCTCATTTTAAGATTTAAATTTGTCACAAGTATAACGTCCTTATCCCATATGGAAACTCAAATGAGAAGAGTGAATTAGATGTCTTAGGAGGTTCAAAACTTAGCAAGGTTACTAGAGAAACTCTCCAACAATTTTCTTATGATACCACAAAATCAAATTGACCTTTCATACTTCCCAAGAAATTCAAGAGAAACAAGAAAGGGTTTCCTCTAAATGGAAACGAAAAATTATGAAATTTTTCCATATTTTAAACATATTGTTGGTCAAACTTTGTTGATCATCCTAGGTCACCATTGACCCACTAAGTCCAAAGGAAGGGTAGTTCCTTAAAACTAGAGGTATAGGCTTGTTTTCAGAAAAAGGGATGTAAGTTCAATCCTATTGAACTATAAAACAATATTGTCATGATGGAGATAATGAGCTCATCAAGGTTTACTACACACAATCGACTCAAAAATTCATTTTAATGCAAGATGTAACACTATCTTAAAAGGTTTCTGTCATTTAAGGTAGGCAAAGTCATTAAAATAGTTTCCACATTTTGCAAGCTCAACTAATATCCTTTTTCACAAGTTATAGATCTATAAGTCGAGATGGTCATAACCATTAATGGCGGATCCAATGAAATTTAAATATGCATCGATGCTATAAACATTATGTATGTGTTTATAATTTTTGGTTATATCTAAGTAAAACATGGAAAGATTTCAAATCAATATTACAACCAAATCTAGTATGCAACTGAGATAGAGGTTCACCATGTGAGACAAAATGTATCATTTAATTGGTCCTATCATTTAGATCGTGTATATTTCATATTCTTAGGGGTATAACAATAAACCTTCTTCCACCAAGGTTGTTTATTATTCATTTTACATGATCATGAATGCGTAAATTGTTCCCATTTGTAATCATGGTTACATGTTACAAAGTATGATTAGAATTTATCTTTGGTAGTTTTCAATTTTTGTGTTTTTCATCCATATCTTCTTATAAATTCATGATACCAAGTACCAACACCAATGTTGGTATGATCCTTACCCTACCAAGTGAGATATGCGTAACCATTTTCTCCTAGAGAGAAATGAGAGATGACCAAGAGAATTCTTTGATATTTTCACATAGTGATTATTTCCTTTTAAGAAAAAAGGTTCGAGTGAGGAACCATTTTTCCAAACATTATATTTTACTCATTAAATTTTGAAAATTAGGTCTCTTGAATAAATTCATTAAAGGTTCATGTTTATTTCATTCGCCATTCATTTTTTAACAATTAAATTGCATCATAACGTTACAAGGTTTACCGAGGTTAAAAAAATTACATTATGGAGAGAAAGCTTTGTTTTTAAGAGTTTGATAAGTTTTTCTTTTAGTATTAGAGAGGGACGAGTATAAAAGGACTAACCTCAAACTATGATAACTTGACGAGTTGTTACCAAATCTATCAATTCTAAAATATTAGTACTAAGTATTATTTCAAGACGCAAAGTTAGTTTATTGCAAATGGTGACACTTTCTTACAATGAAACACCTTGTTTTACCAAGAATGGAGCTTGAAAATTTTTAATAGAACATAGTCATTAAGGTTTACGCATGATATAAATTGATTTATATAATGGTATAATTCAAAACACTAAGAGAGAGTAAGACAAAATCACCTTTATCAATGGGTCCTTATGACCACGATAGTCCTATGTATTTAAGTGCCATGTCCGAAGAACTCAAGTTTACCTATAATTACCAAAGGTATAATAATAGTCCAAAACTTTAGTCTTCTTCCAAATAAGACTAATATTATCAAACTAGAACATTCAAGTAAGCTTATCCTATGAATCCTCAAAATCTAAAAGCACAATATCCTCTAGAAAATCACAACTTATGAAAGCGTGAACCATCCCATACACAAAATATAAAGTCTTTATTGATTAGTGTAATATTATCAACGATGAAAATTTCCATCATATGAAGAAAGAAGACACACATATTTCTGCCCAATTTGCTAATAAATAATGCATAACATCAATACCCATCCACTAATCTATACTACATAGTGTCATTTCCAGTCCACTAGAGAGAATAAAGCATCATGATGGTCACTCTACGAAAGAGGACCGAAGAATTCATAAGATTCCCTCAACCAAAGAGCTCATGTAAATAGGTATTTATATCCACCAAATAGAACCAAATATTAGTAATGTCACTCCACCAAAGGAGGCCTAAGTGTTCGAATCGAGTGAGGGCGGGTCACTCCATGGTCCTAGATGCATAGAGCCTCGTTACCTCAAAACTAAGGGAATGTCTTATAGATCTAAGCATACATTCATGCCACCTTGGGCATACCCCCATATGACAAAAGCACACAATGAGAAAATATCAGAACCATCTCACAATCGGGAACCGAAAACCACATAAAATGCTTTATAACAGTTTAGCAAGTGGCCTCCGATCGATAAAGCTCCGAGTCAACTAAAAGAGATAAAATTGATAAAATATCAACAATAAAAGAAATGGTTAAGTATCTCGCATTCAAAGTATGAATATCTCACAATAAACCCAAATAATAATAAAGAGAGCCTCATAGATTTTTCAATAAATCATATAAATAAGAAGTTGGTTCTAGAAATTTCAAGTTTACAAATATAGCATAAATGAGAAATATCCACTTCACAAACACTACAAATCCTTTCATGGCTTCCTATAGGGGTACTAGTCATTGATTTCGCATCTCAAAATAAACGAGTAATATGGAAAAATAAGCCTCTACAACACCAAAACTTCCAATATTTAAAGCCACTTTGTCCAATCCCATAACCAAATATCCTAACTATCGATGATATTGGCTCTTAAAGCCTAACCTAATGCTAGATATCTTCCCGATGGTCTCTAAGTGTCACTTTGAATATATTATTTCGATAAGTTGAAACAAGCAAGACAAGAATCCATGCAAAGATGAACCTTGCAGTTATGAGACAACGTTGAACAATAACATGAAATTTGAGGTCCTTTACCATATGCTCATCGAGAGCCACATACATATTATAACAAATGGAGCTGAGTATAATGCCACCAAATCCCATCACATGTTGATTAAAACTCACCACAAGCAACACACATGATGTTAAAAAAACAAAATTCTCTTATCAAGTTAACCCAGAGGTACAAGTTCTTGAACCTCACTTTGATACTAACTATAATGCCCCAACTTTACTTGTAAAATTTGAAACAATTTTTTTATAATTATTAAACCTAGTTTAACCATTGATGTCCTTAACCCAAATCAATTTTACTTACATGTAATAAAATATCGAAACAAATTTGATGTATATTTCGCATTGTAAGTCATTCTATTCCTTAGATCCTTAATACTCCAATCTCATAAACTTCATTATCGGTCATAAACATGTCCCGGTAAAAATTGAGTTATATTCACTAAATTTACTATCTCCAAACAATCATTGAATTTTAATTTAATTTAAATAAATAATTATTTAATTAATTTATTTATTTTCCAAAAAGGAATACTAATATTATCATGCCAAAAGAGAAGAATAAGATCTCCTTAAGGGTCATATGGCTGAAGATCAATTGTACCAAGTTGACAATATTTTTTTAGATTAGGTAACAATTTTGTTTTGAAGGGACCAAAAATCACCAATATAAGTGGAGAGAAGATATAACAATTAAGAACCAAGATGCCACCTCTACTAATATGTAGAGCCCCAGGGAGCATCTCTGTAATACGAGTTGAGTGGTGGTTGAGTTGGACCATAGTCTACCCACCCCTAGCAGACCTAGGATCCACTCACCCCCTGTCAAATCTTCATTAATTTCGAGGATACAACTAACCGACCCTCCCCACAACCTTACTCTAATAGTCCATCTCGTATCGAGACCCTAGCCACATTAATGTAGGGAAGAAATTTTTAATTTTAATTAGCCCACCCAAATGATCCGTTCGGCATATGAGAGATAATACGGCCTAATACATGTATCCTTCCTTGTCACCACCGGCAAGCACCATCCACGCCACCTCCTATTAGTTCCCATTTATCTCGAATTCGTTTCATTTGCTATAGTAATGTTTGATTTTTAAATATCCTTTCCCGCCTTGCCCACCTAAGCATCCACGTCACCCAACACCTCCTCCGTCCCTCTAGCCCATTCATGTTGCACCCGAACGTTTAAATTATTGAGTTCTCTATATTAGATCCTTGTCTTGACTTTATCTTGAGAATTCATAACTTTATTACCTCAAGTATACGCACTAGATTGAGCTTTGTATTTGGATTGTGATATCCCGGTTTTTATGACTTGAGTCTACTGACTTGAACATTTCATGAGGACCTTACAAATTACATTGGGTGTATCTTACTATAAAAGCTATATTGGCATATACTTTGCATGGGTATTACATCATCTTTAATAATCAAAATGTAGTGCCCACTCCTCTTCGATACCGATCATACTATCATTTTGACTATTGTTGACTAGAGACATGGAAATTATTGTATTTTGATTAGCGAGACATTGGTATATGGACATTATTTTTATATTTTGATTAACATGTTGATAGATAGTATGGATTATTTTGATTTTCATTATGTTGTGACTCTTATTGTGTATTATACGGACTCCTAAAGGCATGGGTAGACATTTCAGTGTTGATGATGATCTAGTGTTGTTACTTTATATATACTAACACTTTGGATTTTGACATATAGATTATGTTTATATGATCGGGCTAGCCTAGTTATCTCATTGATGTTGATAAAATGGTAGAATTGAAATATCTAGAAATTGTAAATATTGGTAGAATTGATTAAACTTGAAGATGATTTAGCTATGTTATATGATGATGTAAATTGATAGATGTGTATGTGTTTATTGTTTGATGTATATGATACAACCTTGAGGCCGAAGGGGTATTGTGTTGATTGGTTACATGTAATTATACCACGACAACAAGAAGGGGTTAGGAGACTAATGACGGAGGAATATTGGCAACTTCGTGTTATGTGTTTTTTTGTGTTTGCTTGGAGGTCCCCATGGGAAGGGGTAACCTCATGTGTGACCAAGGGGTTTGAATGTTGTTTTAATTCCTTTAGTTTTATTTGTTTAGTTGTGCATGTGATTTATTTATTGTAATGTATGATCACTTTATTAGTGCTTAAGTAATGTGCTTTGTTTAGCTAATTAATCATGTGGTTAAGTTAAATTTATATGTGACAATGTGGGCATTTAATGTGGTTGATAGTCCTTGTTATCTTATTTATTTTTGATGGATTTCATTGATTTTAAGTTGTGCACTCAATCTCACTTTTCAAATCTCGGATTTGGTCTTTGGAACCACTTTTGGAGGCTTTTAGGACAAATTAAGCTTGTCTGTGCCTCTTAAACTCACCCAAAACTATACCTATGATGCGAGGGGTTAAATTTATCCCTCATTATGTATTTTAGGGTGAAAAAGTGGTGAGTAATTGTACTTTCTTACAAACTATTTTATTGTATCCTTTGAAAGTATGGGTGGATGTTTGTGTTTGTAAGAGGAACTTGTCATACCCTCACCAACCTATTGATTAGCCTTGGTCTTTGTGTTTGACCAAGTGAGGTGGATTTGAGGAGAAGTGATGTGGCATCCTACATGCCAACCACATCACCCTCCTCTCCTCTTTTTCTATTTATGTGACTAATTTTGATGTTTTGGGGTTACTCGGTTTTATTTCACAATTGCATATTTTTGAATTTGACTAGGACTTCTTGTTTGGGAGCTTGAATTTTGGATAGAGCTTGGATTGGAAGAGATTGAAGCTGTTTCTTAAATAATTTAGAAGATATAATAGTAAGGTAGGGTCTACACCATTGTATTATTGATTTATTGTGCATTGTTTGTAAATTGGATGCATGTGGTTGAATTGTATGGGATTGGGTAGATTTTGGCCCTAAGTAAGGTGTTGGGAGAGGGAAGGGGAGTCATTATTTTTATGTAAAAATGAGTACGTGAGGATTATTGTGGAGGGATGGTGGGAGGGGTACTCCACCTATGTGGAGGTAAAAGGGATTTATATCATTTTACATTTTGCAAGGGAGAGATAAGGAGTTATTTGTGATTGTGAATGTGCACTTGGAGGTCTTGGGTGGACCCTATTCCCACTTGGGAGGCATAAGGAGATGACTCCATGTTCTTGTCTCCTTGGGCTTATTTTGGAAGCCCTTGTGTTTGTTGGAAAAATTGTAAATGGATTCTTGTTATTGTAATCTTGTATGTATGTGCAAGTGTAGTTTGTGTGTTTGTTGTGTTGTGGAAGCCTTTGTGAAGTTTCCATGGTTTCTTAATGTCCCTTATTTCTCTATTGTTGGGGCTCGGGGCTAATGAGGAGGGTGGATTCTCCTTCTCATTGGAAATAGGTTGGGAGGAGAGTGTTTCCTACTCCTCTTTTCTTGTTATAGTGATTTGGAGAAAAAAGAGAAATGTTATGGAGTTGCAAGTTGATTAAGAGATGAATACATTTGTATTTGAGACCAAAGAAAGAATCCTATTGTTGTAAATGTTATCATGTTGTTTCCACCTTTGAGTGGAAGGATTTTGTAACTTGTATTTTAAAGTGGGTTCTTATAAATTGATTTTCAAACTAGGTATTTCAATGGTTGAAAGAAGAAATTGTAAGTTGTATCAAAATGGAATTCTTGTAAATGAAAATTTTAAATCCATGTATTATATTATTTGAAAGAAGGAATTTTGGAGTTGTATTATAATGGAAATGTATCTCTTTTCAAATATGGAATTTAATCAAAAGTTTGCATTATGTCTTCATTTAAAAAAAAATTCTTGCATTAGAGATATATGGTGTTTCCTTGTGAAGTATTCTTGACAATCTTGGTTGTAAAAGAAAAAGGGACTTATGTTTGAGTTATGTTATACTTTTCATCCTCTTCAAACAAGTAGGTGAAATGGTAGTATATTAGTATGGTTGTTTGATTTTTACAACATTACAAAACCAACAAAGAAAATATTTAGTTCATTGTTAATGAAAAAGGATTCCCTCTACTTTGTAGTTGTCTTAAACGAAAGGAATGATAAAACCAACAACCTTGCATATATGAATATTTATAAATGATATAAACTCATGTGCCCTTATACAATTAGTTAAATGAATGGACCTTAGTTGCACAAAAGGTTGCTTATGAATAAATCAAAAGAAAATAATCCAATACACACACACACACACACACACACACACACACACACACACACACACACACACACACACACACACACACACACACACACACACACACACACACACACACACACACAAAAGAAAAGAAAAGAAAACACAAAATATATATATTAAGGAAGCCATATGCAAATCGAGTTAGGGTTGGTTGTTTAAAAACAAACTATATATATATATATATATATATATATATATATATATATATATATATATATATATATATATATATATATATATTTGTTCATAGTAATGAAGGTGTGTATGGGCGACGACCATCTATTTAATTAAAACAAATACAATGGTGTGGGGGCATCACCCCACCCCAATCCTTTTTTAAATAATAGGATTGGGGTGGGCGTGGCGCCCCGACGACCCCCCCCCCCTAAAATATAAACCCATACTCTATTCACAATGACCCACCCTTTCTAAACCCGCGCACATATTTTTCTATAGACCACTGGTAGATATAAATACACACACACACACACACACACACACACACACACACATTACTAATGAAAAATTACAAATCTTAATAGGCAATAAAATAATAAAATGGAGAGAAAATGGTCCGATGAAGCTATAAAATCGGAAGAAATTTCTTGGGAGGTGATAGCACAACTTGAGGGGAGAGGGACATGAAAAATGATAGTGGAGTAAAACTTTACACCTATCAATTGCATTTTGTGGAAAGTGGGGCAATACAACTCCCTCCCTTTATAAGAGCATCATCCTCGATGCGACATAATACCAAGGGTATCAAAAGGAAAAAAATAATTATGGAAATTTAATGATGACAAGATTTGTTTAGGGATAAAATCTTTGTCGTTAGAACATGACCATAATGAAGTCAAGAAGGTTTAACAATATCTTATATTTTTAATGTTCTATGAAGATTGGTAATTCTGGTTTACATTATTACTTAGTTAATCTTTCTCCTTTAAATTATTCCCAAATTTCAAGCTCTTAATATTCAATATTTAATATTTCAATTGTCTTATGTTCGTGGGTGCCCAATAGTAATTGGCCTCAAGATGTCACAAAAAACTCAACACAACACAAACAACCCATAAGACATCTTGCTACATAATTTCATGATATGTATCGCATCATAGGACCTCTAATTCCACCATGGAAAGACAACAAGTAGTCCACATAATGAAGAATTTCCAACAATTATGTCATTGGCATAAATCTAATAAACACATGTGACCGAAAAGCAGAATCATCACATTGATGCATATAAAAATGATATCACATGACCCAAATACCATGCGGGACACAAGTGCCAAAACCATATCCAATAGTACATAGTAACCAAGAGGAGTTTCAAACCTCAATCATAACAATGCCTAACAAGAGTACACATAACTCATAACACCAACTCCACACATCACAAAACATCACGAAACAACTCCATATATCTCCCAAAGCATAAAAAATAACTCCATATACCTCCCAAAGAGAAATAATTATAGTGCCAAAACCAAGCCAGTCACTCAACCATGGAGCCCCATCACCTAATTTCTCCATATCGGGTCACTCAACCATAGAGCCACATTAAGAATATCGGGTTACTCAACCATAGATACCCATCAATAATATTGTGTCACTCAACCATAGATCCTCATAAAGAATATCGGGTCACTCAACCATGGATCCCCATCTCCTTTCTCCATTTAATGAGGTTGGGTCACCCTATGGACCTAGGCACATAGAGTCTCGTCACCCCCACCCGAGTGGTGTAGTAGCCTATAGTTCAAAAAAATACATGACTTTATGACCCCCTTGGGACATACCCCCATAAAGGAAGCAGGTCCATAGGTCTAACCACTCATTGGTGAATCCATGAACCTATTGAAACAAATTACGACATTAGAACCAACAGAACAATGTTTCAAGTTCCAAGTGGCAAAAATACCTAGCCTTGGGCTAGGATATATAAAAAAACATTTAAACTTGAAAATAAAATTTAAAACTAAGAAAAACAAATGGCTAAATAGCCATAGTTAGTGCAAAAATCTGCATGTTAGTGTAACAACCAAATAAAATGCCCAAAATTGCAACAACTCAACCAAAAGTTAAATAGAGAAATTTTCTAGTTCTAGAGAAGGAAACAAAAAAGTTAAATTTAAGAATAAAATATGTATAAATAAATGAAACATCAAAATAAATATGTGGCCTTATATGGCCACCAAAGGGGTACTCATTGAGTTGTTGACACTCGTACGTTGAGCCTTAGCTCGTAAAAAAACATATCAAATAATATAATTGTCATCATATCTGCCTAAATCATCCCTCCATACTCCCACAAGGCTCAACATAGTCTGAGAGGGGGTGTATAGGTTGTCGATCCACGAGCCTAAAGTGTTTTGAAACACAATATACATGGTGGCCATGCATACCAAATGAACATTAGTGGGTTTTCAATTTATGTACGACTCCATTCCCTATCTCGTACTCAGATCGAGTGACTGGTCAACGATACACCAATTCTAAGGTACACATAGGTCATATATACGCCAACCATATAGGAGAGAGAAAAAGGTACATGTTGCCATCTTCGAGCCTAAGGTGTCTACAAAACATAATATACATGATTCCCAATGGGAAATGTGTCATATATACCAAATAAACGAGAGGTAGATTTTTAATATATTTAAGAATCCACCTCTATCTCATACTTGTCTAGAGTGATTGGTCAACGGTACTAATTTCCTCTCTCTAAATACACACGTTTTACCAATTTCTTCCATTAGGGTTGGTTGGTGTAAGGCTCACAACATAACACATACCTACATTACTAACACAATGGTGATTCACACACATTAACCATAGCGTCTTATGCATGGCATATATATATGGTATAACACAATCATTAATTTCATGGGTTATAATACATCATGTTTCCACATAATACACCTAAAGCACGCAAGAAATATATAATAGGGGTCATACGATTACCATATGCCCCTAATTCACGACATGAACAATAACATATTACATGAATTATATGTATGATGAACACAATGACTAACATTATAACATATATTCAATTGTAATACAACAAGGTGACACACATGATTCATCACAACACAATGATGACATCACGATATAATCCAATTCACTCTACACCAATTTTGTCATGCAACACATCAACACACATTCATATCACATAATAACAAAACAATCCAACACTCCGCAATCCAAAATAACATTCCTTTCATACACAACAAGGTGACACATCACACGTGAACTCCTCAGTTAATCCACAAAAAGGAGAGCGAATACTCTCATCACAAGCACATCAACATGATAACAAATACGCACTAAGTGACATACACAACACGTGCATTCATAATATCACAATTAAAACATTGTTCACATCACAACATATATCACATTACTCGTCCCATCTCGACCACCACCGGAAAGATCATCATAACTCCAATCCATCCCAAAGGTTCAATAACATTAACCTCACTCGATACCATATGTAATGCCCACAATTTCAACACCAAAGTACAACAAAAAATTGTGGATTTTTTTTTCATTACACATAACACAAAGACCACATCGGCTTAAATAGAAAAATTGAACATCACATAAGATATTTTCATAAGCATGGAGCCACATAGACAACATGATAACATATGGTACACATCAATGTATTAATCAAATGACGTAAACCAAGACAATGACCTAGCTACGGCAAGACACACGAGATAGGCATACTCCACAACATGCCCTTTTTATGCTTTACATATTTATTACATTTAGTTTTCAATTATATAACCTTATAAGTTTCTAGTGAATTAAACTGGTAAGGGTGTCAAATTTCCTTTTCCTAAAACTTCAAATATTTTATTTTCATATAGCATTAGCCTTTAAAAGAGGATGCATTGTTGGTTCCTTTCTCAATTTCCATTAATTATTTACAACTCATTTGTTAATCAAATCATTTTAACTACCTACAAGCCTCCCAATATTGATTCTTACGTTAAAGGTTTGTTTCTCAAAATATGTTTAATTGACATTAAATTTTATGCTCATTACAAAAAGGAACTACCAAGATGTTAATATGCTTCTTTTCAATACAAATATTCGATGTTTAAATTTTACCTTTTCTAGACAAGGGGGACTTTCGTGAGGTCCAGGAAGGAATTCTTAGGATTCAAGGGTGATTTAGATTCAATATACCTCTTCCCATAACATCCTTCCATCATAGTACCCTATTTTTCATGTTACAGTTTGCTATAGTTCAACAATTAGTTTAAGTCAATTTAACATTTACACGTCAATTTTTTTGTCATAAAAGAGTTTGTGTTGGCTCAAATGCTTAGTTTCTCCAAGGACAATTCATATTCCTTTTTGTTAACAAAAAGAGAATGCCTAAATCAGTTATGAATACTTTTAGCATAACTTTATTTCTCTAAACAAGTATCTTATTTACTCTTGTTTTCCATTACTCTTACATGGTTACTTTGGACTCTTATTGGCATTGTTTTAGAATAATTATAATTCAAATGACAAATAATTTACACTTAGGGATTCATGTATACTAGGAGTGGTGACCCTATACCTAAAAACTCATTTCATAGCTCTTACGAACCCAAGTATTAAAACATATAACAAGACAACCCAACAACTATATGATTTTCAAATTTCTTCCAAGGAACTATTTAAATCATTTAGTAAAATGCATTAACGATTCTTTCACCAATACCCTTAAGAGAGGTTGCATGATCTATTAACTTCAAAAACACTCATGGAAGGGGGAAACTACACCCTACGAGAAAACACATGGTAAAATGCTACTAAGGGTCACAATTATCTAAGAGGGACAAAGGGAGTTCCAAAGCAAAAGTTGTAAAATTTTATGCGTTTCAAAATCCTTCTAAGGTAATATTTACAATCATTGGTAACAATACATCATAGCTCCTTGTTCATTAGCATCATAAGAGGTCACTCGATTTATTACATTCATTTCTACTCAAGGGTTTCTACACCCTACCACAAGTCAAAATTAGAGTAATAAAATATCCCTTCCTTGCAAAGCCTTCGTGCCACTTGAAGTATTCCAAGACTATAATTTCTCACTTCCGTTAACACTTAGCATATAAATTCCAATAGCACTCAAGGTTCTATGCTTGACTATAGGTCAGTTAAGGCGTGAAAACATATTTATCCCATTAAACCTTTGTAAGGGACAAAGGTGGTAAATTTGTTACTAGCTCAAAGGTGACATATTTATCTGTGAGGAACTAAAAATATCATTAACATGAGTATAATACATAGTAGACTAGTGCACTAACTCCACTTGTGTCATCAGGATCTTACAAAGGGCTCATTGAATGATAAAGGTATCCCAAACTATCTTCTTAAGAATACGGTTGACCACTAGGACACCAAGGTCCAACGTGAACATTGAACTCTAACTCGTCCATGAAAATGAGTAGACCTATGACACCAAGAATTGTTAGTCCTATTTATTGTATGAATGACACGGTTACTCAAATTATCTATTTCTTCATGCAAGGACATTTAAGTTATAGAAATGGTCTTTGAAGAATTTTCTTAAGTGTAGGACAAAAAATCTAATTGTGAGGATTAAAGTATTTCTTAAGACATTAGGGTTTTGAAAACCTAGATGTGACATGATTGAGAGAGAGAGAGTATGAAAAGGTTGAATAATCATTGCATTTATATGGTTTAAAAAATGATAAGTTACTTCCAAACATTTTGATTTTATCTATGAACCACAATAACTATTAGGTAGGTGATTGTTTCAATCATCTAAACCATGAGATCCATATTTAAATTCAAATGGGCTTAACACCTATGAAGTGAACGGTATGCTTTTTACCCATTTACAAAATTCAACTATCTTCCTTGTTTATATAGCTAACATAGTTGTTCATGCATACATTATGTGAAACTAATACTAGTGTTGTAAGGTTAGCTTTAACACAAGGCAGATACAAACAACATAATTTTCTATGTACAATGCTTGAAATATAAGAGTCCAAGAGGAACAATAGTCTTCAACACACATTACTTTTGATAATGTAATTCTCTTTAATTCACTTTCATTTAAAATTTGTAATTAATATCAGTATACAATCTCTAAACGTCATCTCACTGATTACAACATATCACACTCTTAATCCTTCTTGTTCAGAGTACTGCAACTAACATTGCGTCGGTCCTAGGACTAAGTATGGAAATCCCCTACACTCAAGCATAAATCCACACATTCATCATTTTTAACATTTTAAATTAAATATGAGAGACAGGAGAGAGGGATAGAGAGAAGAAGACAAAGTTCATTTCTCATGCATTCACGCTTTCACATTCAGTTACACTTAACGTTTTGGTAACAGAGAGAGAGAGAGTAAGGATGAGAAAGAAAGTTAAGAGAAATATCATTTTCCAGTCACAATGTCACAACCATTTGTGTTTCATGTCCATTTTCATTTCATTTCAAACCAATTTACATTTCCCAATTCATTTACATTTTCAAATCAACCAAAGTATCATAGTTATTTCTAGAGAGAGAAGAGGGTGGAGAGAGAAAAATCACCATAAATTTTAATATTCATTTATACAAGATAAAATATCGAATAAAATTATACATAGCATTGCAATGGTATTACGAGGTCACACACATGGCTAGAAGTCAAATGAGACTCAAAAATGAGATTCTAGCTAAGGTTGAGAAAATTGTCCAAAACAACAAAAGTGCTTACAAGATGTGTCTCGAATGCACTTGTTTCAATCTCAATCAAAATGACACAACAGGTGGTCATAATGGCTACAACTAACTCTTCAAACATCTTGACACAATGATGACCATATAGACAACAAGGAAACATTCAACACCCATCAAGGACAATTCACTTTTCTCTTTAACAAGGCACCACCAAAAAGGACCAATCCACAAATACATATTCTGATTCAGTACACCCCATGGTGCAAAATCCTTTAAGGTTATGTATTCACTAAAAACATATTACAAGACCTGACTTTACGATCTAGAAGATTTAGGTTTGATTCGAGCATTTCTTCTTACAAAGGTGAACTTATTTATTTTATACTATTGACTAATTAGCTTGAGGACAATTTTTCTGAATGAGGTTCATCTAAAGACTGGAAAAACTAGCTAAATTCACTTGATCAAAAAGGGACACCTTCCATCTCACACGAGGTTGCTTAATCATACCCAAGCTACTAAATCTTGATCTAGACCTCCATTGCACAAGGTGATGAGCGTAAGATCCAACTAAAGTGGAGTGCCATTAAGGTTTGGAACTACAACCTCCTTGTGCAAGGATCAATAATTAACCATGCTTAAGAGAAGATTACAAAGTACTATGGCAAGGGTTAGAGTGAAAAGGTCAAGTTATTTCATCATGATGATCTCTTTAGTTATTAACTGACCTTTTAATGAGACTAAAGAGTTCCACTGGATTTGGGTAAAAGCTTCATTTAGCATTCTCTTGATTAAGTTTGACAAAGGATACACATGGGGTTCCCAAAATGGAAGCATTAGACTTAATGTGTTCTTATTCAAACTCCCCTACTAACTAAGATCTAACTATATCCCCAAAAGCCAACAATGAAATTACTTTTAGAACTAATTAATGTTTCACAACAAAGAGGATAAAGTTTAATCCGTAGCTTAGGGTTAGTGAGGGTGGATTATTTTACACTGGTAGAAAACTCCTTTCTTTCCAATTAAAGACTCTTAATTTTATCT
Source organism: Taxus wallichiana var. yunnanensis (assembly GCA_018340775.1). NCBI lineage: Eukaryota > Viridiplantae > Streptophyta > Pinopsida > Cupressales > Taxaceae > Taxus > Taxus wallichiana. The sequence continues at coordinate 172,238,185 of CM031241.1, forward strand.
ACAAAAAACACAACTTCATTATTATCTTATTTATTTATTCATCTATGTATTCATTTTATTTTATTTTTGATTAACTTTAGAAAAAGGATTGCCAACCCACTAAAATATACCTAGAATTGCATTGATGCCAAGACCATGGAGGGTTATTATACAAGAAAGTTTTATGACTCGAAAGAAGAATTTACCATTACTTATCGAGAAAACTAAACATGGGTATAACATTTCTATTCAACATGGCACACAAACCAAAGGTGTCAAAAGATTCGATTGAACTTTGGATGAGAACAAGAAGGTAACAAAATTGGTCAAGCCACGCTACAACATTTTCATGACTGATATAATATTACAAAAAGAATACTCATAACAAGGTGATGATTGAATTTTATTCCTCACAAAAACATTTACAAGTTTAGCTACAAAAGGATAAGACAACCTTATTTCACAAATACAAAAAATCCAAGGCAAGAGGCCTTCCAAACTCCTTTACAAGCACCATTGCAAGATTTACAACACATTAGACATTCATACAAGGAAATTCATAAATCAAACCGATGAAACCTTTACAAATATTTCCTTTATCAACACGCACAAGCCATCTGCACAAGTATTAACTGAGTCAGTTCGTGAGAACTGAGCATGATAAGACTACCCATTGCAATAATAAGCTAACATTTAACAATATCATGAAAGGAATGTTCTATTTCAAGAAAGGATCAAAGCACAAACCACTAATCAGAAAAATTCTTCACACGAGATAAAAGATTTTTCACCGCCAACAAGAAGGAAGTCAAATATTCTAGTAAGAATGATATCTCAAATAATCAAGGCAAGACCTTATTGGTTAGGAAAAAATGTCAAGAGTATTGAGATTTCAATCATGTAATCCCTATGGATTACGTGACTTAAATCTAATATTCAAACCATCCATCTCAAAAGAAAACTTGAGAATTCAAAAACATACTAGTTACGATCATAGACGCAAAACATAACAAGGTTATTCAATCCTTCCAGGAGGGAGGTTTCATAGCAATATGGGTTTGTAACCCTAAAAAAACAATCTATAGTTTCAGTTTTAACCAAGGAGTTTACCACCTCCTCCTTACAGGATCTCTTAAAAAGTAATACTTGTTAACATAATCAAAACCACTCTTCAAATGCATTTAAAAGAGTCACAAAAAGCCATTAATATTAACAACAAACTCCATCATAATCATCAACTTATCTAAATAATATAAAGGAAAGTTAATCCCCAAATGTCATTAATAATTTTTAACAATTTTCCGACATAGGCCAACAATGTATTTAAATAAATATATTTAATTCATAACCTCACAACTATCCTCATAACGTATCACCAAAAGTCATGAGTTAACAAGAGTATTATTTCAATAATGACTACAGTCATCTCAAACATATTTCGGATTCCAAAACCAACACAGAGGTTGGTCATAAACTTACAACCCTTAATAATACGTTCACTAACGATCCACATAAATAAACACAATTCCATCATGAATGAAAGATAACTACACTCATCCGAATAACCCAATACTTATAAAATAATCCAAGTGCAATACCTGAATCTAAAAGATTCAATATTCAACTTAATGGTTTCAACAAAGTATAAAACGGAACATTACTTCCCAGCCCCTTTGAGTTGTTGAAACACCTAACCATGTTTGATGAGCTCATGGCTCCACATAAACACATCAAAGAAAGGACAATCAATCACACAACCAAACCTCTACATTCAGAGCCATCAAACCAATTCTATTTTTGTGAGAGAGCTTAGCAACATAGTGTTATCAAAATTCATTCACTGCACCCATCTATGGGCATGGTACATTTAAGTATATATAATACAACCACTCAACTGGTAAAATAGATTCTCATCCTTGGTAATGCAGAGAAAATTTCACAAATTGAAGAACTTTTCAAGATCACAAGGTTATCAATTTCCAGAAGTTCAATAAAGAAGAAGGTAATCATGCTTACCTATAAGCTTATTGAAAAGATAGTTACATCTATAAGTTCTTTACACTTCAACGGTCTTTAAGAGAGATTACAATTCTTAATAGTCTTCAACTATGACATCCACAACAAGAGAAAACACAGCCAATAATAAAATAGATTCACACTCAGAAGAAAACAAGTTTCAACACCCTATATCCCCATAAGGCGTTATTATCTCTGAGTTGCAAACAACCATTTCCTTCTTTTAGATTTCAGGGATCTATTTTAGCAAAACATCGTATGCACAATCCTTTGAATGGATTCACCCATTGAACCCATTCATTAACATTATTCACCATTTACCTTAATAGTCATAAATCATAAAAAAAAAAAGTCACGCAAGAACAAACCTTCCATAACTTCCTAGGCAAGTAATTCCAAAGTCCGGGAATTCCCGGATCAAAAAAATAGATAACTTATTCATATGCAAGGGAATATAAATTCAACAACAAGAGAGAGATTTTGTATCCATGCCCTTTGGCCAGGCCATTTCTCCATAGATCACAAAGACAATACAACTGAAACTTGCTCGCAGAGCAAGGAGGATTGAAGGGAAAATATATTACTTTTTACTTGTTACCTTAGTAGGTAGCAGAGGTACCCACATTTGATTTCAAGAGTTTGAAACCCCAAATAAAAGCCAACCAAGTATTCCCACAAAGTAAAATAACAGAAGATAGGCTATCAAGCGGCAACTTAAAGCTTGCTAAAAGAAACCCATTTTACTTAGGCGAGCCACAAAAAGCAACAAGATTTGCTAAAGTGATGATAAAAGAAATATAATAATGTCAAGCCGTAAACATAGCTCCCTTTCAGAAGAAAAGTAACATAGTAAAAGAAATGGAATCCCCTCTTTTGAAATTCAGTCATCCAAAACTAACAATGCAGAAAAGAAAAACAAAGGGGAAACCAACACCCTCCATGAAATAAATAAAACAACCACAAAATCCATTTCTAGGCACCATTTCAGGGAGGAGAACCATAAATTTCATGAAATTATAAAAGGGTAGCAACAATATTACAAATTTAGACTTAATATGCTAGCAATTCTTCTCCAAAAGCAAATGCAGCTCACCCACAAGGCGTTCCATCTCTGCAAAGGGGTTTCTAACCCACCAATCTCATATAGCCAACAATCTAGGAAGAGCAGGGCACTAAAAAAAACATGGTAAGATCCCCATGCAAGCGGCCAATAAGGAATAAGATTTTATTTCCCCCAAATGCATCCCACAAACGTGTCGGAATAAATCTACCAATACACATTGAAAAACAATAAAGGAAGACCATACTTTCTACCAACTGCCAAGCAAATAACTAAATTTTTTTCAAAGAGAGGAAAGGAAAATAATGCATCCAACAGAGGTAATCCCATTTGGTTTAGGGCCACATGATAAGGGCCAAGTCACTATTGAAGTGGTGAGAGGTGGTAGGTGGAGTTAAAATATGGGCATTAATTAATAGCCCCATCAAAATTGCACACACAACCCCCTTACGTATTCTAAAATCATAAACCAAGGAAGAAAGGAACCCCTTCCTCCTACACCAACCTAGAAGATTAAAATGCATACAAACTGACATGTTGGAGGGAGCAAAAATCATACTTTCCTTTAATTTAAATGATTAAAACAACATGCAAGCAGGCCTAATGACCAAGGGGGAGACAACTAGAGGTTAATTTTGAAATCGAACACAGATCAACGACCAACCATGGCACCATGACAGGTCATCCCTTCATCAATGTAGAATGAGGTTCGGTCTACGGGAGTGATCAAAACGATACAACAAAATGACATAGAGATAATTAATATTAATATCGATTATAATCAAAAATAAAATAAAATAATGGTTGATCAACAATTAAATTAATAATATCATTATTATCATTATTTTTTAAAATTAATTTTATAACTAAAATTTTTTATTATTCATATTAATAATGACCGACAGTCAAGCTCGACAATTCGAGAACACAATTTTCCTTTAATAGGAAAATCGTAACGGACGTTGTGGGGGCCAACAACTGGAAACATCGACAATGACACAAGCAGACACAATGAAGAGGGAGAATGCTAATTATTCTCTGCAACAAGGGCGAAGCCAACTAATGATCAATAGAAGAACAACAACGTTCGATGCTTAGCAACAAGGCCCTTTGAAGAATGAATAGGAGTAACATCCAACAAGGCATTACACATCATCTCTTATGCACTTCTCAACTAAAATAGTTGATAATTTTCTTAGAACTTATTCATATTGTTTCATCTCAAAGCAAGTGCCAAAATATTTATAGAAGTTATATAACATATTATATGATCTTGTATGGAAAAGTAAATGTTTTTAATATGGTCTCAACATCTAGACAAATTTACGGGAACACAAACATATACTACGTAATACGTTCACATCCCCGGCTTCCTAATTTGGTTAGTATATTATTGACAAGCATAAATGTCATGTTTTTACGCCAAAGATGTTGGAATGCATCCTCCTTACTCGACACTTTGGGTGAAATGGATGGGGCAGAGTGTTAGAGTTAGTGCTCGACGTTTGCAGCAACACCCAACAGTTTCTGTTAGAGACAATTGAACACGCTTTAGATACGGATATAGATCCAGAAATTTCCTACTGAGCGGCGGTTGTACACAGAGATACATCAAACCTGCAAACAGAGATCAGTATTGTCGATAAACCAATTTAGCTTCCGTCTCCTCTTCTCTTGGAATACCACAGTTGCAATTACGTCTTTTCATTATCGATGCGTAGCTACGGTGTAAGGCTATGACGGCTACGCCTATTCCATGTCCTGGGAATGAATATATCTCATTAGGTTCTATCTAATAATATTTTGGGTAAGGAGGCCCCAAATTTGCCCAAGAATTGCTAGGAACTTGATCTTACCGCATCATTCGAAGACGAAACACGATAACTGCATAGCTTCATTTTCCGCTTCAAAATCTCTACCTACACCTTGGTTATGGTTTGAATTCTAATATTTGGTAGGTAGAATGTATCATACTCTTTGACTACAGCCATGCAATAGGATTACATTGAATCCTCAAAGGTTTGCTTTGCTTCTTTGAGAATTTAACTCCTTAGTTAGCATTAGATAGCACATGAAATGTCCAACCAAGTTGTTATTGGGCATGTACTAACCTGCTCTCCTATAGTGCGAATTAAATTTGATAACATTGTTGAATGTCATTTTCTATTATCACAAATAGGTAATGATAATCGTGGAGGATCTTGTAATTTGCTTAGTTTGTTAGGAATTTGTAGGGGTGGTTAGGAATGGACTTTTTTTAACATCTAAACTTTTGTTTAATGTTGACATTTTCCAGAAATTATTTTTAGATTTTTGAATGCTATCATAATTATACAAATTAAGAAATAATTTTTCCATAGTGGAGTGTAGATGCCACGTACCTATATGTATCCGTATGTCTTTTAGGTTGATTTGTTAGATTGTGTGGAATAAGTATCCCTGAGTCATCTTGTGAGTTGCAGTCATGAATTTGTGCTGTTTTAAATGACATTTCTGATCATTGTCATTTTTGGCATTTGTTCCAATATTTCAAGGCAGAAATTTATAGTCTACCGATTACTTATGACATCAGTGGATTGCAATGTCTGGTAATGACTTTCTTTCTAAAATTGGACCCTTGTAGTGCATTACTATTTTCTGGTTAATTGAACATGGAATAAGCTACAAAGAGCTTTTTCTCTTTAGTTTTCCCCGCGATTTTCTTATTGCTTATTGAGTTGAAAATATTTGAAGTTAATGGTATGCATTTGTGTAATGATTAGGGATAAATTTCTAATTTGCATGTTGATCATTGCCATTTTCACCATTTTAATTGTAGTGCTACATTACGATTACATTGTTGTATCATATGTCTATAAAAATTTATCACTTAGTCACGATCTAATGAGGGATATTTGATAGTCTTTTATCCTTCATATGACGTAAATTATAGGTATAAGGTGACTGTTCCATGGAGGAAGGCACCATAATAATATCACCCTTTTAGAGTTTATAACTATCATGAAAATTATAAATCCCTCCTCTTTCATATTGAAAGTCATAAATGTAGGAGATGCACGGGGTTTCATTAGCTAGGCAATATCCTAGTACATGGGTTCATATTGAGGCAATTAAAATCAATAAAAGTAAAGTCAATATACAAAGATACAAAAGGGGGTGAAAGGGTTTAATTCATTAATATTTTGAATCGGTATGTATTAGGGGTACGCTAGAGAGGTGGGAAAAAGGAAAGGGAGGTTTAATTCTAATATAATACTAAAAATTTGAACCCTAGTTTTCAAAACTAAATACTTTAAAATTGAAATTTAATTAGTGTGGTCATAAAGAAAAATTATAATCTCTTTTTGAATAAATAAATCTCAATTAAGAAATTCTTAACCAAGAAATAATAAGATGGTACAAAACTAGGATTAAGTATGCTTTTCAACACAAGTGATATTATTTCATCATCTTAATTTTTTTGAACTATTTATAAATGATTAAAGCTTAACATTTTTAAGGTAATTGGTAATAGGTCTTGAATGGCTTCAACTATCTTTCAAGAGAAAATGCATATTAAAAAAATTTGTGTGATAAATATGATATATTTTTTGTTTAATATATTAGGGTAGAAATAAAAAGGGGTAAATAAAATTGTCATTAAAATATGGGTAAGGTACATGGAAAAAATAGGTTTTTTTAATTCTAATAATATAATGGGAGGGGTATTAACAATTGAATAATTAGAGGTAAAAACTAGAATTAAGGGTATTATTTAATACCCTTCAAACGAACGTGTTATACCATAATTTTACTAAGTGACCCCCGTGTAGAGATGGAATGAAAATTTGGCTTCATATAAATATTTGTATTATATGTTTTTAAGTTTGCATTGATATTAGCATTTTGAAGGTTGGCTCATTGGGTGCCCACTCATGGAGTGCTCCAACATTTTAGTACATAGTTTTTGTTTTAAATTGTGACTGTTTTTTCATGCTTTGATTGTAAAAATGAAAATCCTACTAGGTAAAGAGCTTCCATATTATATACTATACATTTACTTTTGTTGTAATTGTTTATGTTTTATTTTTAAAAATGATCATGTATACTGATTGAAAGTCGGTGGCTATTGGTTGGAAATTTTTCTTAGCAAAAATTTGTTTAGTTGAAAAGAGTGCCTTTGTGAGATTTGATTGACCTTGGTTGAAGGAAGGAGCACTTGGATCTGAATAAACATAATAAGCGGATGGCTACCATTCCTATGGTGAAGGATTTTCTCATCACATTCATGTTGCCCAAGAATTATTTATGGGAGATGAGGAATAGGAAGGCCCTCTAGATCCAACATGTAGACACCATTTTGACTCGTGGGTGAATACGAAAGCGGTTCGTGTACTTAAGATCGTGGGACAAGATTGTCAAAATCTGGAGACCCTCTTATTTCATATGTGTTGAGTCCTTCCAAGCGCACGAAGACGTCATCAACGTGCTCCTCTCAAAGACCATTGAAATCGCTCTAGATATAAATACAGAACTAGATTAATCAATTCTTATATAGTAAAATTAGGTAATATTAGGGTTACAACTTTATCTCCATTTACAAGTATGATTTAACCCATAATGGTGTTTATTTTAGGATGGCTATTAGTGACAGCTTCGTTAAGCACAGTTCCCCATAAAATTCTTTACAACCTGTTTGTATCCAAATTTGTTCTCCTTTTCAAGCTGAGCAGCATCACAGATTTGACATGGAGCTTAGAGACAAATAGATCATAATGTATGTCGTTTTGTAGCCGAGGATGAGATCTAACTGGCCCTTTGTCACTCAGATTGTGGAGAGATGGATAGCACCTTCAAGAGGATTTGACCTATCCTCACTACTTTAGGTTGTGCCTCTTCAACCAGGGTGAGAGGACCGTTAGTGTAAGCTCTGCTTGATGAAGGAGATGGATATATCCTTCTTTTGCACAAATTTTATGAAGAAAACATTGGGAAAGTATGATCAATACCCCATAATTTAACTCTCAAGAGTTGTCACTTCTAAAATATGGAGATACTTTCAAAATAAGGCTATGGTTTCTTGAAGAGATTATGGGATTCTAATTGATTTTGCATATTTTAGTAGTAGAATTTATACATTTGTGGACACATAGGGAAAACAGGGGGTAGTTCGGGATGGATTCATGGTTTTGAATAATTTTCGTGGGAGATTAAGCATGATAAAATTGGTTATACCAGATCTTTGAGAGACTTCACAACAATTGGAAAGATAAATGACATAAAGCTTCGGAATAGTTAAGATATTCCTTCAACCAGAAGGTGTGCTTCAATGGAGGCCCAGATTAGCACGGTTTCACACAATCTCCAAGAATTTAACACGAAAGCTCGAGCCAAAGACTCAATAAAACATCAAATACCCCGGTTCCTCATGCCTAAGATACACTTGAAGGATTACGAGATAATCTTAATCAACAAATGATAATGAAGTGATTTTAAATTGTTTATCTCATCACAGGATGAAATATCTTCTAAAATGAAATTGCAAATGCCACTAAATTATCACAGGGATGAGATCCTGTGTGATTCAGAGGGACTTAAACACAATATTGCAATAGGAATAAGAAAAACTACTTGCAGACATTCGAAACAATCAAACACAAATTGTTGTAATATTGACACAAATTAACTCGAAATTGATTAGATTCATTAGTAGGGGAAAGTTCCTTCAAACAGTCTCAAAGCTTGTCAATGGCTATACACTCGCAACCAACTTGACGTGATTGAGATCTAATACATAGGAAATTAAGCTGGTTTCTTGGATTGGTCTCTCATGAAGATGGGCTCTCTTAAATTTTCTCTTAAGAATTCAACCCCGACCTTTTGCAAGAGTATTCTCATTGCATTTATACATTTCACTTGCTCACTCATCCCAAATTTCCCCCAAAAAGAAGAATATTCAAGGGACCTTTGTTTGTTACCAATTTGCCTCAGAAAGTGACATTTAATAAATTCAAATCCGAAAGCTGCAGATGGACCAATTATGAACTGATCACATTTCTCAGACCCTCGACTAATGACTAGGATTCCATGCCACAATGTTTTGGTAGTCCTTGTAATCATTATGATTCTATCATGCAAGAAATCCCCATTTTAATCATTCTTCGGAGGCTCTGTAAAATTATATCTGACAAGTAATCCTTTTCACTCTCTAGGAAACACCTTTTTCATCCTTTGTGCCTGCAACCTCATCATTTCATCCATTTCCCTCTCTTTCCTCTCCAACTTTGTCCCACATCCACTTCTCTAGTAATCCACATTTTTGCAAGTTCCCAAACAATTCCAACTTTAAAATATCGACCTTAACAATCCTTGGACTCAAAAATTAAGTTGTAAATCCATTCAATGGCACTTCACTTTGACAAAAATGACAAGGAATTTCATCAAAAATGATGAAAAATAATGCGTATTTGCATCTCTAAGAGTCTTGGAGCAAAAATGTCTTAAAAATGCATGAAATCTGTTGATTTCCCCTTCTATACTTTATATTATAGACATCCACGTGTTTCCTTGGTGAAACTACAAAGGAGAAGTACTGGGAGGGAAAGTTTCCAAATAAGCGCGGGCCTTCCATTTGTTTTGGGCCCAAGAAAAACACCTTTTGGCCTTTGAAAAGGCCTCGGTAAAGAAGGAGCTAGTGGAAGCCTCCACATGTCCCAATGGTGCACTTTGAGATGGTCCCTAAAAGTAGAGACCCGAAACAAGTGTGGGCTCACCACGTGTCTCAGTCCATCAGAGTTGTTAAAAAATTTGAAGGATCCACAGAAGGCACCATGTGTCTAGGGTCCGAGACAATTTTCCTTGGCCGTTAAAAAGTCCAAGCAAGGGCAGAGTGAGCAGAAGCCTCTAAGTGTCCTCCTAGCGCTTCTTCAAAATAAAATTTTGGGGCTGATCCCCAAATAGGTGCGGTCCCTCCGCATATCCAGGATCTACCAAAATGACACCGGACGCATGAAAAAAATGTCTAAGTTTGGGCAAGGTAGCGGAAACCTCCATGTGTTTCCCGGTGCAACTCCAAGGTAAAACCAAAAGGTGAATTTTCAGATGAGCGTCGACCCTCCATGTGGACAATTTTTGAGTTGAATTGGGCCTTAGAGTTTCAAAGTGCCTCGCTAAGCTACATGTAACCATAAAGGGCCACTATTCCACATATGCAAAGATATAAATTTGACTAGGAAAATACACCCATCAAACTGTAAAATTCAGTAAAATCACCATTTGTGCCCAGAAATGAATCCTTCTTCAAGGACAAAGAATTTGGAAATGATATAAGGCCCAAATGTGATCTTCCAAGCTGCATCTAATCACGTTTCCACAGATATTGGGACAAAAATTGACAGGGAAAACAAAACGTGACTGTGGAAAAATGGAAGGAAAAAAACCCAATTTTATGCCCAAGTTACAAATTCTTTCACATGGACAGAGGAACGGAAAACAAATTCTGGACTTAAATTGATCCTCGACCAAAAGAAGGGACTGATCATGGCAACCAAATGGAGGACAAAGTTTTCATGCATTAATACGGGGAGATAGAAAAGACGACAAAGCCCGCAAATTGAAGAATTTCAAGGACAAACAGGGTGAGACCAAATTAAGCACCAACACAACCCATTTCACCCATGTCCCCTGCCGCACACATCTCCCTTATTTGACCTTTTTGCAGGATTTTTCCAATAAAATATGATTCTTTTTATAATAGTTTTTTATATTGTCTTTATGTTTTTTTAGTTTTAATTTGATTTAATTTAATTTAATTTGTATGATTTTAAAAGAAACAAATTATTTTATATATCTTAATATTAAGAAATTAAGAGTTTTGTATTTAATTTATATATTAAACTATTAAGATGTATATAATTTGTTAAATTTATTTAAACTATATAACTTTTATCCATACAAATTCATCAATGGACAAAAGATTACTTGAAAACTTCATATACTTTCAATTTGATAAATTCTTAATATTTTGAAAATGTTTGAGAAAGTGTATCATTGTGTATAACCATTAGATAATTTTTTTGATAGTTCACCTAATTAATCTTTTAGCACTCAAAATAGAACCTATATGAAACACACTAAACATTAATATATGGATTTAAATTTAGGTGGTAAATTGACTATTAAGATAGTTTTCATGCACCCCTTTTGCGACCCTTTTGCAAGGATTTTCTTAATTTGTTTCTTTATTACAAACACTATTGTCTTTTATTTTTAACTATAACAAGTAATTACTATCATTGTCGACATAGTTTTTATGACTTACAAATCTCATGGCTGCCTCTCCGCAATAATTTAGAATCTAAAATCTATTGTACAAAATAGATTTCGATCTCGTAGCTCTTATTTATTGCTTATTTTTGGTAGAATGTTAGAGTGAGTAGGCATCGAGTTTAATATTGGAAGAAGATGTGTGTGTAGGTGTGTGTGAGTTATGAAATAATGAAATCAAACATCGAAGCAATGCCACCATATTATCTAAACACTTTTTAAGAGTTTTTGGTTATCCGTAGGTGGCGATGGGCATGTATAGGTTTCCATCTCCTATTTCTCAAACCCATGTGTCCATTCCCAACCACCTCACTATTCCACTTTCAAAAAACCTCTTCTCTTGTACGTTCACTTTTTGTAACCTTGGATGACCTGGATGATCGAAAGAGGACATGGTATGCACATAAAAAAGATTTGTCTCTTTTCAATGCATTAACAATTGATAAAGCTAAAAAAACATTTCCAAATGCAAGCATTAGTAAACATGCCTTTCATTCATAAATGAAAAGAGATGTTGCGGTGTTCTCACTTCTCCTCCCTCAATATTCTTCTTTTTCACCCTACTCACAAGTTTATTTCTGTAGTGCCCACTTCCCTTCGACACTTTTTATTATTGATTTCTGATACTGTTGACTATACTTATGGATATTATTGTAGCTTTTTGACTTAACATGATGTTAGATGTTAGAGATATTGGATTGTTGTTGATTTTGATTCTTAGTATGATGTATGTGGATTATTAGAGACAAATTATATTGATGATGATATGTTGTTGACATGGTTATATATATTTCGACTCGTGATACTTTCGTCATTTTGAGTAGACCTTAACAATTGAACTAATCTTGTGATCATATGGATATTGATGAAATGTAGAATCGAGATGTTGTTAGAAATGGTAAATGATATCATTACTTTCCTAGATGATGTTTTGATTCATATATAGATGATTGTGGAGTTATATTGTATATTTATTTTAGATGTTTTGATGTGGCCACGAGGCCGAAGGAGGTGTTATGTGTTTTACGAGGTAAACATGTCACAACAAACATCGGGGGGATTGGAGACCAACCACATTGGAATGCTAGATGAATTCAACAAGGGTCACCATGGCAACATGTATTTTGTTATGTATGTGTGTGTTTGAATTGTTGTTAGGGGGTTCCCATGGGGGGAATCACCTCCAATTGTGACCAAGGGGTTATGTGTTATTCTTTCATTTAGTTTCTTTTATTTAATTTTAGTATGTGAATTTATAGTGATGTATTCCCCTTTTGTTGATCACTTTATTTATGTATAGATTAGTAAATTAATTAGTTAACTAAATTAATTAAGAATGGATCAAAGAGTTCATTTATTAGAATTGATCTCTCTTGGATTATGTGTGGTAAGCTGAGTGCTTGTGATCTTGAGTGTTGTACACCCTACCCATTCATGAAAATTTGAATTTGGCCTTAAGGGCTAATTTTGGAGGCTTGTGGGAAAATTCAAACTTGTCCCACACCTCTTAAATTTCTATACCAGCCTACCTATGGGTTGGGGGATAAAAAATAGACCCCATTATTTATTTTGGGAAGATAAAAAGGTAAAATTTTAATGCACTTTCTTTCTTATAATTAAAGTTTGTATTTAGGGGGTGTGGGCTTGGATTGTGTGTGTAAGTAAATTATCCTTCCTCTCACCTACAAATTTATGGTGAATTGGGGTTGAGGTTTGAATTTTGAGGTGGAGTTGAGGAGGAGTGATGTGGCATCCTACATGGAGCCACCTCACCCTGCTCTCTCCCTTTTCTATTTATTCAAATTCTTTTACTTGTTTGGGGGTTACTTCATTTCTTTGCGCTCTTGCATTTTTGGGAGTTTGAAGATTTTGGAGTGATTGTGGATTTTTGGAGCTTCTTGGTGATTTTTTTGGGCTTGAAGAAGCTTGGTGTGGGACTCTTGGATCAAACTCTACCATAGAAAGGTAGGAGCTACACTTTTGTAAAATATTCTCTTTTATATTGTGTATATGTGCATTTTTTAGTGTTTTGGTATGCTTTTTGGGTGCTTGGGTAGATTGCCTAAGTGTGGTGTAGGAGGGGACTATGGGGAACTTACATGTGGGGAGGCATAAGAGTTCATTTCATGATTTGGAGGGAGTTGGGTTGGGTGCCCCACCTTAGACAAGAAATTGCTTGCATTTCTTACTTGGTCTATTTTTATGAGGGAGCCATAAGAGATTTTAGGGAGGCATAAGAGAATGTAGGAGGCATAAGAGTGTGTAGGGGTTTTGAGATGTTTATTGGAGGGTTTAAGGTGGGCACCCATTTCCCATTAGGAGGCATAAGTGACCTCCCCATAGATCTTGCTCCTTTGGCTTTTGCATGTTGAAGCCTTGTGTATTATGTTGCTTTTCTTCTTGTGATTGTAGTTGTATTGATTTTTTTTTGTGATTGTAGTTGTATTGTTTTGTTGCCATGAGTTTAATAAATTTTCATTGCAATTTGGTTGGGGCTCGAGGGCCAATGAGGAGGATGGATTCTCCTCCTCATTGGAATTCTTGGTTGGGTGGAGAGTGTTTCCTCTCCCCCCTTTTTTGTTGTGATCAAATGAAGCATGGTGGAGCTCTCTTGTTGGTGATGTGAAACATGGAGCATTGTTGGTTCCTTAAGAAATATTTTCTTGTGAAAAAACCTACTCGTTATTCCCACTTAGGGTGGAAGACTTGTAATATTTTATTTCATTTTAGCTTTCATTCTTGTAAAATTTCCCACTTTAAGTGGAAGATATTGTATTAATCCTTTTGAAGAAAATTTGTATTGATTATTGGATATTAAAGTTGTATTGTATGTTGAAAAGAGAAAAAAGATTTGCTTTTGTAAAGCTAGTTTTTGTAATAGAAAATAAGTATATAAAGTGAAATATCTTACTTCCATTGTGGTTGATTTATTTCCCCACAAAAATGTATTTCTCTTGTTCTAAACAAATTATTGGAAAGTTAGTAGTTCTCATTTTAAAACTTATTGAAAACGTTGTTATAATTGCTTTTAAGAATGGCTAGAATTTTTAGTTTGTAAAAAGGATAGAAATAGTTACTTCTATTGTAATGAAATTACTTGTATAATTCAGATCATGAGCAGAAATATAACACCAAATAACACAATATTCTAGAATAATGATCTCAATATGCAATTAGAATAGCTTCACCACTTCGAGGGGGCAACCTCCAAACCATACAATAATACTCAAATGCTCCAATGATGCTAAACTACTACCTACAATCCCCTATATATACTATTCATATGTTATGGCCATCACCAAGGCCGACCTACTAAGCATGAGAAAGTATAAATGATATAATAAAATAATATGGTAAGCCATAAGTTGGCTACTCATATCCTAATACAAGCAATAGGTTAAGGGCGTAGCATGCCCTTTCCCTTCAAAGAAACATTGTCCCCAATGTTGAGAAGCTCTGGGTGCTGCTGCAGGAATGTCATATCTTCCAATGTTGCATCTTCATTGTCCATATTCTTCCACTTGATCAGGTACTCAGTAATAACCCGTGTCCTCAATATTTTAGTGTGTGTTTGAAGGATGCATTCAGGTTCCAAGATGACCCTCCCCTCCTCATCGAGCTCAGGTAACACTTGTTTGGGCTGATACTCTCTGTCCAATTACTTTCTTTAGGCAAGAAACATGAAAGAATGGATGTATTCTGGTTGATTGTGGAAGTTCTAATTTGTATGCTATAATACCAATCTTTTGCAATACTTGATAGGGGCCATAATACTTCCGTGAAAGTTTATTATCCTACCGTTGTTGTTTCAAATACATTTTCTTATACGGTTGTAATCGCAAAAAAATCCAATCACCAAATTCAAAATGCCTTTCCGTGCAATGTTGAGCATCCTATTTATTCATGTGGTTTTGTGCCATGACCAAGTTCTCCTTAAGACTAGAGAGGAACTCTTGTTGATATTGAATGTGTTCTTCTACTACTCTAACCCACTGTTTTCCTCTCAATGATGATGTGATGGATGGTGGATGGTACCTATAGAGTGCCAAAAAAGGAGACATTTTAGATTAATTATGGAAGGAAGTGTTATACCACCATTCTGCAAGTGGCAACCATTGGACCCATCTTGCTTGTTTATTTGACGTAAAACAATGAAGATATCCCTCCAAACACTTATTTACAACTTCTATTTTCCCATCAGACTGGGGATGATAAGAAGATCTACGAGCTAACTGAGTACCCAAACATGAGAATAAATCAGTCTAAAAATTACTAGTAAATATAGGGTCTCGATCACATACTATAATCTTCGGTGTCTGAAGCATCATCGAAGGCTGTGTCCATGAAGGTTGTTCTACCGTGTTTATAGCAAATGGGTGTGCCAAGGCACAAAAATGAGCATATTTGGTGATTCTATCCTCCACAACCATGATGAAATTTTTCCTTGATTTAGGCAATCCTATGATAAAGTCCATGGAAAGCTCTCTTCCCACCTTGGCTAGGAATAGATATAAGTTGTAGAAGACACGGGGATTGAAATTTCACCCTTATTTTGCTTTGAAAAACCATGCATTCTCGCCACAAATTTTGGACATCCCCTTTGAGCCCTTCCTAAAATAAATCTTGTTTGACTCGATGATAAGTCGTCAAGAATCTAGAGTTCCCCCTACTAGAGAAGAGTGAAGCTTAGATAGAATCCTATTTTTAAGAGTGGAGTTCTTACATAGGTATAGTCTATCTTTATACCATAAAGCATCCCCTTTCAATACAAATTTTTTAGACATGTTTGGATCATTCTGGAGATGATGAATGATGTTTTGTGTGGTTGGGTCATTTCTCCATTTGGACCTTGCCTCATCATCTATCCAATCTTCCTGTAATACGGATGTGGCACATAACAAGGTTGCAGTTGAGTCATCTTTCCACGACAGAGCATCCACAACTACATTCTCCTTCCCTTTCTTATAGATAATCTCAAAATCATATGCCAACATCTTAGAGACCCATTTTTTGTTCTTCAAATGATAAATGCTGCTCTAGAAGTATTTCGAATCACTAGCATGATTTGTCTTCACTTTAAAAGTGTCTTCCATGAGATATGATCTCCATTGCTTTAATGCATGAAGTATGGCTAGCATTTCCTTCTCATAAGTCATTTTGGAAATATTATTACCTTTGAATTGAAAGATCAAAAAGGCAATAGGATGGCCTTCTTACATGAGAACTACCCCCATACCCACCGTTGATGCATCACATTCAACAATGGATGTTTTGGAAAAATCTAGAGTAGCCAATAGCCAACACTGGAGTGGTGCACATGGCCTCCTTTAGTTTCTCGAATGCTTTGGTTGCATCCTCACCCAATGGAAGGATTCCTTCTATAATAAAGTTGTGATAGGTGCAACTATGCTTCCATAATGCCTTACAATCTTTGGTAATAACTGTAAGCCCCAAAATCCTTGTAGATTCTTTAGAGTTTTGGATCCACTTTAACCCCTTCATGAGAGACAATGTGACCAAAATATTCAACCTCCTTGAGTCTAAAAGAACACTTAGAGGGCTTTGCATAAAGTTATGTTGCTCAAGGGTATCCAAAACCTTATTTAAATTATGCAAATGTTCCTCCCATGTTTTCTATAAATTAATATATCATCAAAAACACTAAGAAAAACTTCGCAAGAATGACTTAAAAATAGAATTCATAAAACTTTGAAATGTAGAAGGTGCATTTGTGAGTCCGAAAGGCATTACAGGAATTCATAATGGCCTTCATGTGTGTCGAAAGACAATTTTATGAACATCCTATTAGGAAATAAGAGATAAATTACGTGGAAAAATCCCTCACAGAATCGCAACAGTAGAAACTAATATGCAGAAAATATTACAGATCTCAAATAAAAGTGCAGAATAAAATAACACAACACAAAGAGACAATATTTAACATGGTTCACCCAATTTGGGCTACGTCCACTAAGAATCACTTGCTCATATTTTATTACAAGCCACCACTCTCTCAATACAATACCTAGATCCATTTGGAGCTATGCTCAACAAACTCTACAGAATTCACACCCGAATTCAAAGCACATCTGTAATGTTTTTTATACATCTATCATATGCATAAAACCATATAAATAGACAACTACTTAAGCAATTTTACAAAACCGTGGGTATCAAAACCATGGGCAAAAACCGTCCCATAAACCTATGGGTCAAAATCCCGCCCATATGAGAAAATCACGTTTCCCAATATATCGGGCACGTTTTAAGGCCCAAAAAAAAAAAAGAAAATTCGAGGTTTGTGCCCCGAACCCTGGTGAGGATACATGAAAAGTGTACAGTCTTCAACACTTTCACACATGAAAATAGGCTACACAACCTAAGAGTCTCCCACTTGGAAACTAGTTTTCCTCTAAGAAAACTTCTCAACCCTTCACTAGTTTCCGTGAAGACCAACCAAAGCTGAACACAACTTCAGTTTTCCCTTGTGACCACCTTGGTCATCATGTCTGCAGGATTCTGACTAGTATGGATCTTCTCTAGCTTCAACTTCTCTTCCTCCAAAGCTTTCCTAATGAAATGGTACCTTAACTGTATATGCTTCATCTTAGAGTGGAAAGTAGAGTTCTTAGCTAGGTGTATAACACTTTGACTATCACTATGTAGCTTTCCTTCCTCCTGCTTATGCCCCAAATCCTCAAGCAATTTTTGTAACCAAATCATTTGTTTTCTTGCCTCTGTGGAAACAACATACTCAAAGCCTCATGATTGACAAAGCCACCAACTTTTGTAGTCATGAAATCCAGCTTCACTTTGTTGTCCCACCTACGGTGTAAAGATAACTGTCATGCTCCTCTTGTTTCTCTACATCTCCAGCCATATCTGAATTTACATAACCACACAAAATGGTGTTTGATCCACTGTAGCACAAAAATGTCTCCATGGTCCCTCTCAAATACCAAAGGATCCACTTTACTGCTTGCCAGTGATCTCTGCCTGGATCACTCATAAATCTACTCACCGCTCCCATTGCATGGGAAATATCAAGCCTAGTACACACCATGGCATACATCAAACTGCCAACTACTGATGAGTAAGGTACCTTGGACATTTGGTTTCTCTCCTGCTCTGTCTTGGGACACTGCTCCTTTGATAACTTGAAATGGCCTGCCAAAGGAGTCCCAACCGGTTTAGCATCCTACATATTAAACCTCTCCAAGACTTTCTTAATGTACTCTTCCTAAGATAAAGTCAGCTTCCATTCCTTCCTATCCCGAGATATCCTCATACCAAGGATTTGTTTGGCTGCCCCCAAATCCTTCATAGCAAAGGATTCACTTAGCTGCTTCTTGAGTACTTTTATTTCCTGCATGTTTTTACCTGCAACCAACATGTCATCCACATACAAACAAAGGATAATATAACTGCCATCCTCAAATTTCTTTGTATACATGTAATGGTCAAAATGACATCTAATATAACCTTGCTCCATCATGAAGCTATCAAATTTCTTATACCATTGACGTGGAGCTTGTTTCAAGCCATACAAGCTCTTCTTCAGTTTTCACACCATCTCCTCTTTACCTTTGACCTCATAGCCCTCTAGTTATGCATATATAGTTCCTCCTCTAAATCACCATGGAGAAATGTAGTCTTTACATCAAGTTGTTCTAAGTGCAAGTCTTCTACTGCAACTATTAAGAACAGTTCTAATAGAAGTCATTTTTACTACAGGAGAAAAAATCTCATCAAAATCTATACCTTTTTTCTATGCAAACCCCTTGACCACCAACCGGGCCTTGTATCTTTTCTTGCCTCCTTCTTCCTCTTTGACTCTGAACACCCACTTGTTCTGTAATGCTCTTTTCCTTTAGGTAGCTTCACCAAATCCCATGTCTGGTTCTCCATGAGAGCCTAATGCTCCTCATCCATGGCTTACTCCCACTTCTTCTTGGCATCTACCTACATTGCTTCATCAAAGCTCTCTGGTTCTCCACTATCAATGAGTAATAAATAATAAAGAGAAGAGAAAAATTTCAGGTTCTCTTCTTACCCTAGAAGACCTCCTCAATATAGGATTTTTGGGTTCTGTTGAGGAGGTTCCTGAACTTATTCATGTGTCACTTTTCCATCTGGAAGATCCTCTACCGCTGCATATTCTTTCTTGGATTCTTCCATGTTTTCCTACTATTTGTTGCTTATATATGACTTTCTCATTAAAGACTACATCCCTAAATCAAATGATTTTCTTGTCATTAATACTTCAACATTTATATCCAAATTCATCACCACCATAACCAATGAAAGTACATTTTTTGACTTAGCCTCTAGCTTGGTCTTATCATCCTTGTCTATATGAACAAACACCTCACATCCAAAGACTCTAAGAAATGAATAATCAACTTTCTTACCATACCAAGCCTCCTCAGGTATGCCTCCATCCAAGGAACTTGAGGGTCCTCTGTTTATCAAGTATACGAGTTATGCTCACTACTTCTACCCAAAAAGAAAGAGGTACTCCTACATGTAACCTCATGCTCCTAGCACGTTCCATTATTGTTTTGTTCATCCTTTCTGATACCCCATTCTGCTGCAGAGTTCTGGAACCGTCTTTTTCCTGCTGATTCCATTCTTAGAACAATAATCATCAAATTCATTGCTATAATACTCCCCTCCATTATCTGACCTGAGACATTTTAGCTTAAGACTGTTTCATTCTCTACCAAGGCTTTCCATTTAACAAAAGTGTCAAATACATTAGATTTGTTTCTAATACAATAAACCCAAACTTTCCTTGTTGCATCATCAATAAAAGTAACATAATAACTTGAACCCCAAGAGATGATACTTGAGCTGGCCCCCACACATCAGAATGCACCAACTCTAACTTACTCTCTTTCTTTGTAGGTCCAACCTTGAGAAACCTTACTCGCTTTTGTTTCCCATATATGCAGTCCTCACAGAACTCCAAACCTATTTTTGTATATCTAGGAAAATCCTTCTTTATGATCTCCATGCCCTTATGGCTCATATGACCAAGCCTATAGTGCCACAATGTTGTATCTACTTTTGAAGCCACAAGATTACAAACATTAGTGCTATAAGTGGTTAAATACAAGGTTCCAACCTTCTTACCTCTTGCCACCACAAGAGCACCCTTGGTAACCTTCCAAGAGTCCGTTGTAAATATCACAGTATAACCATCACTTCCCAACTACCTTGCCGATATCAAATTTCATCTTAATGTAGGCACATGTCTGACATCCTTCAATAGCCAAGTATTCCCATTCTGCATCTTAACCTAAACAAAACCTTTTCCAACTATGTTATAAGGCTCATCATCACCAAGAAAACATGCCCAAAATCTCCTTGAACATAATCAACAAAATAATGCCTATGTGGAGAAGCATGGAAAGAAGCCCCCGAATCTAAAACCCAAGATTCATAATATTGTGCAAAGAAAGAATCAAAGCATCCTGACATCCATTACCCATTTCCACATTTCCCTCCTTGTTTTCTTCCTATTGTTTCTTCTTGTCCCGAAGCTCCCAACAGTCCTTCTTTGCATGCCCAAACTTTCCACAGTGCCAACATACTATCTTACTTTTAAATTTTGACTTTGCCTGATCCTTTGATTTTCCATGGTTTCCTCTATTCTTCTATCTCCCTCTAGTTTCCATTGTCAAATCATTCCCTGAAGTAGAAGATTCACCAGATATTTTTCTTCGCATTTCCTTGCTTAGAATCACCCATACAACATCCTCAAACTTCAACTTTGAGTTATCAAGAACCGAGTTGCTTACCGCCATTTGCTGGCTATTCCAACTCTCAGGTAAAGAGCATAGAACTAATAAAGCCCTAACTTCTTCATCAAATTCTATTGTAATCGAAGCTAGCATATTTACAACCATATTAAAATCATTTAGATGATCTACTACTAAACCATTCTCAGAAATCTTCATATTAAACAACTTTTTCATTAAAAATATCTTATTAGAGGAAGAGGATTTTTCATATAACTTCCCGATGCATCTTTTGTAGTCTTTTCCTTTGAAACATTAAATAATACCGAAGATGCAAGACATAGCCGGATTGTCCCAAGTTCCTTCCTATCCAGCAAATCCCATTCTGCATATTTCATGCTTGAGGGTTCTTTCACCTTCTCAGACAGTGGAGTATAAATATCCTTCTGATAAAGGTAATCTTCCATCTACATCTTCCAAAGACTGAAATTCTACCCGTTGAATTTATCAACCCTAGATCTTCCATCATCTGCCATAGCTCCCACTCAAGATAAAACTTTCCCTACGATTCAACACTTCAGCAAACCAAACCAAGCTCTGATACCAATTATTAGGAAATAAGAGATAAAATATGCGGAAAAATCCCTCACAGAATCGCAATAGTAGAAACTAATATGCAGAAAATATTACAGATCTCAAATAAAAGTGTAGAATAAAATAACACAACACAAAGAGACAATATTTAATGTGGTTCACCCAATTTGGGCTACGTCCACCAAGAATCACTTGCTCAGATTTTATTACAAGCCACCACTCTCTCAATACAATACCAGATCTGTTTGGAGCTATGCTCAACAAACTCTACAAAATTCACACCCGAATTCAAAGCACATCTGTAATGTTTTTCATACATCTATCATATGCATAAAACCATATAAATAGACAATTGCTTAAGTAGTTTTACAAAACCATGGGTATCAAAACCATGGGAAAAAAACCTGTCCTATAAACATATGGGTCAAAATCCGACCATATGAAAAATCATGTTTCTTGATATATCGGTACTCTTAGTGTACGAGTCTTAAACACTTTCACACATGAAAATAGGCTCCACAACCTAACACATCCTCATCCTTGATTATAATTTGTTGGTATCCTGAACGAAGATCAAGCTTTGTAAAATAAACAGCACCATGCAACTCATCAAGAAAATCATCAATAAAAGGAATAGGAAACTTATCTTTGATTGTGTACTTATTAAGTTCCCTATAATCAAGACACATGCACCACATGTCATCTTTCTTCTGTACCATCACTATTGGAGAAGAATAAGCACTCTTTTGAATAGCATATTAAGTTCACTCTTTTGCACATATGGGTACCTATAAGGTCTGATGTTAGGCGGTTGACTTCCTGGTAATAATTGAATAGCATGATCATGATCTCTCTTTGGAGGTAAGCCCTTTTGTATATTTTTAAATACAACAGAGTGTGCATCCAACGCTGCTTGCATATCTGATGGTATAATATCCTTAGAATTATGAGCCTCCAATGAAAATATTTGTGCCACAAATCCCTCTACACCCTTTTTTAGCATTTTGTGCGTCTGATGAGAACTTACTATTTGTGGAGACTTTTCTCTTAAGCCTCTTAGCTCAAAAGTCCTTCCTTCAGAGTGAAATTGCATGAACAAGTCTTGGAAGTTCATCTCAATGGTTCCCAAAGTGGTAAGCCATTGAACCCCTAACACAATGTTTGCTCCTCCCATAGAAATGGCATACATGGGACTATTTAGTATGTAATCTCCCATGGAAAGCTTAATGCTATGGCATTTTCTAGAATAAGTAACAATACCTCCATCAACAATCATTACTTGACATTCAGGAGTTGGATAAATGAAACAATTTAGGTGCATTGCTAACTTATGATTGATAAAGTTGTGAGTACTTCCTGAATCAATCAACACCTTTGTGACCTCTATTTTTTAGGAATTGAACCACCTTTAGGGTTTGGGAGTGCTAATACCTGAAATTGCATGGCATGAGATCGTTGGTTGAGGATCTTCGACTCCTCCTCTGGCTCAACCAAGACCTCTGACTCTGCATATTCATTATTCTCTTCATCTTCACTAGGCCCATCAATGTAGAATAACTTCTTTTCAACACATTTAAATGTCCGGGTCCAAATTTACTATCACAGTTAAAACATAACCCTTTTTCTCTTTTTTCTTCAATTTTTAAGGTGTCAATCTAACTGGCCGAGGGAGTGCTAGGGCCAAGGTGTTGTGATCTCTGGCATAAGTGAAATGTTGTCTCCTACTTGAAACAATTTTCTCCTCTGCCCTTCTTTCCATAATCATCGAATCAAAAAACTTATGAGGATTAAACATACGCACCTCATGCTCAATGTGATCCTTAAGACCCCCAAGAAATAGGTCATTTAGATTCTCTTCAGTAATATTTTCCACCCGCAGAGAAAGGTTTTGGAAGTGATGAATGTAATCCTTAATAGATCCTATTTGTCTCAACTTTGCTAATTGGATGAAGTAATTATCTAACACACTAGAATTGTAGTGTAATTGCAACTCTTCAGTGAAGACTTTCCATGTAACATTAAGACCACTCTTCTGCCTTTGAGCACATAACCATCGATACTAGATGAATTGGTCAGGTTCGAGATACAAAGATGTCATGGTCACCTTTTGTCTTGATGGAATTTGATGTAGTTCAAATAAATTCTCCATTTGGTTGATCCAATTGAGTGGATCCTTTCCATCAAACTTTCACATCTTCACTTTTGGAAACATAGTACGGGCCTACAGAGTGCTCGTATCTGGATTGTGTACTCTCGAAGATCCACTCTGGCTCATGTGTCTATTATGTTGACCTGAGGATCCACCTTGATTGACATAAGTATGATTACCCATCATATGCGTACTGAATTTTTGCATGAAATCCTCCAATATTTGTCCAATCCTATCCACATCTTCTTTGTTAGCCACCCTAGATTCGAGGTCTCTCAGGTTAAACTCAAGTTGGCTTACTTTATGGTCTGTCGAAGTAAACCCTAACCCTAAGGAATATGTAGTTATATCTTTTATCTCAAACTCCTCAACTACTATCTCATCCTTTTTGGTGTTTTACCTAGAGTGATGGGATTCTTTTTTCCTCTTATGGAAGGCCCCGCCATGATGCCCCAAAATAGTAGGATGTAGGGATCAAGGTCAAATTTCAAGGTTTTGGATTTCGATAAGAATTCGGCTGAATATATAAAAACATAAAGAACAAACCCCAAATAAAATTTATTTTTCTTTCCGAAAATGTAACGAATTTGAAAAACTTCCACAATTTTCACCCTATGGAGTGATTTTATGAAAAACCCTAAATTTTTAATAACTTTTGTAAAATAAATCAGAAAAGTCTGAAATTTTTAGGGAACCTTATTTGAAATTTTTCACAACTCTAATAAAACTATATCCCACCAATTCTCTTTTGTTTTGCAACATATGGAGGAAAAAAAATTAAGGGTTTTTGCCCTAATTTTGGCCCATTACGCTCCGATACAACTTGTAATGAAATTACTTGTATAATTGGATAATGGCAGAAATAAAACACCAAATAACACAATATTCTAGAATAATGATCTCAATATACAATTAGAATAGCTTTGCCATTTCGAGGGGGCAACCTCCAAACCATACAATAATACTCAAAAGCTCCAATGATGCTGAACTACTACCTACAATCCCCTATATATACTATTCATATGTTATGTCCATCACCAAGGCCAACCTACTAAGCATGAGAAATTATAAATGATATAATAAAATGATATGGTAAGCACAAATTCGGCTACTCATATCCTAATACAAGCAATAGGTTAAGGACGTAGCATCTATTGTATTACATGAAACTTATAGAGTAGTGAAAAATTTATAGTTTTTCATTCTCTTATAGTGGTTGAAAGAAATCTTAAACTTATTTAAGTGGATGGAAAGAACTTAAGTTTTATATTGTCTTTTTACTTCTCCAATGAAATAGGAAAAATTCTACCCTATTATGTAATTCTCTTTTTAAAAATTATTGTAAACTTACTATAAAATTCTTAAGGGAAATGAAATCTATGTTTTTTTAACTTTCTATATAATGTCTACCAAATCGACTAGAAAAGAAAGTGTTATTTCTAGCTTTTAACTTATCCATATTACTATCTACATTTCATTTTGTTTTGATAGTAATGTTAATATCTTAAATATTATTAATAATAAAATATTATTAATATTGAGGGGCTTAATAATATGAGAATATAATGATGCTGAACTACTACCTAGAATCCCCTATATATACTATTCATACGTTATGTCCATCACCAAGGCCGACCTACTAAGCATGAGAAATTATAAATGATATAATAAAATGATATGGTAAGCCACAAGTCGGCTACTCATATCCTAATACAAGCAATAGGTTAAGGATGTAGCATCTATTGTATTACATGAAACTTATAGAGTAGTGAAAATTTATAGTTTTTCATTCTCTTATAGTGGTTGAAAGAAATCTTAAACTTATTTAAGTGGATGGAAAGAACTTAAGTTTTATATTGTCTTTTTACTTCTCCAATGAAATAGGAAAAATTCTACCCTATTATGTAATTCTCTTTTAAAAATTATTGTAAACTTACTATAAAATTCTTAAGGGAAATGAAATCTATGTTTTTTTAACTTTCTATATAATGTCTACCAAATCGACTAGAAAAGAAAGTGTTATTTCTAGCTTTTAACTTATCCATATTACTATCTACATTTCATTTTGTTTTGATAGTAATGTTAATATCTTAAATATTATTAATAATAAAATATTATTAATATTGAGGGGCTTAATAATATGAGAATATAATGATGCTGAACTACTACCTAGAATCCCCTATATATACTATTCATACGTTATGTCCATCACCAAGGCCGACCTACTAAGCATGAGAAATTATAAATGATATAATAAAATGATATGGTAAGCCACAAGTCGGCTACTCATATCCTAATACAAGCAATAGGTTAAGGACGTAGCATCTATTGTATTACATGAAACTTATAGAGTAGTGAAAAATTTATAGTTTTTCATTCTCTTATAGTGGTTGAAAGAAATCTTAAACTTATTTAAGTGGATGGAAAGAACTTAAGTTTTATATTGTCTTTTTACTTCTCCAATGAAACAGGAAAAATTCTACCCTATTATGTAATTCTCTTTTAAAAATTATTGTAAACTTACTATAAAATTCTTAAGGGAAATGAAATTTATGTTTTTTTAACTTTCTATATAATGTCTACCAAATCGACTAGAAAAGAAAGTGTTATTTCTAGCTTTTAACTTATCCATATTACTATCTACATTTCATTTTGTTTTGATAGTAATGTTAATATCTTAAATATTATTAATAATAAAATATTATTAATATTGAGGGGCTTAATAATATGATAATATATTAATATTAATATTAATATTAATATTAATATGCTATTAATATTATTATACTAATAAAAAAGTATGCTATTATAAACTATAGTCATAGAAATAATATTAGAATATGATATATATATACACGTATTTATATGTATTATAAAACAAAGTTTGTAAATGTAAAAACTAAAACAAAAAGAGAAAGGAATGTTCGTGGGTTTAAAAGCCCAAGGGTCGCGGCCTATACTAAGTTGTTAAGCAAAAAGGAATGGTGGGGGAGGGGGGTTAGGTCGCGACCCCACCCCCACCCCATTTACTATGGGATGGGGGTGGGGTCGGTGACCTTCCCCCTCCCCCGTAAAAAAAAACTTATAACCCAATATCTATTACAAGCCCCAAACTTTACCATTGTTCATTGAAACCTATGGCAACTTAAACCTCTACGATTTTGTTTGTATGCAGATTATACATCGAAATCTCACGGCCAAACTTTTTAAAATCAAGATTATATATATACATACTAAATACCAATGTATTTAAATGACATTTTCGGGTTTTTTTCCAATAGAGACATATATATACATATTCTCTTTCGCATATGAAAACACATGTCATTTATATATAGAAATAAAATGGGGCAAAACCCACAAGCACATTTGGGCAAATCAAGGAAATATAAGGTAAATAGAAATAAATAAATACATTTAAAACCCTAATGAGGGTATAAACAAATAAGAAAATAATGGAGCATGTATGCCTCCCCAAAAGCTTAAGAGGGCCTCCAATGGCTTCCCATCCTCCTCCAACAACCCAGTAAAACAAAAGAGATACAATGAACCAAAAGAAAGAGAGAAACTAGTTTTCTTAAGCATGTTTTAGGGGTAGTTGCCTTTTTCCTCGCAAGGGTCCTAAATGAATCCATCCAAGGGATGAGATTCAACCCTACAAAAATAGGTGGGGAGTGGGTGAGTGGAATTTAAATTTGAATTTTAATGTTTTATTTCGAAATAACATAAGTTGACTTTTTAAAGGGTCACTTTATGGGTAGGAGTATGTTATTATCCTAACCTCATGTTTTAAAGGGGACCTTGTTTAATGTTTTAACCTTGTGGGATTAAACAACTTTAGTATTTAGTTTATTGGCCCCTTTACCCTTGTGATTTAATGGTGGGATATTTAACTATAGTGGAATTCATTTTTAATTAAAATAACACTTGGGGGAAATAAACCATGCATAGTCTAGTTAAGTCCATTAAAATATAATGTGAACTTTAATACCTTGTTATAATTGAGAAAATTATTTAATTAAATATAAGCAACTTAGAAATATTAATGTGATAATTTTATTCTCTAATCCTATTTACGAGCATATTTTCCCAAAAAAATATTCCATAATTTTTCTAGCTTGTCTTAGGTTGTTCTTGGGTTTCGTGTGGAAAAACATTTAGTGGGCGTTACACTTGGTATCGAGCTTTGGGTTCAAATCTTGGACCCTCGGGAACACAGGAAAACGTAAGACACAAACTTTGAACCTAATACAATATTAAACGTAGCACAATAGTAAACCGAGAAAACAACTTGTTTGAAAATTGTATATTTTTATAAACATAGAAAATTGAAACAAAAAAAAACATAGAATGATGAACTAACTCTCGCCTTGGTCTGTGCAGGAGGCGCGGACCAGAAGAGGGGTCCTTTCACATAGATCTAGACTTGCCATCTCCAGATCAGGTAGTAGCGGCCATTCTACCTCAAATTTTACGGAGCACGCTTTAGGGACGTCAATGTCACAATACGTGGAGGGTTTTTAGGAGGACAACTTGCTAGACATGATAGGGAGCAATTTGTTGAGGCTCTTGTATCTCCCCAACACAACGAGGAGCATAGGGAACAGAAATCCCACGTGGATTTAGCAGAGCAGAGTCACCGTAGAGGGGGGGAGATAGGATTTAGGGACATAGGGATAGGTCTCGGAGCCCTAGACCTAGAGATGAGCATGTAGAGAGGCCTAGGGGTCGCAAGTCGACAGCTACAGACCATATCAGGGAGATCCTGAAGCTACGATCATCTCACTATTCTGGAGATACAGGTGGATTTCAGGAGGAGGCCTGGTTGGTGAGCTTGAGTAGGTGCTTTAAACTCTGGCCTTGTCCTAACAACACGAAAGCTCGTGTTGTGATCCATCTTCTGAGGGATGGAGTAGGTGTCTGGTGGAGGACCGAGGAGTAAAAGCTCCATGTTGATTTAGAGACGGTTACCTAGGAGCTTGAGGAGTAAAAGCTCCATGTTGATTTAGAGACGGTTACTCAGGAGCTTGAGGAGTGGTTCAGAGTGTACTTATCCCAGAGGTTTATTCAGTAGTGGATAGATGAGTTCCATGACCTCTGTTAGGCATCTATGATTTGTAGATGAGTATGAGAGTCACACGGACCTACTCCAATATGTTGACTATATGTAGGATGAGCAAGTATAGATTCACAGGTTCATCAGGGGCCTGAATTTGTATTTGGGTGGTGTGGTGCACATTCACTTCCCATAGACCTTAGCAAAGGCCATAGAGAAGGCCTATATTGTAGAGGAGACACGGGGAAAGACGTAGTTAGCTGGGGAAAGAGTTTGGAGCCGCATCTAGTAGCTGCAGGATAGCAGATCAAGGGGTTCAACTCCTCCTCGTGGTGGATAGGGTTCAGTATAATCTTCTTTCAGCCACCATAGCAGAGCCCACCTCAATAGTAGTAGCAGCAGATTCATCCACCATTCAGAACTACTCGAGAGATTCGACACACGAGGGGGTGGAGTATGGGGCCTCCTCCTAGGGGTCCCATTAGGACACATGGTGCACCGAGAGCTCGGTCAATTAGAGATCATCGGTAGAGAACTTAGCATCCATGCCTGAGATCATCAGGATCCACAACACAGACCTCTAGAGTCTTGGATGCCGCCTGCATCTCACTTGAGAGGACCAAGAATCTGTTATGGTTATGGCGTTGTTGGACATCATTAGAGAGAGTGCCCACAAAACCCTAGTAACAAGTGTAAGACACATATTTTAAAGCCTACTATTGGTGACATGGGGCGCAACCATCAAATCTATGCAGCGGTCAATAACCACCAGGTTGAGCACCAGTGTACCGTGATAGAGACGACAGGTAGCATTGGTGGCATTCTTACCTCCATTTTGTTTGATTTTGGCTCATCTGATTCTTTTATTATACCATCCTTAGTCGAGCATCAGAGGCTGGTGGTAGTGAGAGTGGTCTTAGTTGGGACGTTGAAATCGCTTCTGAAGCCAAAATTTCGTAGACTCCTTAGTTAAGGAGTGTGTAGTGGATTTGGGACCCTTCACCACTACCTCGGATCTTCGTATCCTTCATTTGGGTTCTTATGGGTTCATCTTGGGCATGGACTAGTTGTCGCATTACGTAGCTAGAGTGGACTATTACCATAAGACTATTTCATGTACAGATGATCTAGGAGTTGAGTCAGTGATAGCAAGAGTTAGGAGGCATGTTTCCATTCGCACCATCTCCGCTATGCAGCTTAAGCAGTGTGTGCGATGAGGTTGTCAGATGTATGTTGTTACGGTTAGTGACAAATCTGAGGATGAGTCTAGTGGACCATCCCTTGATGACCATCCCATCTTGAGAGAGTTTTTTGATGTCTTTCGTGGGAGCTACTGGGGTTACCTCCCCACATGAGATAGATTTTCACATAGATTTTGTTCCAAGACAGATCTTATCTCATGACCACCGTATAAGATGACTACTCCCGAACCGTGGAGCTCAAGTTACAGCTTGAGGGCCTTCGGAGAAAGGCCCGATATTTCTTAGTGTGTCCCCTTGGGGTGCACTCGGTGATTTATGTAAAGGAGAAGGACGGATCTCTCGTGGTTGTGTATTGATTCGCCTAACCGAAAAAAGTAACAATCAAGAATCATTACCCCTTCCACACATTGATGATTTATTTGATCAGATGAATGGGGCCACAGTTTTCTCTAAGATAGATCTTAATTCGGGATACCATCAACTGAGGATCACGGAGGCAGATATTCATAAGACCGTCTTCCATACGATATATGGCTACTACAAGTTCATCAGTAGTGCCTTTTGGTTTGACGAATGCCCCCGTAAGGTTCATGAACTTGATGAATTGGGTGTTCAGGAAATTCTTGGATCACTTCATGCTCATTTTCCTTGATGA
This sequence comes from Taxus wallichiana var. yunnanensis, assembly GCA_018340775.1. Classification (NCBI taxonomy): domain Eukaryota; kingdom Viridiplantae; phylum Streptophyta; class Pinopsida; order Cupressales; family Taxaceae; genus Taxus; species Taxus wallichiana. The sequence continues at coordinate 172,268,943 of CM031241.1, forward strand.
CATTCTGATTTACTCATGTACGTGTGAGGAGTACGAGGAGCACCTTTGCCAGGTTCTTCAGTGTCTTCATGAGTAGCATCTTTACGGGAACCTGGAGAAGTGTGCATTCTTTCAGAAAGAGGTGCAATATTTGGGCCACATCATTTCTAGGGAAGGTATCACAGTTGATCCTTCCAAGATTCAAGCTATTATGGATTGGCCAACACCCACTAGTGTGACCGAGGTGCACAACTTCATGGGTTTGGTAGGATATTACAGGAGATTTGTGCAAGACTTCTCTCGGGTTACACACCCCATCACTTCCCTTTAATGAAAAGGGAAGAAGTTTGTATGGTTAGACAGATGTGATCAGGCCTTCAAGACAATGAAGGAATGCCTCACGACATCACCTATTCTTGCAAAGTGCTGCACCTCAGGTGAGTTCTTCGTTTATACAGATACTTCTCTGGTAGGACTTGGAGGTGTGTTGATGCAGGAGGGTAAAGTAGTTTCTTTTGAGTCTCGAAAACTCAAGGATTATGAGCTCAATTATCTGACTCATGACCTTGACATTGCAACAGTTTTAAATTCCTTGGTGCGGTGGAGACACTTCCTTCTTTACCGAGATTTACACTTAGGATCGAACACTTGAGTCTTTACCACCTCTTCACGCAGCCCAATCTCAACTCTCGTCGGCCGACATTGGATGGAGTTTGTTTGTGAGTACGACATGAAGATAGAACATGTAAAGGGGAAGGAGAATATGGTTATAGACACCGAGTAGACAGAGACATGTGGTTATGGCAACCTGCAAGTGGAGTGCATTTATGGAGTAGGATCTTATAATAGCTTCCTCAAGACAACTTCTACCTTACATACGGTGAGTGGAGATAGAGTCTCATAGATCCCTTGAGGGGAAGTTTGATGGATTTTATTGGAGGAAAATGGCCTTCTCGACACTGCAGAGGTTAGATATATGTTCCTAGAGATGGAGGCTTGAGACAAGACATTTTGACAAAGGATCATCATGCACCTTATTCAACCCATCCCGGGGTGAAGAAGATGCATGCCACCTTGAGATAGTTATACCATTGGAGGGGACTTCAGAGAGATGTGGTTCAATTTGTGTCACACTATTTAGAGTGTTAGAAGGTGAAGGCTGAGCATTAGCATCTAGTTGGCCTTCTCTTTCCTCATGCTATACCGGAGTGGAAATGGGACACCATTTCCATGGAATTTATAGTTGGGTTACCGACGTTGAGATACCACCACGACGCCATCATGGTCACAATGGATAAATTGACGAAAGTGGCTCATTTTTCTCTAGTGAAGACTACCTACACATCTAGTACAGTGGCACGGGTATATCTTGATGAGATTGTCAGATTGCACTTAATTCATTGGAAGATCATTTGTGACCGTGACACTTTGTACACTTCCCTCTTCTGGACTACCATGCACTATGCCCTAGGGATGAAGATCAATTTCAGCACAACTTATCACCCTGAGACAGATGGAAAACTGAGCGAGTGAATCAAATTTTGGAGGACATGCTTAGGATGTACGTTATGGATCATCAGTCGAGATGGGAGGAGTATTTGTACTTGGTGGAGTTTTCCTACAATAATATTTTTCGAGTTCGATAGGCTTGGATCCTTTTCAGGCATTGTATGACAAAGAGTGCAGGACACCTCTTAGTTAGGACAGGTTAGAGGATAGGGTTTCTCTTGGGCTAGATTTACCACAAAACATGGAGTAAAGAGTTATTATGGTGGTGTAGAGATTGTAGGAGGTACACAACAGTGTAGGTAAGAAGTATCCGGATGAGCATAGGATAGATCGTAGTTATGAGGTGGGCATGAAGGTGTTTCTTTGTGTCAGACCACATAAGAGCCCTATCCATTACGAAAAATGTTATAATCTTGCTCCTATATTTGTGGGTCCCTTTGAGATTTTGGAGTGTATTGGTTTTTGGCCTATCATCTAGCATTGTCACCTATCTTGTCTCGCGTCCATGATGTATTTCATGTTTCTGTACTTAGGAGATACATTACTGATCCTTCTCACGTATTACATTAGATTGCATTGTAAGTGCACGATCAAGGGAAAGTGATGGTGGGACCTATCCGTATTCTAGAGAACATGACTCGGGCCTTCGAGGTAGAGAGATTGACTAGGTTTGAGTCCAATGGGACAGATATGATGAGACTATGGCTACATGGGAGGATACGACATTGCTACAAGTCTAGTTTCGACACCTTTTCCAGTGACTTCCAGGAGGAAGTCGAGTCTAAGGGGAGGGGTACGTGGTGCCCACTTCCCTTCAAAAAAATTTATTATTGATTTCGATATTGTTGACTATACAAGTATGGATATTGTTGTAGATTTTTTACTTAGCATGATGTTAGATGTTAGAGATATTAGACTGTTGTTGATTTCGATTCTTAATATGATGTATGTGGATTATTAGAGACAAATTATATTGATAATGATATGTTGTTGACATGGTTATATATATTTCTAAATCGTGATACTTTCATCATTTTGAGTAGACCTTAACAATTGAACTAATCTTGTGATCATATGGATATTGATGAAATGTAGAATCAAGATGTTGTTAGAAATTGTAAATGATATCGTTACTTGCCTAGATGATGTTTTGATTCATATATAGATGATTGTGGAGTTATATTATATATTTATTTTGGGTGTTTTGATGTGGCCATGAGGCCGAACGAGGTTTTACATGTTTTGTAGGTAAACATGTGGGTAAGTGCACCAAGATGGTGGACAATTAAGTGGACATAAAAACCTAAAATTTAGGTACTGCGAGCGTGGTTTATAAACCGCGCTCGTAGTTTTTAAACCGTGCTTGCGCAACTATTTTTATAGGCTCCATGATTTTCAAACTTAAAACCATGATTGTGATTTGAAACCATGATCGCGGTCCTCTGAGACAAAAAAAGACCCGCAACTCCTCATTTTCCCTCATTTTTCCTTTCCAACCACAATTTCTCTAGACCTTTTGCCTAGACCTTTTGCACTCGCGTCAATACCCCCTAAAAATTACTCTTCGGACTTGTGGATCATGATAGTTTCAACCATGCTGCTAAGACAAAGAGGTAAGCTCGTAATCCCGCAAACCATCAAAATATTCCTCAAAACCCTCCAAAAATCCTCAAAACCCTCCAAACAATCAAAGCAAAACCCTCCTCCAAACATAGATCCACCTTCTCGGGCTCCTTCGTCCCCACGAAACCAACAGAACACAAGTCTGATATTGTTGGAAAAATCTGACAAAATAAAATAGCCATTGAGAACCTTATTCAAAATATAAGACAAAATCATGCCACAAATCCATCCCGCATGACTTTAGCCAACACATTACAAACATTGATTGGCGAAGTTGACTCTGCAACCAACCAAATAGACAAATGGAATACCTTTAAACGTGATTGTAGGTAGTGGTATGCAAATAAATTATCCCATGCGGATGTAAAAAAAAATTTAGAAAAGACTGCATTTGTGCATTATTTACTGACCTAAGAACTAATGCCCCCCCCACAGTTACTTGCTAACTGTTCCCAATCCATTGGTGCCACGATGACCGAATCAAGAAATTTTGTTAGTACCGATGGTGGATGGTTTTTTATTATCCACCATGCAACAACAATGAGGTTCCCCTCTATTTTTTGAAGAATTTATATTGTGAGTTCATGCTTAATGAGGTCCCAAATTATTTTGACTTTTCTGATTTTTATTGGTGCGGGAGTGGCTATGCACATGAGTAGACCTAGTGCACGTGTAGGTCAAAAAAGGATCCCCCATGCCCCAAAACCCCCACTGCCTTCAATTATCCCTCCTACAGTGAAGGAGGTTATGGAGATTAACACACTACATGTATTGAGGGAGCTCACTAACACTCTGACCCAACATAGTGAGCAGATTGTATCCGGTGATGTTAGTGGAGGTACCTGGGTTCTAGCATACCACACCACTGTGGATCATGTGGCACCGTATGCACCGCGTGCGAGATGTCATTTGCTAGATCACATGATTTATTTCTCTAGATGAGATGATGGCAGATGCTTTTGGAACTGGTGCAAAGGCTCTTGGTCTTTCATAGGTAAATGTCAAATAAATATTATATATATATATATATATATATATATTATAATATATATATATACAATAGTTTAATTCATGTTTGAGATTTTAATATATATGTATTTCATTGTACGTTATGTACATACATGTAAAAACTAATTTTTTATTTTATTTTAAATAGCAAGATCCGGTGAAGGAAACATCTCAGCATTGACATGCTAGCCATCTTGTAATGAGCATTTTACAAACATAAGTTTCAAGTTTTACTTAAGTTTCAAATTTCATTTGATTGTGCATTTTTATTATTATAATGTTTCACCTGTACATGTACATATTAATATATGTTTGTCTTTTATACATGCAGGAGCCTAGCGGTCATCATCTACTCTGGGAATTGAGGCTATTGGCACGCCTCACGTGACTTTTACACAAGTTAGTTTCTCTTTATACTTTGTTTCTAATTGTGGAAGTTCACGTGGATTATGCTTTGGCTCTATTATGTGGCAGTCATGTATATTAATATTGATTTGTACATTTTTGTATAGGTTATGACTATCAAAGAGACTCCTCCATAGATGCAGATCTGTGGAGGCCTGCTTTGTAGATATCGCTACAAGATCTCTGAGATCCACTAATCGAGGTACAATTTTTCAAATTTGTTAAATTTATTTAGGAATTATTTCTTATTACTTAAATCTACAATATCAAATTTTGTACATGAAATATTTAATTTAAAATTTAATTATTTGTATGTAGCTTACCTCTCATGAGTCTATTGTTGTCCCTGTCATACGACAAATTGATAGGGATCATAACATTGCAATAAGATTTCACATGCATTTTAACTAAATTCTAAGTTTCTAAATTTTGAATGTATTTTAAAAATTTGGGTGTTAAAAACTTGTTGTTTATGAATGTGCAGGTTAGGTTACAGGCCTGCTTAGAGATGCCTAGGACCACACGGATGAAATCCATAGTGGCATCTCCCTCCACTACATCCCTGGGTCATGGACATGCTACTTCTAGCAGGGTGAAGAGAGGGAAGATGTTTCATGATTAGATTCATAGGACGTGGATGTACATAGATATATATATGGGCCAGCTGGTCCTAGTTCATGATTCTTCATAGGACATTGTATATATAGCCTTATGCGACCGCATGTGGTCCTATATGTATGACACACTTGGTTCGAGATGTACACATGTTATGAACTTATATTTTCAGAGACGTGCATTCAACACACTTAGTTTGATACATTATATATCCATGTGTTGGTTTTCATAACGATATTACTTCTATGTTTGATTTAAATTCATTGCACATGATATCCTTTATATGTATGTATATTCTATGTATATTAATTTTATATTTATGTTTGATTTAAAATTTAAAAACTATGGTGCAACATATATGAATATAATGTTACTATGGTGTAACATTCGCATGGTACAATTGTTAGGAAATCAAAGGAAGCATGTGTATTCCTCCATCAACATGGATAACTTATCATTTTCCTCTTAAGTCATGAAAAATATTTCATACCTTGAATCTTCAAATTTCTTAAGTTAGGAAATAAGATGTCTTCCTCAAGGGTTATTTGGTTTTTGAACCTGTGTATTTAATTTAATTTATCAAGGATATTATTCATTTTACCATTGATGAGTATGGTGGTGTATGACCAATCCATTTTTTATATCCCCACCAATATCGCGATAGAAACTTTGGCTTAGAAATATACCATACGTAGCTAGCATGTCTTCCACAAGTATTTCCATCTTGATTTTCTTGTCAGGGAAGTCTACAAATTCTAGCTTGAGAATCTTTCACCTGGCCAAAAAGAGGTAATTATTTTGTTTTCATGTAGTAACAATGGCCAATAAAGAAGGCTGAGAGTAATACTAATAGAGTTAGCAAATTTTATAAGCATGACATTGTCAGAGGCGCCAGAGTCAATAATGTAATTATTCAATTTATAGGTCCATTGACCAACAAGGAAAGATAGAAAGGTTCTTATTTCCTAGAAGAGGAGGATTTTAAGGAAAGAAGGTTCTAGGAATGAGTGGTTCTAGGAGTGAGAAGTGATTCTTTAGTGTTGGTAGGATTCTTAGAACATGTATTTTTACTACTTTATTTGATAAACTAGACGAGGATTCAAGTGTTTTGCTTGGGAAGTAGAAGAAGAGGCTTATTTTTTTATGAGTGGGTGAACACTAAACAAGAGTAACTATTCATATCATATATCCGGATTAATTAGGATAGATGAGCCCTGAGACCAAAAAATCATTCAACTTCGACGGGTAACTATGCAGACTCCATGGCACCTAAGGATGTATCGTTCAATCTTACGCTTGGCGTAGGGACCCTCTACAATATCCTATCTCAGTTTTTTCCTTCTCCAATCGGTGCTCTCGCTGCCCTATTGTTTGCAAACGCGTCGAATAGTGTAGTTTGAGACAGTGTAAGGATGTCAAACAGATATTTTGTAAATGGTGGGTCATAGCACCAAACCAACTACGCGGAAACATCCGGGTGGCTAGGTGAATGCTAGAAGAGGTGTTGTTTTGGTGTGCGAAAATGTCGTTGCTTCCGGGCTACCTCATTCGGGCGTAGTCCCTTAAGAGCCTTGAGACCAAAAAAATTATTCAACTTCGACAAGCGGCTACACGCACTCCGTGACACCTAAGGATGACTCATTCGATCCTACACCTTGGCATAGGGACCCTCTACAATATCCTGTCTCAGTTTTTTCCTTTTGTAATCGGTGCTCTCGCTACCCTATTATTTGCAAACACACCGAATAGTGTAGTTTGAGACAGTGTAAGGCTATCAAATGATATATTTTGTAAATGATGGATCATGGCACCAAATCGACTATGTGGACATGTCCGAGTGGCTAGGTGAATGCTAGAAGAGGCGTCGTTTTGATGCTTGATGATGTCATTACTCGGCTACCCTGCTCGGACGTAGTCCCTTAAGAGCCCTGAGACCAAAAAATCGTTCAACTTTGACGGGTGACTACATGCACTCCATGACACCTAAGGATGTCTCATTTGATCCTACACCTTAGCATAGGGACCCTCTATAATATTCTATCTTAGTTTTTTCCTTCTCCAATCGGTGCTCTTGTTGCCCTATTGTTTGCAAATGCACCAATATTATAGTTTGAGACAGTGTAAGGCTGTCAAACGGTATATTTTGTAAACGGTGAGTCATGGCACCGAACTGAATACGTAGACATGTCCGAGTGGCTAGGTGAATGCTAGAGGAGGTGTTGTTTTGGTGCATGACAACGCATTGCTTAGGGCTACCTCATTTGGGCATAGTCCCTTAAGAGCCCTGAGACCAAAACATCGTTAAAATTTGACGAGTGACTACGTGCACTCCGTGGCACCCAAGGACATCTTGTTTGATCCTACACCTTGAATTAGGGACCCTCTACAATATTATGTCTCAGTTTTTTCCTTCTCTAATCGGTGATCTTGTTGCCCTATTGTTTGCAAACACATCGAATAGTGTAGTTTAAGCCAATGTAAGGCTATCGATATTTTGCAAACGGTGGGTCGTGGCATCTTGAACCAAATGTGCGAGACACATCCGGGTGGCAACGTGAATGCAATAAGAGGCATCATTTAAGTGTGCGACAATTTTGTTGCTTCGGCTACCTCGTTCGAGCGTAGTCGCTTAAGAGCCCCGAGACCAAAAATTCGTTCATCTTCGACGGGTGCTACGAGACTCGTGGAACCTAGAGATGTCACGACCGATCCTACACCTCGGTTGTAGGGACCCCTATAATAGCCTATCTCAGTTTTTTCCTTCTCTAATCGGTGCTCTCGCTGCCCTATTGTTTGCAAATGTGGCAAATAGTGTAGTTTGAGCCATTGTAAGGCTACCAAATAGTATATTTTAGAAACGGTGGGTCATGGCACCAAACCAACTACGTGAGAAACGTTCAAGTAGCCGGTGAACACTAGAGGAGGCATCGTTTTGGTGCTTAACAACATCGTCACCTCCGGGCTACCTCGTTCGAAAGAAGTCCCTTAAGAGCCCTGAGACCAAAAAATCATTCAACTTCGACGGGTGGCTACGCGCACTCCGTGGCACCTAGAGATGCCTCGTCTTATCTTACACCTTTGTATAGGGACCCTCTACAATAGCTTGTCTCGGTGTTTTCCTTCTCCAATTAGTGCTCTCGCTGCCCTATTTTTTGCAAACGCACCTAATAGTGTAGTTTGAGACAGTGTAAGGCTGTCAAACGGTATATTTTGAAAATGGTGGGTCATGGCACCGAACCGACTACGCCAACACATCTGGGTGTCCAGGTGAAAACTAGAGGAGATTTATTTTTGGTGCGTGACAACATCATTTCTTCTAGGATACCTCGTTCGGGGCGCAGTCCCTTAAGAGCCTTGAGACCAAAAAATCGTTCAACTTCGACGGGTGACTAAGCGCACTGTGGCACCTAGAGACATCTCTTTGATCCTACACCTTGGCGTAGGGACCCTCTACAATATCCTATCTCAATTTTTTTCTTCTCCAATCGGTGTTCTCGCTACCCTATTGTTTGCAAATGCGTCGAATAGTGTAGTTTGAGCTAGTGTAAGGCTATCAAACAATATATTTTGTAAATGGTGGGTCATGGCACCAAACCAACTATGTAGACATGTCTCGGGTGGCTAGGTGAATGTTAGAGGAGGCATCTTTTCAAAGTGCATGACAATGTCATTGCTTCGGGCTACCTCGTTCGGGCGTAGTCCCTTAAGATCCCTAAGACCAAAAAATCATTCAACTTTGACGGGTGACTACGCAGAATCCGTGGCACCTAAAGACGTCTCATGTGATTCTATACCTTAATGTAGGGACCCTCTACAATAGTATGTCTTAGTTTTTCCTTCTCCAATCGGTGCTCTTGTTGCCCTATTGTTTGCAAATGCGTCAAATAGTGTAGTTTGAGACAAGTGTAAGGATGTCAAATGATATATTTTGCAAATGGTGGGTCGTGGCACCAAAACGAATATACTGTAAAACATCCGAGTGGTGAGGTGAATGCTAGAGGAGGTGTAATTTTGGTGCGCAACAACGTCATTGCTTCCAGGCTACCTCGTTCGGGCAGAGTCCCTTAAGAGCCTTGAGACCAAAAAATCATTCAACTTCGACAGGTGACTATGCGCACTCTCGTGGCACCTAGATCTGTCTCATCGATCTTAAACCTTAGGGTAGATACTCTCTTCAATATCCTGTCTTGGTTTTTCCTTCTCCAATCGGTGCTCTTGCTGCCCTATTGTTTGTAAACGTGACGAATAGTGTAGTTTGAGCTAGTGTAAGGCTGTCAAATGGTATATTTTGTAAATGTTGGGTTATGACACCAAACCAACTGCAGGGACATGTCTGGGTGGCTAGTTGAATGCTACAAGAGGTTTCGTTTTGGTGTGTAACAAATTCATTGCTTCCGGGCTACCTCATTCGGGCGGAGTCCCTTCAGAGCCCTGAGACCAAAAAATTGTTCAACTTCAACGGGTGACTATGCACACTCTGTGGCACCTAGAGATTTCTCGTCTTATCCTACACCTCAGCATAGGGACCCCTTATAATAGTCTTTCTCAGTTTTTTCATTCTCCAATTGATTGTCTCGCTACCCTATTGTTTGCAAACATGTCGAATAATGTAGTTTGAGCCAATGTAAGGCTATCAAATGATATATTTTACAAATGGTGGGTCGTGGCACCAAACCGACTGCACGGACATGTCTAGGTGGCCAGGTGAATGCTAGATAAGGTATTTTTTTGGTGTGCAACAACGTTATTGCTTCCGGGCTACCTCGTTAGGGCAGAGTCCCTTAAGAGCCCTGAGACCCAAAAATTGTTCAACTTCGATGAGAGCTACACGCACTTCACGACACCTAAGACATCTCCTCTAATCCTACACCTTAACATAGGGACCCTCTACAATAGCCTATATCAGTTTTTTCCTTCTCCAATCGGTGCTCTCACTGCCCGATTGTTTGCAAACGCGCCTAATAGTGTAGTTTGAGCCAATGTAAGGTCACAAATGGTATATTTTGCAAACGGTGTGTCGTGGCACCAAACCAAATGCACCGACACATCCAGGTTGCTAGGTTAACACTAGATGAGGTGTCATTTCATTGCATGACAATTTCATTGCTTCGAGCTACCTCGTTTGGGCACAGTCCCTTAAGAGCCCTGAGACCAAAAAATCGTTCAACTTCGACGGGTGACTACGCACACTCCATGGCACCTAGAGACATCTCGTCTGATCCTACACCTTGGTGTAGGGACCCTCTACAATATTATATCTTAGTTTTTTCCTTCTCCAATGGTGCTCTCGCTTCCATATTGTTTGCAAACGCGCTAATAGTGTAGTTTGAGCCAGTGTAAGTGTGTCAAACGGTATATTTTGTAAATGGTGGGTCGTGGCACCAAACCAAATATGCCAACACATCTGGGTGGCTAGGTGAACACTAGAGGAGGCATCATTTCAGTGTGTGACATCGTTGTTGCTTCCGAGCTACCTCATTCGGGCACAGTTGCTTAAGAGCCCTGAGGCCAAAAAATTGTTCAACTTCAACAGGTGACTACACACACTTTGTGGCACCTAGAGACATCTCATCTGATCCTACACCTCGATGTAAGGACTCTCTACAATAGCCTATCTCAGTTTTTTCCTTCTCTAATCGGTGCTCTCACTTCCTTATTGTTTGCAAATGCACCTAATAGTGTATTTTGAGACAGTGTAAGGTTGTCAAACGGTATATTTTACAAACGGTGGGTCGAGGCACCAAACTGACTGTACACACGCATAGGGATGGTCTTGTAAACACTTATGGAGGCATCATTTTGGTTCTCTAAGCTCCAAGTCCTTCTGGGATTCCTCCTCTAGAGCCAAGAACCCCCTCCACAGGTACATAAATCATTTTTAATTGCTTCTCTTTTCTTATAAAACAATGAAACCTTCTCTTACCTTTGAGAATTTATAATTTTCTAGTAACAGTGCTAACCACGTGAAGGCGGAAGATTTTCTAGCACCACTAACCTGCATATAAAAGTGTTAGTCAAAGAAATTTAAGTTTCAAATCAAAACCATACTAGATATATACAAAATACACAAATTTAATAAAATATATGAACTTAAATTTATCTAACTAACAAATTTATATATACCAAAGAAATTATATATACCAGACATGAGCATTGTAAATTCATTCCAATGAACCATTAGGATCGGATCTACTCTGAATAGCGGACATGATTGCTTCATGATCTGACTCTCAAACCTTCCAAAGAATCTTGTTATTAGGCCTTCCTCAATATCTATACAACTGAATATTTGTCGCTAGAACTAGATGCAAATATAAGAGTATTTTCTGTGTGTCTCAAAGTCTTCAAACACCCAAGCAGAGGAGTTTTTTAATGGATAGCATCGAAGCCAAGTTCCAGTAACTACCATTGACCATGTAGAGTACTCAATATCTTTTCCATCTATAACAGGAGAAGTCAACTTCTTTCTTTCCTCGATGCAACGACATAAGAAATAGTTTATTCCTTCTTCATTTTCTTTTGTCGCAATAACTGCAAACACATGTCCTACCAAGAAAAAGGTTTCAACTCAAATTTATATTGTACATATTAAAGTTTCAATGGACATAACTCAATACAAAATTTGTAAATAGCCATAAATACCTTGTCACACCAAAATTGAAATTTCGTCAAAGACCTTGGATGTTAAAACTTCATCTGCATAAATAAGTCATAATGCTTGTGGAGGTTAATAACTAGGAAGTGGAGTTAGATGCGTACAAATCCATCCATCCACCCATTCTTGTGAATCACACTCAGCAGTGATAAATTCGATACAAGATGCACAAAAACATGTCAACTTTCTTGTCCATATGACCCACGAAGTAGCGTCTGAGCTACAAAATGAGTGCATATCACTAGACCCGGTGAGTGTCATACAATCCTCTTAGTTAGCAATTTGTTGTTTCTTTATCAACCAAAAATATTTGCGAACCTTGGAAATTTATTGAGAACCTCGGGCCATGTTTTCAATACACCATTCCACTATGCTCTTTGCATCTTTCAATTTAGTACCATATGTGTACTTCAACTCTTCTCTTGCAAGAGCTCTTTTCACACATGCCCTTGCACCGTCATGCTCTCCTTTTCCATTTCCAACCTCAGTGAAACTCCAAATATGTTGCACACCCATCTTGACATGTATCCTACTCATCCAATAAAACATTCATGCATTCTTAAACTAAGACGTGTAATTATCTGACCATATATAATGTTATTTGAAATGGATGTCCATATCAGACAAGTTTTCATAAAATAACTAGAAACACCCTTGCACAAATTCAGTAGAATGCGTACGATCATCACAAATATAAAATTGGTACTCTCTTAAAAAATGTATCATTCTCTATACTATTAGGAGAATGTATAAATGTTATATGCACAAAAATTGTAGCTTGTACTAAATTGTAATATTGTGATTGAACCTCCATTTGTGGTTGAAATGTGTAATTCTCTGCAAAATCGACCACTGAAACAATAGTACCAATAGGAAATGTGTATTTGCATATCTTGAATTGTTCATCCAACCATCGAACTCTATGTGTATGCCTAGCAAACTCATAAACAATTTCATCCTTAAATTTTCTCATAAATTGAAAAACAAGCATATGTTATGTAACTAGCTCACATCGTTTAGACTCTTTTCCATCTTTCAACTGGTATGCAACTGATTTATATTTATCAAAATCAACTAAATTATTTCCTATTACACCTTCAATTTTCTCATGGATGCAACTTTCTAATTTAGGTAATCCGCCACATGTACCACAACTTCCATCTAAACAATCTTGACTATAAAAAAAATTGTACAACTTATTTTTCACAAAATATCGTAGAATCAAATCCTGGAAGATATTGATGGAACTTGAACACCACATTCTGATAACATAGTTTTAGAATGTAAAATAGAACGAATACATAAAAATTTTGTATAATGCATAGCAAATTCAACATGTTACCTACAACAAGTGGTGCGAGTGTGGTTGATTTTCACATAGAATGGTTTTAACATTTTAAAAAATATTGACTAATTTTAATTTCTAGATGCTCTTGTTCAAACTTACAAAAAAATTGAGTTTGAGTCATATCTAAGAAATACTTTGGATGTGGTTCGCAATTAATAGAACCAACTCTCCATTTTACAACATCTATTATATTAGGTGAAACTCTAGTGTTATCATGCCAAAATTAAATAACAAGTTCTCTTATAGCATCAGTATTATATTTGTCCTTATGCAGTGCTCTAGCAGAAAATGCCCAGAAATTGGTGTTATTGAGTGATTGACAGATATCACGTATTTTAATTACTTTCATTAGAGTTTTTTTATTAACTTGCAACATTCGACTTGTTTATGTAATCACACGATGTTTTTTATTGATTCACTTACAACACTAGTAGCAAGTACATGACGCACATATTTTATTATCCCTAGTGTGTCTCTTGACACCAACAGTGTGATATGCATCATGAAGGTTTTCAACAATTGTAGAGGTTTAACCACATATATTAGATGTTGTCAATCCTAATGTGTTTAATGTAAGTCTCATTTTATTCAATTTCATCAAACTAACCAACAACTGATATCTTTGGGAATCATTTAAAATTTCAAAATGATTATCCCAAATTTCAGTGGCTTTTCTTCTTATTTGTTGTTCAGAAAGTTTGTCACACATTGGTTTTAAAATGTTTTCATCAATTTCAATAAAATAATTAGGTTTCTTAGGAAAATCCTAGTAGGTGTTTTTGTCAAATTTTACTTGTCTACGTTTCAATCTAGATTTCTTTATTCACATTTTCATTGTCTCCTTCAATTTCAACATTGACAGTAAAAACATCTTCATCACGAGTATTTAATTCAACTTCAACATTGACAGTAGAAACATTACCTGGTTCCTCATTGCTTACAATAGTAGGGGTTAAAGATGAACCTCTTCTTGATTCAAGAAGATTTCGCATTCGCTCAGCATTTTGAAATTTGTTTTCCTCTAATTTGTTTGGTTCTTTTTACTTAATGACTTCCTTTTTTGACTTTGTTTCTTGTCTCCCATGATGTTTTACTTTCGGTGATAAGAAAAACATGTAGCAAATGATAGAATTTTACAGTAATCCGTACAATAAAGTCAAACAATAAAAATCACATGGTAATTAGAACATTGGGATGCGTATAAATATGATTTATGAACCGTAATTGCGCTTTATAAATCACGCTCGTAGTTTATAAAGCGTGATCGTGGTTCTTGTTTAAAAATCCATGATTGTTGTTTGTAAACCGTGATCGCGGTTCTATCTATATAATCAAATTTGACCTAAGGCTCGGGAAATCTTTGTTTTGCCCCAACCAAAGCTATGGAAGGTCATTATGAAATGTAAAGGGTCAAAAAACTTCAAATTTCTCTTCCACAGACTTGAACCATGTTAAAAACTAAAATAAAATCACAAAAATGGTGCCATCACGTAAGGGAGACTATTAGCTTCGTAGAAATATTGATTTTAAAGTGAATAGAATAAGATAAATATCATTTTATAATTTTTACTAACAATAGGTCTTTAAGACATTTTTTCCCACGAATGTTCATGTCTACGTTTAAGACTACAACTTTTGTTTCACTTATCAAAATGTGATAAAACTTATACCATCCCAAGCATGGAGAAATTCTATACATGTTAAAAAATATATATATTTGATTTCAATATTTTTTGATATAGTTATGGCAGGCAAACGGAAAGTGCTCCATTTTCTAAATCTTTTTAGACCACTTTCACGGAAAAAATCATAAAAATAAAAAAATATTGCTCAAAAAAATACAAAATAAAATCCATCCCAAGATAGACAACTACATCTAACTTTTCACCAAAGGAAAAAAAAAAAACAAGATTTGGTCATCCAAATCGCGGGAAAATGGACTACAATCTTATAGGTTTTTTCAAAAACAAAAACCAAGTCATATAATTTTAAGTGTTTAATATAGTTAAACTTGTCCATTTTTTTAAAAAATAGTATTTTAGAAACTAGATTCTGGATGCTATGATTCATATTTATATAAATTTTTCTAATTTTGAGTGTGCGTATTGCTAATAATCCCTACAAGTTGAGATTTCAATATTTTTACAATATGACGTCCACTTATGACCCTTTTTTATGCACCAACTTGGTGCACTTACCCATGTCACAACAAACATAGGGGGATTGGAGACCAACCACATTGGAATGCTAGATGAATTCAACAAGGGTCACCATGGCAACATGTATTTTGTTGTGTGTGTGTTTGAATTGTTGTTAGGGGGTCCCATGGGGGAATCACCTCCAATTATGACCAAGGGGTTATGTGTTATTCTTTCATTTAGTTTCCTTTATTTAATTTTAGTATGTGAAATTATAGTGATGTATTCCCCTTTTGTTAATCACTTGATTTATGTATAGATTAGTAAATTAATTATTTTACTAAATTAATTAAGAATGGGTCAAAATAATTCATTTATTAGAATTGATGGCTCTTGGATTATGTGTTGTAAGTTGAGTGCTTGTGATCTTGAGTGTTGTACACCCTACCCCTTCATGAAAATTCGAATTTGGCCTTAAGGGCCAATTTTGGAGGCTTGTGGGACAAGTCAAACTTGTCCCACACCTCTTAAATTGCTATACCAACCCTACCTATGGTTTGGGGGTCAAAAATAGACCCCATTATGTGTTTTGGGAAGATAAAAATGTAAAATTTTATTGCACTTTCTTTCTTAAATTAAAGTTTGTCCTTAGGGGGTGTGGGTTTGGATTGTGTGTGTAAGTAAATTATCATTCCTCTCACCCACCAATTTATGGTGCATTGGGGTTGAGGTTTGACTTGTGATGTGGAGTTGAGGATGAGTGATGTGGCATCCTACATGGAGCCACCTCACCCTCCTCTCTCCCTTTTCTATTTATTCAAGTTCTTTTGCTTTTTTGGGGGTTACTTAATTTCTTCATGTTCTTGAATTTTTGGGAGTTAGAATATTTTGGAGTGCCTGTGGATTTTTTTGGAGCTTCTTGGTGATTGTTTGAGCTTCAAGAATCTTGGTTTGGGATTCTTGGATCAAGCTCTACCATAGAAATGTAGGAGCTACACTCATTTTGTAAAATATTTTAAATTATATTATGTATATGTGCATGTTTTTGAGTGTTTTGGTATGCTTTTGGGTGCTTGGGTAGATTGCCTAAGTGTGGTGTAGGAGCGGACTAGGGGAACTTACATGTGAGAAGGCATAAGAGTTCATTTCATGAAATGGAGGGAGTTGGGTTGGGTGCACCACCTTAGACAATAAATTGCTTGTATTTCTTACTTGGTCTATTTTTATGAGGGAGCCATAAGAGATTTTAGGAGGCATAAGAGAATGTGGGAGGCATAAGAGTGTGTAGGGGTTTTGAGATGTTTATTGGAGGGTTTTAGGTGGGCACCCATTTCCCATTGGGAGGCATAAGTGACCTCCCCATAGATCTTGCTCCTTTGGCTTTTGCATGTTGAAGCCTTGTGTATTTTGTTGCTTTCCTTCTTGTGATTGTAGTTGTATTGTTTGTGTTTTGGTATGGTTGTAAAATCTTGTATTGTGATGTGGAAGCTTGTTTTGTTGCCATGAGTTGAATCCATTTTTCATTACAATGTGGTTGGGGCTCAGGGGCCAATGAGGAGGATGGCTTCTCCTTCTCATTAGAATTCTTGGTTGGGTGGAGAGTGTTTCCTCCCCCCCTTTTTTGTTGTGATCAAATGAAGCATGGTGGAGCTCTCTTGTTGGTGATGTGAAACATGGAACATTGTTGGTTCCTAAAGAAATATTTTCTTATGAGAAAACCTCATTGTTATTCCCACTTAGGGTGGAAGACTTGTAATATTGTATTTCATTCTAGCTTTCATTCTTGTAAAATTTCCCACTTTAAGTGGAAGATGTTGTATTAATCCTTGTGAATAAAAGTTGGATTGATTATTGGTTATTAAAGTTGTATTCTATGTTGAAAAGGGAAAGAAAGATTTGTTTTTGTAAATCTAGTTTTGTTGTAATAGAAAAGAAGTTTATAAAGGAAAATATCTTACTTTCATTGTGGTTGATTTATTTCCCCACAAAAATGTGTTGCTCTTGTTCTAAACAAATTATTGGAAAGTTAGTAGTTCTCATTTTAAAACTTATTGAAAACTTTGTTATAATTGTTTGTAAGAATGGTTGGAATTTGTAGTTTGTAAAAAGGATAGAAATAGTTACTTCTTTTGTATTACATGAAACTTATAGAGTAGTGAAAAATTATAGTTGTTCATTCTCTTATAGTGGTTGAAAGAAATCTTAAACCTATTTAAGTGGATGGAAAGAACTTAAGTTTTATATTGTATTTTTACTTGTCCAATGAAACAGGCTAAATTCTACCCTAGTATGTAATTCTCATTTAAAAATTATTGTAAACCTACTATAAAATTCTTAAGGAAATGAAATGTATGCTTTTTTTTTTAACTTTCTATATAATGTCTACCAAATGGGCTAGAAAAGAAAGTGTTATTGCTAGCTTTTAACTTATTCATATTACTATCTACATTTCATTTTGTTTTGACAAGTAATGTTAATATCTTAAATATTATTAATAATAAAATATTATTAATATTGAGTGGCTTAATAATATGATAATATATTAATATTAATATGTTATTAATATTATCATACTAATAAATAAATTATGCTATTATAAATTGTAGTCATAGAAATAATAATAGAATATGATATATATACATATTTATATGTATTATAAAACAAAGTTTATAAATGTAAAAAAAATTAAAAAGAGAGAAAGTAATGTTTGGGGTTTAAAACCCCAAGCGCCGTGGACTATACTAAGTTGTTAAGCAAAAAAGAATTGGGGGTGGGGTGGAGGGCCCACCCCATTTACTATGGGATGCGGGGTGGGGTCTGTCGACATTAAAATTTTCCTCCGTAATTTTTATTTTATTAATGTATGTATTAGGAATAGGATGTTGTTAAGTATAATTAGTAGTGGCGTCCAATAGAAGATAACGGCACCGTCAGTACGGTGCCGCCAATAATGTAGAGTACGGTAATAGTCAAAGTACAATATGAATGTTGTAAAAAGTAAATATTTTTCGTAAGTGGTCCGGTAATGTTAAAATGTCAAAGTTGGGATAAGTAGAGAAGTAAGGTCTACATGATTAGGAATTAGAAATATTATATTTGTAATAAGGACAAAGAGTGATGTCATAAATATTTTGTGTATTTTATTTATGGAAAAGTCTAAAAAGGTGGAACCCATGTGAGATGATAAGGTTTATCTTATCTTAGAAGATAAGCCTACATGTAAAGGCAAGAGTTTAGGCATGGAATATGATTGGCCGGAAGAGATTTCCTATCCTATCTTAGAGATAAGGTGGATAAGCTTGAATTGCTATAAATATTGAGGCCACACCCCTCATTTAGCATAGAGAGAAGTAGTGAGAAATATTGTATGAAGGAAGCCATCATTTTGAAGGTGTGTTAAAGAAGTCATTAAGAGGTGTAATTGTGAAGTTTCTCCCATAGTTATTGTTTGAAGGCAAGTGAAGTTAATAACACTTGAAGAACCTCATGGGTGAGATTGTAACAATTTCATGTTGATATTATAATTTACACTGATATTTTAGATTTATCATTATTCCTTCTTATCATAGTCTATGGTATTCTTGTGTTATGTTTGTTGTTGTGTTTCCAGATTACATCCACCAAACTAAGAGCTGTGCATTAGTTAATAATCATAGCACGAGGAGTTCCCGGTGAAGAATTATCACAGTGTTGGATTGGTGTTGACATTTTGGTTCCGTTGCCAGGACCATTCCTCGTTGGTGGATTTTCTGGAGAAATATTCCCACCTAGTCAAAAAAAATTTGGAGGGTAACCTTGTTTTTACTATGCATAGTAGTTACCATGGTAAAGTCACTTTTTGTCGTGAATAGTATTTACCGTAGTAAAGTCACTTTTTACCGTGAATAGTGTTTACCCCAGTAACTTCATTTTTTATCGTGAATAGTGTTGACCCCAGTAACTTCATTTTTACCATAAATAGTGTTTACCACAGTAAAGTCAATTTTTACCGCAGTAAGTCAAGTTTTACCATAAGTTTACCGTGGTCATTTCTATTTTCTATTATAGTGATTCCAATTATTTGTGCACATAAGTCTTGTTGATTGTACTTGTGGGTTAGTATTTCACTGTGGTTACTTTTAGAATGGGGAAGATTCCTATTTTTCAGCCCAATCTAATGAAGATGCTTCCTCTTTCATTCAAGAGTCTAAACGATCTTGTATTTGTAATGGCCTTATAATAAAGGAACAATGGACTAAATTTTTCCTACCTTTTTGGATGGTTCAGCCCTTAGGTGGTTTGAAACACTAGATGATAATGTGAAAAACTTATGAAATTTATTAACCGAAAGTTTTCTTGAAGAATTTTGTAAACAATAGAAATATGCAGATCTCATGATTGATATCACAAAGCTAGCCCAAGGAGAGAAGGAGAAGATAAGTGATTATCATGCTCGTGTTCTAGAGCTAAGGATGAAGCTTAATGCCCAGATCGGAAGGAAGGATTAGCGGATGGGTTAATGAATGGCATGGATAATCTCCTCTCGTAAGCACTTCATTCTTGGGATGAAGCTAGAGATCGACAACGAGTGAAGTATGACCGCCCAACTATCATTGAACAAGCAAAGGAGATTAAAAGAAGGCAAGAAGAAAGCATGAAAGATGAGCCTAAAGAAATTATTGCTGAAGTAGAGCCTACACCAGCACCTTTGGTCTAGAATCTAAAACCACTCTCGGTGAGCACAAATATTTCTCCTAGTACATCTACCGAGTATGAAGAGCTGCTCGGGAAGATGGGTCGATTAACTATTAATCTTCTTCAAGGAAAATAATTTAGTTCTCGGGGAGGAGATAGAGGTCCAAATAGAAATATTTTTGAAGTTATATGTTATGGTCATTATAAAAAGGGTCATTATAAGTATAATTGTCCAGATAGAGCTTCTACATCTGGTACAAGAGATAATGATAAAGGGAAAGCACCTATGAATTCTTTTGATGTAGTAGATAAGAGCATAAATAATGAAGTAGATGTGTTTGTAACAAAAAGAAAGAAAGAAAAAGATAACCAAGATGGAAATGATCCTAAGAAGATGAAAGGAGAAACTAGTAAGAAACATAGGAGAAAAAAGTTGGGTGTGCAGGATTTTCTAATTTCACAGGGAAAAGGACCATACTCCATCCTAGACGATCTGTCTAAAAGGCCTGCAAATATTACATATGGTCAACTCTTGGCTATTTCTTCGAGAAGATGCGGGAGCTGCGAAGTGGACTCAATGCTCAACGAAGGAAGGAGGTTGACGTCCCTGTTTTGGAGGCAGAGGCGGATCCCTACGCTCCACAAGCTGAGGTATTATGTAATGGTATTTCAATTCATAATGTCTTAATTGATGGAGGTGTTGCAGATTAATGTAATGACCGAGTCCAGTAATGAATATGTTGGGTTTAAAAATTGATCGCCCCTCAACACTTATGTTAAGGTCATTAAATAAAGGAAAAACTAAACCAGAAGGTGTAGTTTCAAATGTGGCAATATCTGTTATGGGTGTTGTATGTGTGGTAGACTTTCAGGTGATGAAAAATGGTACTGTTGCATACCCAATGTTGTTGGGAAGACCATGGCTAAGGAGAGTTCATGCAAGAAACTATTGGAATGAAGGCTTCATGACACTTAGACGTGGTAGAGAGAGGGTGAAGATAAACATGATCCCTCGGCATCATAAGGCAGAACCTGTGGATTCAAGTGATGAAACTAATGATTGGACATCCTCTGATTACTCGAGTACTAGTGAAGTGGACACTGAAGATGAAGAAAGTGAGGTTGATGTTTCAGTCATGGATATCCTTCCAGTCACACCGACTCATGATCCCATAAAATTATCTGAAGAAGAAATTGATGATCGTCTCCAACAAATAAAGATTGGTGATGTTGTGATGGAGAGTGAGAAGGAATCCTACCTCTAGCTCTTTCAAAGGTACATACACATATTCACTTTTGATTACAAGGAACTCCATCAAGTAAGTTGGGTAGAACATTCTATTGAGTTGGTAGATGGTGCTAAACCCATAAATCAAATGCCATATAGAATGAATCCTAATTTTTCCAAGACTGTAAAAGAAGAAATAGATAAGTTGCTTGATGCAGGATTTATATTTGTTGTGGAGAATTCAGAATGGGTTTCTCTCATTATGATATCAATAAAAAAGAATGGGAAGCTACACATTTGTGTTGATTATAGGAAGCTTAATAAGGCAACAAAGAAGGATCATTACCCTTTTCCATTCTCAGATCAAATTTTAGATGAAGTAGCTGGCCAGGAGTGCTATAGTTTTGCTGATGGATATAGCGGATACAACCAAGTTCGTATAGAGAAAGATCAGCTGAAGACCACGTTCACCACTCCTTGGGGAACGTTTTCTTATAGAGTTATGCCTTTTGGGTTGTGTAATGCTCCAGCAACGTTCCAGCGCTTGATGAATAGGGTGTTTGAACCCTACATTGGGAACTTCATCAGAGTATTTTTGGATGATTTTTACATCTATGGGAGCAAGATGGACCACCTGCACTCAGATGGAGATAGCATTTCAAAGGTTAGATGAATCACAAGCCTCACTAAACCCTAAAAAGTGTGTCTTTGGATGTTCTAAAGGCATTTTGTTAGGGCATGTTGTATCAAGAGATGGTATTAGTACAGATCCTGATAAAGTTTCAAAAATCAAAGAGTTACCATTTCCTATGAATAGAAGTTGAGATCATTTTTAGGCCATGTGGGTTACTATAGAAGGTTCATCAAGAATTTCTCAAAGATTGCATGACCATAACCCTTGATTCTTGAAGAAGGATGTTACTTATGAACTAGGAAATAAGGCGCATGAAGCTTTTAAACAACTGAAGGAAGCCCTAGTGTCTTCACCTATTTTAAAGAATCTAGATTGGAGCAAGCCATTCATTGTGTATACTAATTCCTCAGATGCAGCACTAGGAAGTACTCTGAGCCAAAATGATGAAAATGGGAATGATCATCCAATTTACTTTGGGAGCGAGAAAAATGAGCGATCTTTGAGGTAAATTATCTTTCAGAATGAAAAAGAGGCTCTAGCTATCATTTTTGTTGTAAAGAAGTTTAGGAATTACTTACTAGGGAAGAAATTTATAGTTGTAATAGATCATCAAGCTCTAAAATATATTGAAAATAAGCCTAACCCATCAGGGAGGATAGCAAGATGGATAATTTGTCTACAAGAATTTGAATTTGATATTATAGATAGGCCAGAAAGAGGCATGTCAATGCAGATGCACTCTCTCGAGCCTATGATGTGTTAGGTTGTGGAGCCTATTTTCATGTGTGAAAGTGTTGAAGATTGTAAACTAAGAGTACTATACACTTTTCATGTATCCTCACCGAGGTTTGGGGCCGGGCGGGGCCTTGAGCGGGGATCCGGGGGTAGAAGCCCACAGTAGTAGGGGTTCGGGGCACTGCCCCCGAAATTTTTTTTTTTAGGCATAAATTTTTGGCCTTGAAAAATTACACCGAAATATCGGGAAATGTGTTTTTCTCATATGGGTGAGTTTTTGACCCATAGGTTTATGAGATGAGTTTTTCCCATGGTTTTGATACCCATGGTTTTGTAAAACTGCTTAAGCAGTTGTCTATTTATATGGTCTTATGCATATGATAGATGCACAAGCAAATGTATTGCGAGATGTGTTTTGAATTGAGTGTGAATTTCAGCAGAGTTTGTTGAGCATAGCTCCAAACGGATCTACGTATTGTATTGAGAGAGTGGTGGCTTGTAATAAAATCGAGCAAGTGATTCTTGGTGGATGTAGCCCAAATTGGGTGAACCACGTTAAATATTGTTTATTTGTGTTGTGTTATTTTATTCGTAATTTTATTTGAGATCCGTAATAATTTCTGCATATTAGTTTCTACTTGTTGCAATTACGTGAGGGATTATTCCGCATATTTTATCCCTTATTTCCTAACAATTGGTATCAGAGCTTGGTTTGGTTTGCTGAAGTGTTGAATCGCAGGGAAATTTTTTAGCTTGAGTGGGAGCTATGGCGAGATGAAGGAAGATCTAGGGTTGATAAATTCAACGGGCAGAATTTAGTCTTGGAAGATGCAGATGGAAGATTACTTTTATCGAAGGATCTTTATACTTCGTTATCGAGAAGATGAACAAACCCTCAAATATGATAGATGTGGAATGGGATTTTTCTTTGGATAGGAAAGCACTTGGGACAATCCATTTGTGTCTTACATCTTCGGTATTATTTAATGTTTCAAAGGAAAAGACTACAAAAGATTTAATGGATGCATTAGGAAGTTGTATGAAAAACCCTCTTCCTCTAATAAGATATTTTTAATGAAAAAGTTGTTTAATATGAAGATGTCGAGAATAGTTCAAGAGTGAGATCTTTTAAATGATTTCAATACGATAGTGAATATGCTAGCTTGGTTACAATAGAATTTGATGAAGAAGTTAGGGCTTTATTAATTTTGTGCTCTTTACGAGAGTTGGAATAACCTGGTAATGGCGGTAAGTACTTGGTTCCAGCCTAACTCGAAGTTGAAGTTTGAGGATATTGTAGGGGTGATTCTAAGCGAGGAAATGCGAAGAAAAATCTCTGGGAATATTCTACTTGTGGAATGCTTTGATGAGTGGAAACTAGAGGGAGACAGAAGAACGAGAGGAAACCGTGGAAAATCAAAAGATCGGGCAAGGTCAAAATCTAAGAACAAGATTGTATCTTTGGAATTGTGGAAAGCACGGGCATACAAAGAAGGAATGTTGGGAGCTTCGGGATAAGAAGAAACAACGGGAAGAAAACAAGGAGGAAAATGTGGCAACGGGTAATGTATGTCAGGATGCTTTGATTCTTTATTTGTGAAATATTACTTGAATCTTGGGTTTTAGATTGGGGGATTCTTTCCATGCTTCTCCACATAGGCATTATTTTGTTGATTATGTTCAAGGAGATTTTAAGCATGTTTTTCTTGGTGATGATGAGCCTTGCAGCATAGTTGGAAAAGGTTATGTTCAGGTTAAGATGCAGAATGAGAATACTTGGCTATTGAAGAATGTCGAGACATGTGCCTACATTAAGACGAAATTTGATATCGGCAGGTAGTTGGGAAGTGATGGTTGTACTTATGATATTTGTTGAGACTCTTGGAAGGTTACAAGGGTGCTCTTGTGGTGGCAAGAGGTAAGAAGTTTGGAACCTTGTATTTAACCACTGATAGTACTAATGATTGTAATCTTGTGGCTTCAGATGTAGATACAACATTATGGCACTATAGGCTCGGTCATATGAGCCATAAGGGCATGAACATCATAAAGAAGAATTTTCTGGATATACAAAAACAGGTTTGGATTTCTGTGAGAACTGCATATATGGGAAATAGAAGCGAGTAAGGTTTCTCAAGGTTGGACCTACAAAGAAAGAGAGTAAGTTAGAGCTGGTGCATTCTGATGTGTGGGGCCAACTCAGGTATCATCTCTTGGGGGTTCAAGTTATTATGTTACTTTTATTGATGATGCAACAAGGAAAGTTTAGGTTTATTGTATTAGAAACAAATCTGATGTATTTGACACTTTTGTTAAATGGAAATCCTTGGTAGAGAATGAAACAGGTCTTAAGCTAAAATGTCTCAGGTCAGATAATGGAGGGGAGTATTATAGCAATGAATTTGATGATTACTGTTCTAAGAATGGAATCCGCGAGTAAAAGACGGTTCCGGGAACTCGCAATAGAATGGGGTATCGAAAGGATGAATAGAACAATAATGGAACGTCTTTAGGAGCATGAGGTTACATGCGGGACTGCCTCTTTCTTATTGAGGGTATGGTAAGCGGTGAGCACACTTTGGATATGTACTTGATAAACAGAGGACCCTCAAGTACCTTGGATGGAGGCATACCTAAGGAGGCTTGGTATGGTAAGAAAGTTGATTATTCATTTCTTAGAGTCTTTGGATGTGAGGTGGTTGTTCACATAGACAAGGATGATAGGACTAATCTAGAGGATAAATCTGAAAAATGACTTCTATCGAACTATTCTTGGAATAGTGGCAGTGAGAATACTTGCACTTAGAACAGTTAGATATAAAGAGGCGCATTTCTCCATGGTGATTTGGAGGAGGAGCTATATATGCAGCAGCCAACAGGATATGAAGTCAAAGGTAGAGAGGAGATGGTGTGCAAATTGAAGAAGAGCTTGTATGGCTTCAAACAAGCTCCATGTCAATGGTATAAGATTTGATAGCTTTATGATGGAGCAAAGGTTTTTCGGATGTCATTCTAACCATTGTGTGTATACAAAGAAATTTGAGGATGGAAGTTATATTATCCTATGTTTGTATGTAGATGACATGTTGGTTGCAGGTAAAAACATGCAGGAAATAAAAGTACTCAAGAAACAACTAAGTGAATCCTTTGATATGAAGGATTTGGGGGCAGCCAGACAAATCCTTGGTATGAGGATAACTCGGGATAGGAAGGAACGAAAGCTGACTTTATCTCAGGAAGAGTACATTAAGAAGGTATTGGATAGGTTTAACATGCAGGATGCTAAACCAGTTGGGACTCCTTTGGCAGGCCATTTTAAGTTATTAAAGGAGAAGTGTCCCAAGACAGAGCAGGAAAGAAACCAGATGTCCAAGGTACCTTACTCATCAGCAGTTGGTAGTTTGATGTATGCTATGGTGTGCACTAGGCCTGATATTGCCCATGCAGTGGGAGCTATGAGTAGATTTATGAGTGATCTAGGTAAAGAGCATTGACAAGTAGTAAAGTGGATCCTTCGGTATTTGAGAGGGACCATGGGGACAATTTTGTGCTACAATGGATCAGACACCACTTTATGTGGTTATGTAGATTCAGACATGGCTGGAGATGTAGACAACAGGAGGAGCACAACAAGTTATATTTACATTGTAGGTGGGACAGCAGTGAGCTGGATTTCACGACTACAGAAGCTGGTGGCTTTGTCAACCACGGAGGCTGAGTATGTTGTTGCCACAGAGGCAAGCAAAGAGATGATTTGGTTACAACAATTGCTTGAGGAGTTGGGGCATAAGCAGGAGGAATGTAAGCTACATAGTGATAGTCAAGAGTGCTATACACCTAGCTAAGAACTCTGCTTTCCACTCTAGGACAAAGCATATACATTTAAGGTATCATTTCATCAGGACAACTTTGGAGGAAGAGAAGTTGAAGTTGGAGAAGATTCATACCAGTCAGAATCCTTGCAGACATGATGACCAAGGTGGTCACAAGGGAAAAACTAAAGTTGTGTTCAGCTTTGGTTGGTCTTCATAAAAACTAGTGAAGGGTTGAGAAGCTTTCTCAGAGGAAAACTAGTCTCCAAGTGGGAGATTGTTAGGTTGTGGAGCCTGTTTTCATGTGTGAAAGTGTTGAAGACTATACACTAAGAGTATTGTACACTTTTCATGTATCCTCGCGGGGTTCGGGAATTGGCCTCGAAAAATTGCACCTAAAATATCAGAAACGTGAAGATGAAGAAAGTTTTTAGCTTGAAGAAATTTTTTTAGGCGTAAATTTTTTGGCCTCGAAAAATTGCACCTGAAATATCGGGAAACATGCTTTTCTCATATGGGTGAGTTTTTGACCCATAGGTTTATGGGACGGGTTTTGCCCATGGTTTTGATACCCACGGTCTTGTAAAATTGCTTAAGCAGTTGTCTATTTATATGGTCTTATGCATATGATAGATGTGCAAGCAAATGTATTGCATATGTGTTTTGAATTCGGGTGTGAATTCTCAGCAGAGTTTGTTGAGCATAGCTCCAAATGGATCTAGGTATTGTATTGAGAGAGAGCGGTGGCTTGTAATAAAATCTCGAGCAAGTGATTCTTGGTGGGCGTAGCCAAAATTGGGTGAACCACATTAAATCGTCTCTTTGTGTTGTGTTATTTTATTCTACAATTTTATTTGAGATCTGTAATAATTTCGCATATTAGTTTCTCATATTGCGATTCGTGAGGGATTATTCCGCATATTTTATCACTTATTTCCTAACATGATGGTTTACGTTTGCCTTATGATGATGATGATTTCCCGGATGTAACATTGTTATCTCTTGACACAATCCCTAGTGAATACATAGATATTTGGAATTATTTAAATGAATTCAAGTTTCCTGATGGTGCCAATGCAAAGACTAAGAGGAAGATTACTCAAGCTAGTCATCCATATTCTATTATGCATGGAGTATTATTTCGAATAGGACCTGATGGACAATACAAGAGGGTAGTTAGACGTGATCAAGGGAAGGAGCTAATAGAAGAATTCCATAATGGTACATGTGGAGGACACTTCTCTGGACAACTTACAGCAAGAAGGATTTTGGACGCAGGTTATCACTAGCCCACTCTTTTTAGAGATTGTTATAATTATTGTAAGACATGTGATATTTTTCAAACACATGGTAACCGTAAGACTTCATCAGCTCCATTATGCCCTATTCTTCCACTTGGTCCCTTTGAAAAGTGGGGAATAGACATTTTAGGTCCACTTCCAACTACCCCACGCCAAAATAAGTATATTGTAGTTGCCACAGATTATTTAACCAAGTGGGTTGAAGCTAGGCCATTGAAAACAACTTCCATGGATGAAGTGGCAAGGTTCATATATGAACGCATTGTCACCAGATTTGGTTGCCCATTAGAAATTGTAACAGATCAAGGAAGCCACTTCATTAATAAGGTGGTAGAAGCCCTAGTCAAAAAATTTCTATTAAGCACAAGAAGGCAACAACATACAAGCCAAGCACAAATGGACAGGTGGAACGAACAAATTTTGTGTTGTGTCAAATTCTAGCAAAAGATGCAGCCTTGCAGGTACATAAGTGGGATAAAAGGATTCATGCAAAGCATTGTGGGCATATAGGGCAACATCAAAGTCAACAACATGATAATCCCCATTTAGTTGGCTTATGGCATTGATCCAGATTCTTCCTATTGAGTTTGATATTCCCACTGTGAGAGTTATGAAAAATGAAAGGATGGATGAAAGTGATTTAGTAAAAGAAAGATTGGTACATCTTCATTTACTAGAGGAAATGAGGGAAATAGCGAAGAATACAAGCTATAAGAAGAAAATAAAGCAAAAGGAATACTTTGATCAAAATATCCATTGGTATCCATTTCATGTGAATGACTTGGTTCTAGTATATGATTCTAGATACAAAAAAAGAAGACAGAGAAAATTTCTTCCAAAGTGGATGGGGCCCTAAAAATAGAATTTGTACACATGAAAATGGTACATATCGACTGGAGGAATTGGATGGTACTCCCATTACAAAATGGGTCAACCATGACAAGTTAAATATTTTCCAAGCACCAGCTTCAGAATGTCCATAAGAGTCTACTCGAGGACGGAGTAGAAGTTAGGAAGGGGGAAAATGTTGACATTAAAATTTTCCTCCATAATTTCTATTTTATTAATGTATGTATTAGGAATAGGATGTTGTTAAGTATAATTAGTAGTGGCGTCTAATAGAAGATAACGGTGCCGTCAGTACGGTGCCACCAATAATGTAGAGTATGGTAATAGTCAAAGTACAATAGGAATGTTGTAAAAAGTAAATATTTGTCGTAAGTGGTCCGGTAATGTTAAAATGTCAAAGTTGGGATAAGTAGAGAAGTAAGGTCTACATGATTAGGAATTAGAAATATTATATTTGTAATAAGGACAAAGAGTGAGAAGTAGTGAGAAATATTGTATGAAGTGGATAAGCCTGAATTCCTATAAATAAAGAGGCCACACCCCCTCATTTAGCATAGAGAAGTAGTGAGAGAAGTATGAAGGAAGCCATCATTTTGAAGGTGTGTTAAAGAAGCCATTAAGAGGTGTAATTGTGAAGTTTCTCTCATAGTTATTGTTTCAAGGAAAGTGAAGTTAATAACACTTGAAGAACCTCATGGGTGAGATTGTAACAATTTCATGTTGATATTATAATTTACACTGATATTTTAGATTTATCATTATTCCTTCTTATCATAGTCTATGGTATTCTTATGTTATGTTTGTTGTTGTGTTTCAGATTACATCCACCAAACTAAGAGTTGTGCATTAGTTAATAATCATAGCACGAGGAGTTCTCGGTGAAGAATTATCATAGTGCCGGATTGATATTGATAGGTTGGCGACCTCCCCCCCTAATAAACTTATAATCCAATATCTATTAGATCAAAAAAACTTTGCCATTATTTATTGAAACCCATGCAACTTAAACCTCTACGATTTTGTTTGTATGCGGGACTGTACATAGTAATCTCACGGCTGAACTTTTTAAAATTAAGATTATATATATACCAATGTGTTTAAATGGAAACTTTCTTTAATAAATAAAAACCTGAAAATACCATTTAAATACATTGGTATTTAGTAAGTATGTGTATATATATATATGTGTGTGTGTGTGTGTGTGTTGTTCTCTTTCACATATGAAAACACATGCCATTTATATATAGAAATAAAATGGGGAAAAACCCACAAGATCATTTCGAAAATCAAGGAAATATAGAAATAAATAAATACATTCAAAACCCTAATGAGGGTATAAAAAATAAGAAAATAATGGAGCATGTATGGCTCCCCAAAAGCTTAAGAGGGCCTTCAATGGCTTCCCATCCTCCTCCAACAACCTACAAAACAAAAGAGATATAATGAGCCAAAAGAAAGAGAGAAAGTAGTTTTCTTAAGCATGCTTTAGGGTTAGTTGCCTTTTGATTCACCAAGGGTCCTAAATGAATCCTTCCAAGGGATGAGATTCAACCCTACAAATAGTAGGTGGGGAGTGGGTCATTGGAATTTGAATTTGAATTTAAATATTTTAATTCCAAAATATATGGGTTGACTTTTTAAAGGGTCACTTTATGGGTAGAAGTATGTTACTATCCTAACCCCATGTTTTAAAGGGGACCTTGTTTAATGTTTTAACCTTGTGGGATTAAACAACTTTAGTATTTAGTTTATTGGCCCCTTTACTCTTGTGATTTAATGGTGGGATATTTAACCATAGTGGAATTAAATTGTTTATCAAAATAACATTTAGGGGAAATAATCCATGCTTAGTCTAATTAAGTCCATTAAAATATAATGTGAACTTTAATACCTTGTTATAATGGAGAAAATTATTTTATTAAATATAAGCAACTTAGAAACATTAATGTGACAATTGTATTCTCTAAGCCTGTTTACAGGCATGTTTTCCTAAAAAAATTAATCCATAATTTTTCTAACTTGTCCTAGGTTGTTCTTGGGTATTTTAGCAGGGAGAGCCATGGGTTCAAAGGTTGGACCCTTGGGAACACAGGAAAATGTGAGACATGAACATTGAACCTAGTACAATATTAAACCTAGCACACTATTAAACTGAGAAAACATCTTGGTTGAAAATTATATATTTTAGTAAACATAGAAAAACTAAAACCAAAGAAAAATAGAATGATGAACTAACTCTCGCCTTGGTATGTGCAGGAGGCACAGATCAGACGAAGGGTCCTTTTACATAGATCTAGACTTGCCACCTCTAGATCAAAGCGGTAGCATCCATTCTACCTCAAATTTTACGAGACACTTTGGGACATCAATATCACAATACGCAGAGGGTCCTTAGGAGGATGACTTGCCAAACATGATAGGAAGCCATATGTTGAGGCTCGTGCATCTCCTCAACACAAGCAAGGAGCATAGGGCAGAGAACTCCCGCATGGAGTTAGCTAGAGTAGAGTCACCATAGAGGGGCAGGGAGACATGATTTAGGGACATAGGGATAGTTCTCGGAGCACTAGACCTATATATGAGCATGCAAAGAGGCCTAGGGGTTACCAGCCGACAACTACAGACCATATCAGGGAGATCCTGAAGCTACGACCATCTCACTATTCTGGAGATACAGGTGGATTTCAGGTAGAGGCCTGGTTAGTGAGCTTGAGTGGGTGCTTCAAGCTCTGCCCTTGTACTAGCAACATGAAAGCTCATGTTGCGATCCATCTTCTGAGGGATGGAGCAAGTGTCTGGTGGAGGACCGAGGAGTAGAAGCTCCACGTTGATTCATAGACGGTTACCTGGGAGCTCTTTGAGGAGTGGTTTAGGAGCAGGTACTTATCCCGGAGGTTTATTCAGTAGTGGATAGACGAGTTCCATGACCTCCGTCAGGCATCTATGACTATAGTTGAGTATGAGAGTTGATTTCTGGACCTACTTCAGTATGTTGACTATATACAGGATGAGAAGGTATGGATTCATAGGTTCATCAGGGTCCTGAATTTGGATTTGGGTGATGCGGTGCGCATTCACTGCCCATAGACCTTAGCAAAGGTCATGGAGAAGGCCTATATTGTAAAGGAGACACGGGGAAAGACACAGATGGACAAAGACATATTTTGGAGCCACATCCAATAGATGCAGGATAGAAGATCAAGGGGCTCAGATCCTCCTCCTCATGGTGGACAGGTTCAATACAATCTTCTTTCAAGCCACCATAGTAGCTACCTCAAAGCAGCAATGACAACAAAAAACTCATCCACCATTCAGACCTAGTCAGAGATTCGACGCACAAAGGGGGTGGAGTATGGGGCCTCCTCCTAGGGGTATCATTAGGACACATGGTGCACCGAGAGCTCAGGAAACTAGAACTCGTCAGTAGAGACCTCAACAGTCCATATCTAGATCATCAGGATCCACAACACAGACCTCTAGAGTACCGAATGGTGCTGCATCTCACTAGATAGGACCATGCAAGTGTTATGGTTGTGGCATTGTTGGACATCATTAGAGAGAGTGCCCACAGTAACCCTAGTAACAAGGGTAAGACACATATTTCAAAGCCTACTGTTGGTGACATGGGGCGCAACCATCGGATCTATGCAATGGTTGAGAACCACTAGGTTGAGCACCAGAGTACCGTGATAGAGACGACAGGTAGCATTAGTGGTATTCCTACCTCCATTTTGTTTGATTTTGGTTCATCTGATTATTTTATTACACCATCCTTAGTAGAGTGTTGCAAGTTGGTGGCAGTTAGGAAGGGTCTTATTTGGGACGTTGAAATGGCTTCTGGAGCCAAAATTTCTATAGACTCCTTAGTTAAGGAGTGTGTAGTGGATTTGGGACCCTTCACCACTACCTCGGATCTTCGTATCCTTTCTTTGGGTTCTTATGGAGTCATCTTGGGCATGGACTGGTTGTCTGCACACAAAGCTAAAGTGGACTATTACCATAAGACTATTTCATGTACAGATGATCTAGGAGTTGAGTCTAGTGATAGCAGGAGTTAGGAGGCCCATTTCCATTCACACTATCTCCGCTATGCAGCTTAAGCGGTGTGTGCGACGAGGTTTCCATATGTATTTTGTTATGGTTAGTGACAGATCGGATGATGAGTGTAGTGGGCCATCCCTTGATGACCATCCCATCTTAAGAGATTTTTCTGTTGTCTTTCTAGGTGAGCTATCGGGGTCACCTCCCCCATGTGAGATAGAATTTCACATAGATTTTGTTCTG
The DNA here is from genome assembly GCA_018340775.1 of Taxus wallichiana var. yunnanensis. Classification (NCBI taxonomy): domain Eukaryota; kingdom Viridiplantae; phylum Streptophyta; class Pinopsida; order Cupressales; family Taxaceae; genus Taxus; species Taxus wallichiana. The sequence continues at coordinate 172,301,740 of CM031241.1, forward strand.
GAATAGATCCTATCTCATGAATTGTGGAGCTCAAGTTGCAGCTTGAGGGCCTTCGGAGAAAGGTCTTATTTGTCGTAGTGTATCCCCTTAGGGTGCATTGGTGATTTTTGTAAAGAAGAAGGACGGATCTCTGCATTTGTGTATTGACATCACCTAATTGAATAAAGTAACGATCAAGAATCGTTACCCCATCCTGCGCATGCATTGATGATTTATTTGATCAGATGAATGGGGCCACAATTTTCTCCAAGATAGATCTTAAGTCGGGATACCATCAGCTGAGGATCACAGAGGAAGATATTCATAAGATTGCCTTTCGTACGATATATGGCCACTATGAGTTCACTGTAGTGCCTTTTGGTTTGACAAATTCCCCACAGTGTTCATGAGCTTGATAAATGGGGTGTTCAGGACATTCTTGGATCACTATGTACTCATTTTCCTTGATGACATTTTGATTTACTCACGTACGTGTGAGGAGCACGAGGAGCACCTTCACCAAGTTCTTCAGTGTCTTCGTGAGCAACATCTTTACAAGAACCTGTAGAAGTGTGCATTATTTCATAAAGAGGTGCAGTATTTGGGCCACATTATTTCTGGGGAAGTTATCATAGTCGATCCTTCCAAGATTCGAGCTATTATGGATTGGCCAACACCCACTACTTGTGACTAAGGTGCGAAAATTTATGGGTTTAGCAGGATATTATAGGATATTTGTGCAGGACTTCTCTTGGGTTGTGCACCCCATCACTTCCCTTCAGCGAAAAGGGAAGAATTTTGTATGGTCAGACAGATGTGATCAGGCCTTCATGACATTGAAGGAATTCCTCATGACATCACCTATTCTTGTAATGCTAGATCCTCAAGGTGAGTTCTTCGTTTGTACAGATACTTCTTTGGTAGGACTTGGAGGTGTATTGATGCAGGAGGGTAGAGTAGTTGATTTTGAGTCTCACAAACTAAAGGATTATGAGCTCAATTATTCAACTCATGACCTTTAGCTTATATTAGTTGTACATGCGTTGGTGTGGTGGAGACACTTCCTTCTTTTCCGGAGATTTACACTTAGGACTGATCACTTGAGTCTTTGCCACCTCTTCACGTAACCCAATCTCAACACTCATCAGTGGCATTGGATGGAGTTGCTTTGTGAGTATGACATGGAGATAGAGCATGTGAAGGAGAAGGAGAATATGGTTACATATGCCTTGAGTAGATAGGGACATGTGATTATGGCCACAACAGTGGGTATATATTTGTGGAGCAAGATCTTACACCAACTTCCTCACGACAACTTCTACCTAGCATTCAAATAAGAGATAGAGTCTCAGAGATCCCTTGAGGGGAAGTTTGATGGATTTTCATTGGAGGAAAATGGCCTTCTCGACACGAGAGGTCAGATATATGTTCCAAGAGATGGAATATTGAGACAAGACATTTTGACAAAGGATCATCGTGCACCTTATTCAGCCCATCCCGAGTTGAAGAAGATGCACGCCAACTTGAGACAATTATACCATTAGACGGGACTTCGGAGAGATGTGGTTCAATTTATATCACACTATTTATAGTGTTAGAAGGTGAAGGCCAATCATCGTATCTAGTTGGCCTTTTCTTTCCTCGTGTTATACCGAAGTGGAAATGGGACACAATTTCCATAGAATTTATAGTTTGGTTACCGAAGGCGAGATACCACCATGACATCATCATGGTCATGGTGGATAAATTGATGAAAGTGGCTCATTTTTCTTCGGTGAAGACCACCTACATAACTAGTGCAGTGGCACAAGTATATCTTGATGAGATTGTCAGATTGCATGGGATTCCATGGAAGATCATTTATGACCACGACCCTTTGTACACTTCCCACTTCTAGACTACCATGCATAGTATGCCCTCAGGAAGAAGATCAATTTTAGCACAACTTATCACCCTGAGACAGATGGACAAATTGAGCGAGTGAATCAAATTTTAGAGGACATGCTTAGGATGTATGTTATGGATCATCAGTCAAGATGGGAGGATTATTTGTACTTGGTGGAGTTTTCCTACAATAATAGTTTTCGAGTTCGATAGGCATGGCTCCTTTTTAGGAACTGTATAACAGAGAGTGCAAGACACATCTTTGTTAGGAAAGGTTAGAAGATAGGGTTCCTCTTGGGCCAAGCGTTACTATAGAACATGGATCAGCAGGTTGTTATGATCAGCAGAGATTACAGGGAGGCACGGGGACAGGAAGAAGAAGTATGTAAATCAACATAGGATAGATCGTAGTTATGAGGTGGGCACAAAGGTGTTTCTTCATGTTAGACCACATAAGATCCCTATCCGTTATGGAAAAGGATATAAGCTTGCTTTTAGATTTGTGGTTCCCTTTGAGATTTTGGAGCATATCGGTCCTTTGGCCTATCATCTAGCGTTGCCACCTAGCTTGTCTCGCGTCCACAATGTATTTCATGTTTCTATGTACTTAGGAGATACATTGTTGATCCTTCTCATGTATTAGATTGGACCACATTACAGGTGCAGGATCAGGGGCAGGTGATGGTGGAGCCCATCCGTATTCTAAAGTGCAAGACCCTGGGCCTTGAGGCAGAGAGAGATTGACTGGTTCAAGTTGAGTGGGACATATATGATGAGATTGCGGCTACATGGGAGGATGTGACATTGCTACATGTCTAGTTTCCATACCTTTTCCAAAGTGACTTCCAAGAGGAAGTCGAGTCTAAGGGGAGGGGGATGTAGTGCCCAATTCCTTCGACAATTTTTATTATTGATTTCAATACCGTTAACTATACTTATGGATATTATTGTAGTTTTTTGAATTAGCATGATGTTAGATGTTAGAGATACTGGATTGTTGTTGATTTCAATTCTTAGTATGATGTATGTGGATTATTAGAGAAAAATTATATTGATGATGATATGCTAGTGACATGGTTATATATATTTTTGACTCATGATACTTTCGTCATTTTGAGTAGACCTTAACAATTGAACTAATCTTGTGATCATATGGATATTGATAAAATGTCAAATCAAGATGTTTCTTAGAAATGGTAAATGTTATCATTACTTGCCTAAATGATTTTTAATTCATATATAGATGATTGTGGAGTTATATTGTATATTTATTTTCGATGTTTTGATGCGGACACGAGGCCGAAGGAGGTGTTATGTATTTTGCAGGTAAACATGTCACAACAAACATCGGGGAGATCAGAGACCAACTACATTGGAATGCTAGATGAATTCAACAAGGGTCACCATGGCAACATATATTTTGTTATGTGTGTGTGTGTGTGTGTTTGAATTGTTTTTAGGGGTTCCCATGGGGGGAATCACCTCCAATTGTGATCGAGGGGTTATGTGTTATTCTTTCATTTAGTTTCATTTATTTAATTTTAGTATGTGAAATTATAGTGATGTATTCCCCTTTTGTTAATCACTTGATTTATGTCTAGATTAGTAAATTAATTAGTTTACTAAATTAATTAAGAATGGGTCAAAAGAATTCATTTATTAGAATTGATGGCTCTTGGATTATGTGTGGTAAGTTGAGAGCTTGTGATCTTGAGTGTTGTACACCCTACCCCTTCATGAAAATTTGAATTTGGCCTTAAAAGCCAATTTTGGAGGCTTGTGGGACAAGTCAAACTTGTCTTACACCTCTTAAATTGTTATACCAACCCTACCTATGGATTGGGGGGTCAAAAATAGACCCCATTATTTGTTTTGGGAAGATAAAAAGGTAAAATTTTATTGCACTTTCTTTCTTATAATTAAAGTTTATCCTTAGGAGGTGTGAGCTTGGATTGTGTGTGTAAGTAAATTGTCCTTCCTCTCACCCACCAATTTATGGTGCATTGGGGTTGAGGTTTGACTTTTGAGGTGGAGTTAAGGAGGAGTGATGTGGCATCCTACATGGATACACCTCACCCTTCTCTCTCCCTTTTCTATTTATTCAAGTTCTTTTTATTGTTTGGCGGTTACTTCATTTCTTTGTGCTCTTGCATTTTTGGGAGTTAGAATATTTTGTAGTGATTATGGATTTTTGGAGCTTCTTGGTGATTTTTGGGCTTGAAGAAGCTTGGTGTGGGACTCTTGGATCAAGCTCTACAATGGAAAGGTAGGAGTTATACTCTTGTAAAATATTTTCTTTTATATTGTGTACATGTGCATGTTTTTGAGTGTTTTGGTATGCTTGTTTGGTACTTGGGAGATTGCCTAAGTGTGGTGTAGGAGGGGACTATGAGGACCTTATATGTGGGGAGGCATAAGAGTTCATTTCATGATTTGGAGGGAGTTGGGTTTGGTGCCCCACCTTGGACAAGAAATTGCTTGCATTTCTTACTTGGTCTATTTTTATGAGGGAGCCATAAGAGATTTTAGGGAGGCATAAGAGAATGTGGGAGGCATAAGAGGTTATTGAAGGAGGAATAAGAGTGTGTATGGGTTTTGAGATGTTGATTTGAGGGTTTTAGTTTGGCACCCATTTCCCATTGGGAGGCATAAGTTACCTCCCCATAGATCTTGCTCCTTTGGCTTTTGCATGTTGAAGCCTTGTGTATTTTGTTGTTTTCCTTCTTGTGATTGTAGTTGTATTGTTTGTGTTTTGGTATGGTTGTAAAATCTTGTATTGTGATGTGGAAGCTTATTTTCTTGTCATGAATTGAGTCCATTTTTCATTGCAATGTGGTTGCGACTCGGGGGTCAATGAGGAGGATTATTTCTCCTCTTCATTGGAATTCTTGGTTGTGTGGAGAGTGTTGCCTCTCCCCCATTTTTTTGTTGTGATCAAATGAAGCATGGTGGAGCTCTCTTTTTGGTGATGTGAAACATGGAGCATTTTGGTTCCTCAAGAAATATTTTCTTGTAAGAAAACCTTCTTGTTATTCCCACTTATGGTGGAATACTTGTAATATTATATTTCATTCTAGTTTTCATTCTTGTAAAATTTCCCACTTTAAGTGGAAGATATTGTATTAATCCTTGTGAAAAAAAGTTGGATTGATTATTGAATATTAAAGTTGTATTGTATGTTGAAAAGGGAAAAAAAGATTTGTTTTTGTAAAGCTAGTTTTGTTGTAATAGAAAATAAGTTTATAAAGGGAAATATCTTACTTCCATTGTGGTTGATTTATTTCCCCAAAAAATGTGGTACTCTTGTTCTAAACAAATTATTGAAAAGTTAGTAGTTCTCATTTTGAAAATTATTGAAAACTTTGTTATAATTTCTTGTAAGAATGGTTGGAATTTGTAGTTTGTAAAAAGGATAGAAATAGTTACTTCTTTTGTATTACATGAAACTTATAGAGTAGTGAAAAAGTTATAGTTGTTCATTCTCTTATAGTGGTTGAAAGAAATCTAAAACCTATTTAAGTGGATGGAAAGAATTTATGTTTTATATTGTCTTTTTACTTCTCTAATGAAATAGGCTAAATTCTACCCTAGTATGTAATTCTCATTTAAAAATTATTGTAAACCTACTATAAAATTCTTAAGGGAAATGAAATGTATGTTTTTTTTTACTTTCTATATAATGTCTACCAAATGGGCTAGAAAAGAAAGTGTTATTTATAGCTTTTAACTTATCCATATTACTATCTACATTTCATTTTGTTTTGATAGTAATGTTAGTATTTTAAATATTATTAATAATAAAATATTATTAATATTTAGGGGCTTAATAATATGATAATATATTAATATTAATATTAATATGCTATTAATATTTTAAACATAACATAAGAAAACTAGCGATGGAGAAAACTAGCGATGGAGAAAACTATGTTGATAGAGAAAACTATGGTGATGCGGTCTCTGCAGTTTTGGCTGCAGAATGTCTGCGAACTAAGGTTAAAAATGTTGAGGAAAGACTGATCTCTAGCCAGAATCAAATGCTTGTGGGCACGAGTACGAACGTTGAAGATGCTGGAGGTACTGTCAGTGCGGTTTCTGCAGTTTTCAGTGCGGAAAGTCTGCGCAATATGCCAAAGTATGCTGAGGAAAAATAGATCTCAGGCCACAATCGGACAGCTATAAACAAAAATAGGAAATCTGGGATCCACGCCTATGGCCTGGAATAAGTTGTTTCAAAGCCCTAACTTCAAGGTGGGTCCGAAAATCACTGATCAGTTCACATGGGAAATGGACAAAGAGGGTGCCACCTGTCTAAGGGTCCCAGATGGATTTGTTGATAGAGCCTTAAGCAAAGCGAATCTCTCCCTCGTTGGTAAGTTTCTTGGCTCTAGACCTAATATTGATTTCATTAGAAAATGGGCTTTGAGAAAATGGAAACCTAAGGGAGCCCTAAATATTACCATTATGCCAAAAGGCTTTTTCCTGGCAAAATTTAATCAGCAAGAGGATTTGGATTCGGTGCTTCTGGGAGGCCCCTGGTGGCTGGGTAATATGGGCCTTTTTTTGAAAAAATGGTATCCGGGTTTTGATCCGAATACTGAAAATATAAACACCATCCCAATCTGGTGTAGATTACCAGGACTACCATTGCATTTATGGGATGATGAAATTCTGCTAAATATTGCAAAATCCCTAGGTGCACCTATTGGGCTGGATGGACCCACAAGAAACAGATCCAGGCTTGCTTTTTCTCGTTTCTGCATTTTCTCAGCTATGGATCAGGGAGTTTCGGAGCATATAATCTTGAAATCTAGATTTGGGTCTTGGATCCAAAAAATTGAGGTCGAAACATTAAGATGTAAACAATGTCATAGCATTGGACACTCTGATAAAAGCTGTCCCAAGAAGAAGACCCCTCCTTTGGATGTTGAACAGCCTGGGAAAGGCTCAGATCTGGACAAGGTTAGCAGGGTTCCAAGCACGGATAGCAGGAATGAAGACAAAGCTCCTAGCCAGAAGGATTTGGAGTTAAGTAGAAAAGGTAAAAAAGGAGTTTTAGAACTCAAATAAAGAAACATCTCGTCTGGCGTCCCAAAGCCACAACAATAGCTCTGCCTGAAGCTCCTAACAAAGAAATCTTGGAGAAATCTGTGAAAACATCCCTGGATAAACCTATTGAAGCATCTAATAAAGAAGACTATGTTAAGGTATCCATGGAAGTGAACGAGCAAGATGGCTCTGTGAAGGTTAATATAGTCCCTTTTGGACATTTTCATAATGATCTGTCAGTCGAGAAAGTAATACAGTCATGCATTAGGGAGGAAACTTGGAACAAGGAAGGCATGACTCCAAATGAGCCTTTAGAGATATTCTCTTCTTGGGAAAATGGTAATGTGGATCTTCTGCCGTGTCCCAGCAAAATAACAGTGGTTTCACTGGTGCCTGCTGCGCATGCACAGATCAGCTCTTTGTTCGCATGCTGGCGAGGACTCAAAAAGAATGAGAAGAGGGAGAAGTTACGCCTGCCATGGAAACGGAGGATCCAGATTCTGGATTCACAATGGTCATTTCAAAAAAGAAAAAAAGATTGAAAGGTTTTGAAATGGTCCCAGAATCACTATATAGTGATAAAAAAAAGAAAATAGACAATTGGGACACCTCTACTTCCAGAACAACTAGGTCTTCTGCTAGACGAATAGCTGACTTTGGAGGAAGTTCAAAAAGAGGAAGACCTTCTAAAAAGACTCTTAGATCTAAAAACGGAGAGGGATATTACGAGATGGTGTTGTTGTCGGGTGAACAGCAAGCAATTCCAACCACCAATCATTCCAAATGAAGATTATTTCTTGGAATATCAGAGGCCTAAATGGAAACTCCAAGTAAAGAACCATTAAGGAGTTACGAGATTCCAGTAATCCCAGCATTTTGATTCTGCAAGAAACTAAGATGAAAGCAAAGACCTTTAATACTATTAAAAAGAATTTTTGGGATAACTCTGAAATGGCAGTTGTTGACTCCCGGGGAGCTTAGGAGGAATGGCTACACTTTGGGATAAAAGACAATGTACTGGTAAGATTCTCAATGAAAATATCAATCATCTTGCAATCAAATTTGTCACTATTGAGAATAAGAGTGAATGGATCTTGTCTAATATTTATGCCCCTAACTCAGCTAGTGGTAGAAGAAAACTTTGGGCTACTCTTAAATTATTTAGAAACCAACATTGCTCTACTAATTGGCTTATTATGGGGATTTCAACTCCCCACTAAACCGGGTGAGAAGTTTGGAGGCACCTTCACCTTTTCTAATGGAATGGAGGATTTTGCTGATTTTATTGCTGAACATAACCTCTTAGATGTGGATCTTCATGGAAATAAGTATACTTGGAATAATAGAAGGTTGGGAAAAGAGTTCATTCAGGTGAGATTGGATAGGGCTCTAATCTCAGCAAGCTGGATTCTTAGTCAAGACTTCCATCTTTCTTCCCTACCCAGAATTGGATCGGATCACAATCCGATTGCTCTTAACTTTCTCAATTGGACTAAACCCGCAAGAAGCTCATTCAAATTTGAAAAGATATGGATGGAGCATGACAATATCTATGACAAGATAAAAGAATGGTGGGGATGGAATGGTGATCGCCTTTGCTCGGTTCGATTGGTTCAAAACTCAAAAATGTCAAAAAGCAAGTCAAAATCTGGAATAAAAGCGTTTTTGGAAATGTTTTGACAATAAAAAAGTTAAAACAGAAGCTACAAGATCTGGAATTAAAAATGGATACTATGGGGAGATCGGCTGAAGATGAGGTAAATGAAAAGAATATTCTTTCAGAGTTGCATACGATCTGCAACAGAGAGGAATCTTTATGGTGCCTTAAATCTAGAGCTATCTGGCTTAAAGAGGGAGACATGAACATGAAGTTCTTTCACATGACCACTTTGAAGCACAGAGCCTGTAACAGAATCTTAGAGGTTTCTAAAAACAACGGGAATATCATAAAAGATCCCAATAGCATTAAGAAAGAAGCGCTTGACTTCTATAAAAATCTTCTTGAAGAGAGAAATGTCAGCAACTCTGAAGCTATTTCCTTTATGTTGGAGGCCATCCCTCAGAATGAAATTGAGGACCAGAAATTTAGAAGCATCACTAAAGCAGCCACGCTTGAAGAGCTGCAAAAAGTTGTTTTTTCTCTAGAGGGGGATAAGGCTCCTGGACCGGATGGGTTCTCTATTAATTTTTTTCAGAAGTTCTGGGAAATCTGCTCGGAGGATCTTCTCAAAGCGGTGAATGAATTCTATAGAACGAGAAATGTCTTAAAAGAGCTTAATAACACTCACATTGTGCTGACACCTAAAAAAATGGATGCTAAAGAATTCAAGGACTTCAGACCTATCAGTCTAGTAAATGCCATATATAGAATCTTCACCAAAATTATTACTACTAGACTTCAACTCATAATGAATGATCTCATCTCAAGGTAGCAGAGTGGCTTTATTAAAGGCAGGATTATACAAGACGGAGTGATTATGGTTCACGAGACTATACATTCCATGGAAAATAATAAAAAGGCAAATATGGTCCTTAAGCTTGATATGAATAAAGCTTTTGACAAGGTATCTTGGGTCTTCCTTGACAAAGTTTTAGCTAAATTTGGGTTCACAGAAAAATTCAGAAGAATTATTAAGTCTTGTATATCTACAGCCAGATTCTCTGTGGTTGTTAATGGGGAGCCTGTGGGCTTTTTCACCAGCAGCAGAGGTCTTAGACAAGGTGACCCCATTTCCCCTTTACTCTTCATTCTCTTGGCTGACAGCCTTAGTAGAACAATTGGCAAAGCGGTTAAAGACGGCCTTTTAAATGGCTCTAAACCCACTTCCATCAGCCAAGCTGTCTCCCATCAACAGTTTGCGGACGACACTATCCTTCTTCTTCTGGCTTCAGTTGTGGAAGCTAAGGCTATTAAGGCTTTATTACAGCTTTATGAATCTGCTTCTGGGCAAGAGATTAATTATGAAAAAAGCACCATATTCTTCTTCAACACTCCTGAGGAAAGACAGCTCAAAATTGCTAAAATTCTGGGCTGTAAAATAAGTGCACTTCCAGCCACCTACTTAGGCCTCCCTCTCGGCACTAAGAAAGTCTCTTACAAGGTGTGGGATGATTTATTGGAGAGATTTCAGAAAAAAATGGCTGGTTGGAAAGGTGCCACTTTATCTAGTGCTGGTAAGTGCCTACTCATTAAAAGCACTCTTCAAAATCTGCCCATCTATATCATGTCACTTTTCAAAATCCCTTCTTCCTTCAGAGATAAAATTGAGAGGATTCAGAAAAAAAAATTTATGGCAAGGCATGGAAGAGAAGTTCAAATTTCACTTAGTGGCCTGGGATAAGGTCTGCACCCCGAAGTCTATGGGAGGGCTGGGCATAAAAAATATTGAGAAAATGAATGAGGCACTCATTGCTAAAATGGGCTGGAGAATGTTATCTGAAAAACAACCCTGGATTGATTTAATTAAAGCAAAATATTTAAATCATCAAGTTGTTTACTCCTATCTGCATGATGAGCACCTCCCCTGTGGTTCCATTTTTTGGAATAATTTGGTCAAGAGCAGAAACTTCATCAAGCAGGGCAGCAAATGGAAAGTGGGGGATGGTAGGGAGATAAACTTTTGGGAGGATACTTGGTTTAGTGGCAATCTCTTGGATAGATTTGGGATGGCTAAGGACAATCTAATAAGCAAGTATGGTATTAAAATCAAAGATTACATTGAAGGAAATGGCACCTACAAGAGTTGGAAAAAACTTACTGTGGAGCGAATTGATCTGAAACAAATTACTTCCTCCCTTCAAGATCATTTAGATCTTATTCCATTAAGTCAGCTGGAATCCAAGGATGAGTTGGTTTGGAATAATTCCCATGATGGGAACTACTCAGTCAAATCTGGTTATATCAATCTCTTTCATAGTAATCAATCTGATTTTAATTGGAACAAGATTTGGATGTCTGAATTAACTCCTAAAATAAATTTTTTCCTCTGGCTGGCCATCAGAGGTAGAATTCTTACCACTGACAATTTGATGAGAAGAGGATTTATAATTCCTAATTGGTGCCATCTTTGTAAAAATGACTCTGAGGATATCAGCCACCTGTTCATACATTGTGATTATGCCAAAAGAATTTGGAACTTTGTCCTTTCTAAATTTGAAGCTCTCTGGGTGATGCCGAAGAATCTTAATCAGCTATGGAATCAATGGAACCCACCCTTCAGACATTGTGTTATCAAAAGGATCTGGAAATTGGCTATCCCACATTTAATCTGGAGGATTTGGAAGGACAGAAATGATATCATTTTCAGAAATAAGAAGCAAAACTATAAACTCAGTATTGGCAAAATTTCTAATGGTATCAAAGAGGATATTGCCAGATTTAAACCTCCCAAGAACAAGAGTTATCTTGAGAATGAAGAGTACATCTTATCCAATTGGCAGATTGGAAATTGGAGAAATCCCGAGAATAGTATTGATAGATCTTCGATCAAATGGCATCCTCCTGATTCTAATTGGTACAAGTTGAACTTTGATGGGGCCTCTAAGGGAAACCCTGGGACAGCGGCAGGAGGAGGAGCAATACGGGATCATAATGGTAATCTGATTGCTGCATATGCTGGAAAAATGGGAGTTCAAACTAATCATTTTGCTGAAGCATTATCTACTCTCTGGGGCTTGAGAGTTTCCCAGGCTAAGAATATTCAGAACCTAGTTGTTGAAGGGGACTCCCTTAATATCATTAAACTTCTTAATCAGTCCTCATCTCCTAGTTGGAGTATTAAGGATTTTATCTCTGAGTCCATAAGCATCAGTCATACTTTCAATAACATCAGAATCAGGCATACTTACAGAGAGGGCAATAAATTGGCGGATGCGCTGGCCAATTATGGCATTAATGTTAATTTCACCATCTGGGATAATAACAACATCCCTAATCAGCTCCACAACAGCATTCATGCGGACTTTTATATGCAAGCAATCCCTAGAGATGAGACATAATCTTTGGATGAAGATCAACATCAATAACACTCTCACACGTGTTGCTTTAATGAATATGATGATGCAAATAATATCAAATATTCATGATAGTAAGAATTATTTGGGGAACTCCAATTGGAGTTATGTTGATTTGAAAATCGCGCATGCGGGATGTACTACAGCTGTTAAAATCCGGATTCATAGCTCCTCGGAAACCGATGGAAGTTGTAATGTGATTGTTGACAGAGAGAGAGCTACTCACACACGCGACTTCCCGCAGGCTCAGTTCAGCAGTCACGCAGCCGTTCGTGGGAAGAGCAACGGCTATAGTTTCCAGTTTTGTGCGGCTTACAATAGCAAGAAGCGGACAGGTCTCTACGCACACAGGCATCTGGGAAATTGTTGTAATCAGTCTATCACAGAGAAGATGGGAGGACCTCCCTGCCAAATTGAGCCATGCGCGGACCCCGACTGGAAGGAAAATATCGAGCTTTGGAACATTCTCAGCAAAGGTGGCTTCACCAACTTCATGGAAAAGGTGCAGGGGCATGACCAAAGCATTTTTGTACGTTTCGCTAAGGAATGGAAGGAGCGGACTATTGACTACGGGGACAGAAGATATTGGTCAATGAAGATCTTATTGCTGAAGCGACCGGTCTTTGTTTGGAGGGATACCGCTTCTTCAACAAAAGGGTTGATAGAGATGCTGAAGAAAGAAGATTTGTGGAGGGATCTGAGAAGCTCACATTTGGTACAGCGGGCCTGCTTGTCAGCTCAATTCCTCCACCCTATGATGAGGTTACTCGCATGATGATTCGATTCATCTCCTTGGAAGGTAGGTTTGTCACTATCCCTGCTAAACATCTTATCTTTCTAAACCACTTCCGTAGGAATCGATTGGTTTGCTTTCCCCATTATCTGCTGAACTCCCTTGAACACTCCATTTTGGAGTTTCAGAAGCACACCCGGTGGTTCCCTTGCATCAAGGACTTATTTTTTGATTCATAAATGTTGCCTTCTAAAATACCCTGGTCTTCCTTCCTCTCCTAGCCCGGCTACCCCTTTGATGGGCTCTGCTGCTGTCAGCCCTGTTTCTCCTGCTGCCCCTATCACCGCTGTTGTCACCCCCAACCGGCTATTCAAGCTTCTCCATCCATTTCCCCTGCTGCTGCTCCTGCCACCCACCTTGCCTCTACCTCTAAAAGACCGGTCACCAGGGCCTCCAGGAAGCTCAACCTTGAGGCTCTTGCTGTGGAGAAGGAGCCTTTCGATCTTGAGATTGCACATGACCTTCTGAATATCAGCAGTGCCAGTCCCGGGAAGTGCAGTTGGATAGCTCTTCAAAGAGGTTGGAGGCCTTAGAGGCTGAGATGAAACTGTTGAAGGATGAGGTCAAGAACCTGGCTAAACAGAAAGGCAAGAAAAGCATGGAGGGGGAGGGGAACATTGATAGCAGTCAGATTGAGGACATTTATAAGAAGTTGACCTCCTTAGACTCCCACTTAGGGATGGCCAAAACTAGACATGATTACAACATTTCCGCCTTTAGGGCAATTGAGGAGTTCATTGAGGGTCATGCCAAAAGTGTTTCCAACCTCAGCGGTGTCCCGGCTACACTTGAGGGCAACGAAAAGAAGCAAAAGAACCATTGAGGAGCTTGATAAAACTGATGCTGCCCACATGACAACTTTGGGTATGTTTCGCGCTGGAAGAGAGTCAAGACCAGCATCGACAAAGCTGCCAAGAAGTAGTATTGGTTGCTTCTGCTGCTTTTGTTTTTTTTTTTTTTTTTTGCGGTCTCTTTACTACTTTTTTGCAGTAATTTTGTTGTTTTGTCTCGTTTGAGTAGCTGTTTCTAGGCTACTTCGAGCTTCATTGTAACACTCGGATCTTGATCCATTCTCTCTGATTCTCACTCTTATTCCAGCTCTTAGGCCTTCTTTTGTTCCCAAGGGTATAGTCCCTTTCAAAAACTATTTGCCAATAATAAATAAATAAAAATTAATATGCTATTAATATTATGCTAATAAAAATATTATTATACTAATAAAAAATATGCTATTATAGATATATATAACATATATATATATATATATATATATATATATATATATAAAAAAAGTTTATACATGTAAGAACTTTTTAAAAGAGAGAGAAAGGAATGTTCATGGGTTTAAAACCCCAAGGGCCATGACCTATACTAAGTTGTTAAGAAAAAATGGAATTGGTTGGGGGGGAGGTCGCCAACCCACCACCCACCCCATTTACTATGGGATAGGGGTGATGTGGGAAACCTCCCCCAATAAACTTATAATCCAATATCTATTACAATCCCCAAACTTTTCCATTATTCATGAAGCCCGCGACAACTTAAACCTTTAGGTTTTTTTGTTATATATATATATATATATATATATATATATATATATATATATATATATATATATATATATATATACATACATACATACCAATGTATTTAAATGGTATTTTTAGGTTTTTTTATCAAAGAAATTTTCCAGTAGAGACATATATATATATGTGTGTGTGTGTGTGTGTATATATATATATATATATTCTTTCACATATGAAAACACGTGTCATTTATCTATAGAAATAAAATGGGGCAAAACCCACAAGCTCATTTGGGCAAATCAAGGAAATATAAGGTAAATAGAAATAAATAAATACATTTAAAACCCTAATGAAGGTATAAACAAATAAGAAAATAATGGAGCATGTATGCCTCCCCAAAAGTTTAAGAGGGCCTCCAATGGCTTCCCATCCTCCTCCAACAACCTGCAAAACAAAAGAGATCAATAATGAGCCAAAAGAAAGAGAGAAAGTAGTTTTCTTAAGCATGCTTTAGGGTTAGTTGCTTTTTCCCTCATCAAGGGTCCTAAATGAATCCATCCAAGGGATGAGATTCATCCCTACAAAAAGTAGGTGGGGAGTGGGTGAGTGGAATTTGAATTTAAATTTAAATGTTTTACTTTTAATTCCAAAATACATGGGTTGACTTTTTAAGGGGTCACTTTATGGGGTAGGAGTATGTTATTATCCTAACCCCATGTTTTAAAGGGGACATTGTTAAATGTTTTAACCTTGTGGGATTAAACAATTTTAGTATTTAGTTTATTGGCCCCTTTATCCTTGTGATTTAATGGTGGGATATTTAACTATAGTGGAATTAAATTGTTTATTAAAATAAAACTTAGGGAGAAATAAACCATGCTTAGTCTAATTAAGTCCATTAAAATATAATGTGAACTTTAATACTGGTTATAATGGAGAAAATTATTTAATTAAATATAAGTAGCTTAGAAACATTAATGTGACAAACTGTATTCTCTAAGCCTTTTTGTGGTCATGTTTTCCCAAAAAAATCCACAATTTTTTTAGCTTGTCCTATGTTGTTCTTGGATTTTGTGCGAGACATAATTTAGTGGGCATTACAATTTCTATCAAGTGTAACTCCTTCAACGCATCCCCTTTGGCATTTCCATTGCACATTCCATGCACAATTGCTAGTTTTTCTATTAAGATAAATGATTTTTTAATGTGGAAAATCATTTTTCTCTATAATGAGAAATGTTAATGTTTAATATATTTATAGGAGACTTGCTTTTGGTAGTCATGGTGTATATAGAGAGAGGAGAGAGTAAAGCTGAAAGGAAAATAAATACAATTACGAAAGCAGCTTGGTAGATGAGATTGTACATAAATTTTATTTTTCATGTTGTTTACTAATTTTGACAAATAATTCATATGCCTTTGTTAGGATTTCACGATTTAATATGGAATTTGTAGTATAGAATCCTCATAAATGAAACGAAGAATTGAAAATTTTATTCCTTTATAGGAAATGAAAACCATTTAATTTAATTTAATTGAAAACCATATATCTATACCCGACTTTTAAAATTCTATTGCAAATTTAATTCAAAACCATTTATCTATAATAGATTTTTGTTAATGTGTTATCTTTTATGCCCTTATTAGGATTATATATGTTGGTTGTATTTTTAAATTATATTCCTAAAACTGAACTCTAGGATAAAATTTGCTAGATTATAATTTTTTTGTTAGATTAGGTAAAAAGCAGATTTTAAAGTGATTGGGAACACTGTACAAATGAAAGATAAGCATCAAGGCCCAAAAGTGAAACATCAACGAACAAGGCCCCACGGGCTTAAGGAGAAACAACCAAACAAGTCGGAATCTAGGAACATGAAAGCACCATAAAGAGCAAAGGGCACATGAGGTAGACCAGTCAAAGCAACTTGACCCGCTAACTAAGGAGCTATAACTACCGTGGACTTTCCCTTTATGATATCTAAGGCTCATCTTCAGAGGTGAATTTCCAACTTTTCCTTTATTCTTGTTGTTCACTACCTTACAATTGTCCCCCATTAGGATCTACATTCTCATCTAGGTGAACCAAAAGGCATATTTCAAGAGACTTTTTTTTTTTACTTTGAAACTACAAAGAGCCACGAGAAAGCAATGGACAATGGAGAATCCTCCCCCTTGCTCGTAGCTTGCTTTGAGAATCAATATCTCGGTTTAGTGGGGTGTGAGATGGCCCGATATATAAGTTTTGATGCAAAAAAGTGAAAATAACTTAAAATTTACAGTCATTCAAAAAACAAAATGTAGAATATTAGTGTGTTGAAGTTAGAGGTTTACCCAGAGCTAGCAAAGCCATAAAAGTTTCCGTGTGAGAGAAAATTATTATAGTTAATTAATTTGGATTTTCACATCACCACTAGCTCCTTACATTTTTTGAAGAGTCGTGTTTTCTATTTTGAAAATGTAACTTGTTTGTTTGTAACATTTTCTACTTTTTAATCTGCATCTTCACTCTCCCCATATTAATAATGTTGTAGCAAATAAAACATCAATATTTTCTAAGAATGAGACGAGAATCAACCTTTCCTAAAATGACCACTCACATCATTGTTTTTCCTAAACTTATACAATTATATACTTTCCTTTGAATTCAAACTCAACCATATATATATTAATTAAGTAACAATTGCACCATTTGTTACAAACAAACCTCATAGCTAAACCGAATTCAACAACTTTTATTTGTTGATCGACACTACAACAAATTAACCCTTTTGCCACAATTATTCAACAATAATTTTGTACTTATATGATAATTGAAAAACTAAAATTGTGGTTATATTATTGTAGTTTCTTCACAATTCATTATACCATAGATAATCTACAATTTATAAATTTTATAGCTAATCTACATTTTTTAAATTGTAGATTGTCCACATTTCTTAATATTTGTATCATTTCTACAATTTCTTGTTTTGTTATTATTCCACAATCTCCACAAAAATGTAGTTTTTCTATATATTCCATCTATGTAGAAATTCAACAATTTACAATTTCGTAACTTTCATTAATGTTATATTGTGGAAATTTCAACAATTTTTTTCTACAATTATTCTTTACCAAATAAAACTTGTAGGTGGAAGCTACAATTTGATGTCCACAATAACTAATTGTAAAACACAGGGGGTTCACTTAGTAAAAGTATGGTATAGCACGTTCATTCGAAGGGTATTAAAGAATACCATTAATTCTAGTTTTTACCTCTAATTCTTCAATTTATAATACCCGCTCTAATTATATTAATAGAGTTAAAATACCCCCTATTTTTTCTATGTACCTTACTTACCCATTTTTCCTTAACAATTTTATTTACCCCTTTTTATTTCTACCCTAATATATTAAACATAAAATATATCATATTTCTCACCTAATTTTTAGTATGCATTTTCTCTCGAAAGATAGTTTGAAGCCATTCAAGACCTATTACCTATTACTTTATAAATGTTAAGCTTTAATCATTCATTAATAGTTCTTAAAATAATTAATATGGTGAAATAATAATTTAACTTTATTCAAAAAGATATTATAATTTAACTTTATGACCACACTCCTTAAATTATAATTTTAAGGTATTTAGTTTTAAAAACTAGGGTTCAAATGTTTTAGTTTTATATTAAAATTAAACCTCTCTTTCTTTTGACCCACCTCTCTAACCTACCCCCAATACCTAATTCAAAATATTAATAAATTAAACCCTTTCACCCCCTCATGTCTATCGGTATATTGACTTTACTTTTATTAATTTTAATTACCTCAATATGAACTCACATGATAAAATATTGCCTAGCTAATGAACCCCATGTGTTGTAAGATAATCTTTTAAAAATGTAGAAATGTTACGATTAACGGTTGTTTTTTCAAATTTTATTTTATTAGTTGAAATAGTTTATAACTACAATACCAAAAACCAACTTAAAAAATTGTACATATAAAATTGATTATATCAAACATAATTTCTATTTATTATATAAATTGTACATATCATATATTTTTACACTTCATAGAATTATGATTCACTTAAGTCCTCTCACACTTTTATAGATCAAACACCACCTTTCTCGTGATGTAACTCCTATCATGGGTTTGTGGCCTTGGATTGGCTAGCTCACTCTATATGTTTACTTGTCGGTCATGATACCTAAGGAATCCACAGCGCAACCTTAGATCGGTCAAATTTTCCCTGTCTATGCATGGACCCCGTTTCTTTTCCAAAACTTTATGCAATTTCTGATTGTTCAAGAGGAGGAACTCATCAAAAATTCTTTTGAAAGAGAGCCAAAGATCAAACATTGAAGACAACAAATACGCCAAAAAAAGACATGCTTGATAAAAAAACTAATCATGGCGGTAAAATCCCTCCGAAAAATCCCCACCATTTGTTTTTCTCTCTTTTTCAACCACAAACACAACCACTCAATATTGCTCATAGCTTCAAAAGCTACGATTTCGAAATCATAACATTTGCACATCGCAAAAGCAATTAAGTGAATGTCATATCAGCGCCAATAATGAAATGAATTAAAACTAGAATATTTCTTATTTGTCAAGTTATTGAGGATGTATGTGTGCAAGTTGGAACACGAGCTTAAGTTTGATATCTTGAGAAATGTAAGTCAATTAGTGGTTATTGGAACCATTTTAAAGATTACTTTTACCTATTAATTATCTCAACTATAGATCATTGGCAAAATAATACACTTTTAGCTTACAAATGCTTGTGATTATTTAAATAAGATAAAATAAACAATATGTGTGTGTGTGTGTGTGTGTGTTTAATAATGTGATGGTATGCTTCACTAATTTTATATATATGATTAAATTATATGTATTATATAATTAAATATGTTTAAGTCAATTCTTTAATTCATATATATTTATAGAGGTATATAATTTATTTAAATGCTAATCTAAAATCTATAAAAAAATATATATTGAGAAATAGTATAAGATAACCATTTTATATAAATATGTATTCCTATAAATTTCATATATTTATATACTTATTTACTTATATATATATATATATATATATATATATATATATATATATATATATATAGATATAGATATAGATATAGATATAATTAGTGGTGGGAGGCCTCGGCCAAACCCACCCCACCGAAATTTGATTAATGCAAAATAATAATACTAATAATAATAAAAATTTCGGGGCCATAGCTCCACCCCTCTTCTCGACCTAGAGTGGTCGGCCCTCAGCCAAGCCACTACTCTTTGCAACCTCGTCCCTCTCCCACTTCTTCTTCTCCCCTCTAATCGACTCCTTCCTTCCAGTCACTAAACAAAACAACGGCATGTCAGTAGCGTCCTCGCTGAGTTAATGAAACCAACCCAGATACAGATACAGATACAGATACAGATTCAGATCTAGTCCAACCAATTTGTATTTACTAAAATGAAGAGATAATGGACTTGTGGGCAGCGAATTTTTAACCCATAAAGGAACTGATTTAGGACAGCTATTAGGGTGAGCTCCACATAGCAGATCCGTAACAATTCCTCAGCTGCAAGCCTGCAACTTCTGCTGCTAGATTTTAACACATTAACATGGGGTTTCGCATGGTCAACGCCTCTGAATTTCAAATAAATTGCTTGTATTATTATGCAAAGATGACGACAGGCTTGAAAGGACGTATAGGAGGCCCCCTGCACGATTTTCTTTAGGCTTTAAAGATCTTTATACCTGGTTGGTGGGATTTTATGGCGTGGACTTGATCTCTTTTCCTACTCAACTTTTATTGCTGTTATATAGGTAGGTACATGGAGAACAAACAGCAGACACATTACCTTCAAAGTTATACGGCTCATATAATATCTTTTCAACAGGAATCTTATATTGAATGCCCCTTACAAAAAAATAGGGTAAATTTAAAACATTTATGGCCTGCATCAAAAAGATTTTTTTTTTTAAAATGTAAATATTATATTAATAATAATATAATAATAAACCCTCAACTTAATATAAACTTATTCATATATTCCCTCTCACGAACATAAATATATAATATAGTATGTTATTAATAATAATATATTATATATAGTGTTGATTATGTATACTATGTTTAATAAAGTATATTATTATTATTATTATTATGTATATATTGGAATATATATAGTAACATTACCATATATTGGAATATATAAGGTATAAATATATTTTGATTTTCATTTTGTTATATCTTATAATATATTACACCATTGGTTATAAAATCTAATGTAAATAATAAATAATATATTATATATGAGAAATATGATATGATTTATAATAGTGTCTCTTGTTGATATAGATATATATATATATAATCGTTATAAGATGGATCATAATACTTTTTGCTCTATTTTCGTTATATAGATTATAAGATGGATCATAATACGAAAGGACATGATCTGCGTCAGTTCATGATAGTGCCTGAGCACGTTTGGCATCATCCCCGTCATTTTTCAGAGCTCTATGGCCGTCGTGCCTTCACTTAACCATTTAGGGTTCGCAGAGGCCGCAGAGAGGGTCGCAGAGAAGCCGCAGAGGCCGCCGAGAGGGTCGCGAGAGAGGGTCGCAGATTCGCATGAGATAGATTCAAATATCAAATTCAAATATAAATCAACAATGCCTCCATATATAAGTACCCTCAAATATCCATAACAATCTTAATAGATCTATCATAAGCCAACAAGATATCAACATATACACGTCATCCAAAATTCCAAGAAAATTAGCGAGTTGCAAAATCATGAAAATACCACACAGAGTCATCATGAAAAGAATTAAGCCAAGGTAGTTCTGACAATAAAAGAGTACCATCTACAAACACACCCATATGACTTCAACACTGGTTACAATATTCTTTCGTTATGGTTCAAGCTTCCTAAGGAACGGTCAAGTGCCCCTTAGGGAAAACCTTAAACGTTTAGGACCTACACCGATGATCAACGGGAAAATAGGGTATACACCCAGTGACATGAACAATTATGCAGGAATACTCGGGGTGCAGAACAACTAGTAATCCGGGTACCTTAGCCAAGATACTCCCTCCAAGCATAACCTTACTACAGAAGTCAACCACACATAAGTTTTGTAAACCTACGGGATGGATTGAAAATCGAAGGGGCATTACTTAGTCGATAAAAGAGGACATGGAGGTCCGATGGACCTCGACAAATTCACCCCTCAAGGTTGGGCACCTCAAGGAAACATTTGACATTACATAAATATTGCCATAACCTAAAGAAAAAGGAAAAATAAGTGTCCATAAAACTCTAGTATCTCTCTGCCAACCCGGATCGGGTTCAATCTAGAGGTTGTCCGCTAAAGTAAAGTTGTAATAACCCATAGGAATGAAGCTCAACATACCGGAAGAACAAATCAAATAAAAAAAGTAAGCTCGTATGAAGAGCAAGGGGGTTTATAGGTACAACTCACTTATTTTCACCACAACATTTACTAGCTATAAACAACTTAATAACTTGTAACTAAATCATAGAAATGCAGTTTATAATGGTAGGAGGTCATGTACATCTACATAGAAATGCAACAGCTAGCACAGGAGGAGGAATAATCTACGCTATCCACTTTAACGTTGATTAAGATTAAAGCTAAGACAACTAGATCACAAGAGGAGAGAAGAGATTTTCCACAAGGCGAACATACCCACAACATAAGCAACAAAGGCATACCAAATTCGGGGAAAGAAGGTTCTATCTCATGATATTTTTAAATCTAGAAAATGTAGCAATGAGTAGGATTATCTTTCATGTTTCTCCAGCTTCAAAAAAACACTGGGCACCACACCGACCAGCAACAACAATCTTCAGGTTGAAACTCCCATCTTCTACTGGCTTGGCGCTCCAACTTCATTCCCGTCCATGCTTAACATGGGAAGAGAGATTGAAAACCACGACTTGCATCCTCTTGAAGGGACAGTGGTCTCAAGGACGACAAGGACTAGGGAATAGACACACCCACGGGGTTAAATGAATACGACCAGGAACACGAGAGAGAGACAGGGGGTAAGGCCAGACTCCACAAACTTGCAAACATATTCCCAACATGCATTAGAAAGGGATAGTTAGAGCAGGGAAAGGACATCCCTCATAGTAGTGGTGCGTACATCTTTGGTAAAGGCAAGTTGAACACATTCGACACCTATTTGGTTCCACGCAGAGGAAAGGTGAAAGAGACAACTTTGGAGGGACAAGAGTGGAAAAAATAGGAAAGGGCACGATTAATTCTTAGCATAAACCACAACCATCAAACAACAGGAAAAAAGCAAGAAGATGTCTTGTTCCCTGCACACATTAAAGTGCCATGAGGAACGATGCCCAAAAGGAGAACCACATCACCTAGATGGACATTTCTCCTGCATAAAGCGGCCACTCCTTCCTCTTCTACTGCATACCAAAACAAACAACAGGTAGGAAGAAGTTATTTCTTAGCAAAACAAAAAAAAAAAATAGTCTGTCCTCCAAAGATACAGATCCTAAATAATAATTTTTGAGCCAGCAAGAGGGATGAAGTCCTAGGATGGAGAAAGGGAAGATCTTTGACATCTGATATTGCTACAACTATCCAACCACTCCTCACATTAACTTGGGTCAGATCGGATATGGCTTCTGGATCTTAAAATATTGCTTGTATTCTTGTGCAAGGAAAGAGTCAAGTCTGAAAGGGGACGTCGGGGAGGAGTCACCTCACACTCTCAGCCAACAAAAGAATTATCTTCCAGTATTGCGTGGCAGGGAAGGAAGATACCCTTCTGCCCATCCACCGCTTCTCAATGACATTAAAGCTCTTTTAATCCCATGGCAGGTCTCCTTACCCACCGCAACATTTGCCATAATGTAAATGTATGCATTTTAATAATATTCTATTTAATATATGTACATATATAAATATTGTCTTACTTGCTATTAAATTTTACTTTTGTTTAATAAACTATCTCCATTTATTTATTTGATTCGGTCAAGTTAAACAATATTTAATTAATCTATATATTTTGTTTGAATTTGTTTATTGATCTCCTCATTGCCATTATCCAACCAAAACAAAGAAAAGAAAAGAAAATTAAATAACTAGGGTGAAGCTGGTGTCCATGAAGGTCGTCAAAGCTTCAGTGAGATAAGACGACTTGGATCCGATACCTCTAGGGACATATGAGAAACTGGAGGAGTACACTCTTGCATCAACCAGGTGCGAAGGCAGAATCCACACTTCATCGGTTAAGGGCGACAAAGCGGGGCATTACATTCCTATGCAATAAACCTCTAAATACTTTGTTGGTATGATTGGTGTAAAAATAAAGGATCACTAGAATCCTCCATCAAGTTCATATTTGGTTAAGCTCCCCAGCACTTAGTGTTCTTGTATTATTTATAAGATCCCTATTAGAAGTAAAGCTTAGAGTTTCCTTGAAGAGGTAAAGTCCAAATATTCATAATATTAAATCTCTAAATTTTTATCAATATTTTGAAGGACGATCAATATTTCTTACAAGTCGAAGGATTAATGTCACTCGATACCAAGAGCATATACATCCAAGTACACCTTTATGTGTGTGTGTGTGTGTGTGTGTGTGTGTTCAATGTTATTACGAAACCATAAAAAAATTGATTGGCATAGTCAACACATTTTATCTCAAATCAATACTTATTTAATCAAGTTAATGTTCCTAATGAAAGTTCAATGAATATATAAATAAGGATGGACAAGATCCTTACATATTCATCAACTTATACCTTGCTTGTGAAATATACTAAATAACTCTAATTCAATTAATGTTTTTAAGCATCCCAAATAGAATTATGAATCATCTTCTACATGCTTCTTCACTAGTACATGTAGAGACCTATCAAAGCCATTTTTATCATTTTTAGTTTTACCCTCAAGAAACAAGAAGAACTTGGCTCATGCTTGGCCATAAATTTTCATTCTCATGAATGCACAACATGCTTAGTAGAATAGACCGCCTACCTTCTTTGAAATCAACGATGTTTACTATTATTTCATCAACTATAGCCATAAAATTGTTTCCCTTGTCAATCGAGTTTCAACCCAAGAGGGAAAGTAATACATGTTGGGTTCCTCCACAAGTCAAGATTTCTCTTGCACGATATTATTTCTAGCAACATCATTCCAAAACTATATACATCCACCTTTGTAGTGATGGGAAGCACATATATCCATTCGATATCCAAGTAGCCCCTGGTTCCTCTAGTAGTTGTAAGCACGTGACTGAATTCTCTCCCATGAGCCTTGTCCAACCCAAAATAAGCTATTTTTGGATGGAAATTATCATCCAAGACAATATTTTATGGCTTAATGTCGCAGTAAAGATTCTTTCTACACATTCCTCGTGGAGATAAATTAATCATTTTATAATTCCCATTGTTATCTAAAATCTAACTTTATAGTCCTGCACCTTCTGTATTTCTCTAAAATTACGGAATAAGAAAGAATTAAGAGATCCATTGAGCATGTACTCATAAACCAATAACCTTTGAGACCCTCTCGTGCAAAATCCCTATAGTGCCCACATCTTCTAGCTTCAGTTTATCTATTGACTCTATACTCATATATTATGATTGGACATGCATTATGACACCTTGCTGATATTATGATATTTGATCATTTGA
This sequence comes from Taxus wallichiana var. yunnanensis, assembly GCA_018340775.1. Classification (NCBI taxonomy): domain Eukaryota; kingdom Viridiplantae; phylum Streptophyta; class Pinopsida; order Cupressales; family Taxaceae; genus Taxus; species Taxus wallichiana. The sequence goes on from CM031241.1 coordinate 172,326,685, forward strand.
GGACATGTATGATGATTTGGGCATGTAACTCGATTTAGTTTTGTCTAATATGATAGTTCATTTCAGTAGTTGTTTTGAATACTAATTGTTATCTCTCGAAAGTGCACCTGTAGAGAGATGGTTGCGAGGTTTCTAAACTTGCACAAATGATCTCTCTCTTTCGTAGGTACAATGGAAACACCATATGTGTGTGTGTGTGTTGGTAAATCGATTATACATATTATTTTGGAAAACATTGAGAAAATTCTAAATATTTTGGAAAATGTAAACCAAGGGTGTGCCAGATTTAATAAATCATAATAGGAGTCCATTTTATTCATAAGAATCCACCACATTACAATAGCAAATGAAGTACGTACATATACTCTCGCGATAGACACAGACACAATACAAACAATAAGACCAAATATACATCCACCATACACAAACACTAAGAAAACAAGTTTTTCCCTTCTCCGGTCACGAGTTCGACCCCGAGGAAAACAAAGGCACCATTTAACGCTGGTTGAAGCTCAATAATCCTCAGTCGCCAATGGCTGGTGGTGAGTGGGTTCAGATCGAATCATGAAAAACTCATCAATGATCCCAGCAAGGCGGGCTCCAACAAAAGGGCATACTTGGTAAATCCAATGGTGCCTTCATGCCCAGCTAACCAGAGCAGGGCCAAATGCTTCGTGAAAATGGCCCTCCAGCTAAAATGTTTGCACTAACAATAAGCCCAATGGCGATGGGACCAATTGTGGCTAAATCCCCCTTCTTGGGATCAAGGGTTGTGGCATAGACAGTGTAGACTAGGCCAAATGTCATCACAATCTCAAACACAATAAGCAGTCCATTCTCCTACGCCATGCGACAACCTGAACCCCCCTGTATGTTGCATATATACATAAACTCACGAATTAATATATACTCAATTTATATATACTTAAATATGTGTACACAGGTTAAAGTCTGTAGAAATTGACATTAACAACATGCGTGAAGAGTATACACAATGAGCACATTCATTTGTGAGTTGTGTTAAACTCACAAGTCAATATATACTCACTGTATATATACTTCAATATAAGTACATAAATTCACATTAATAATGAGAGCATCTACCCGTGTGCCAATCTATACTCACTGTATAATGCATGAATCACATTTGTTGCAAACTCGAACCAATGCAGACTTTGGTCGATCCCATCCCAATGTAGAGCTGGCGCCGAGAGGTGTGATAGGGTGCAACAAGAAAGATCGGCATCAACATCAGGCGCTGGTTTCTCGTGATGAGTCATCGCCTCCTTCGACTGTGGTGATCCCAAGCTCGAGCAACTCCTTCCTTGAAGTCCAACCGACCTGTACCACCAAAGAACCGTAGGCACAACCACAACCCTAATTACAAGACGATCACCACAAGCAAACGAAGGGAAAAAGCAAAGCGCAGACGGGTTCCTCTCGGTGGACCGTCCCATGGTGATGGGTGCGGATTCGCAGGAATCCGACGTCCGTCTCGTGCACATGCTCATGGCCTACGCGGAAGCAGTTCAGGAAAACCGCCATCAATGGAAATAGATGAAACAACAAATTTAGTTCCATATATTTATTTTTATGGGGTTAATGGAAACTTGGTGTAGGATTTACAATGGAGGAGATCTTGAAGACGTTGTGAGAGACTGCACTGCATGTGATGTATTCAGTGCAATATCTGAAAATTTCACTGAAAAATTTCAAGACGACATTCACTTCTCTGCAACGCCCTACGCGTTTTCCTCTTCGAAGAGTCGAGGATCTCACAAATTTATGATAGCCAATACCAAACAGGAACTGGCTGGTGATGAGAATATCCCCACTATTGAGTCTCCCTCTACTGCGTCTGTAGATTTGAAATCTTCGACAAAAGACAACAACAGTACTCAACTATGCGACCGTTGTTCCACTACCACTAAAACAGAATCGAATGGCCACAGTTTAACCAAGCTACCCATCTGGAGCGAAAATAAGGTATGAGTTTGACCGAAATTACCTGTTCCAGTAAAAACCTCAACCTGCATACCATTTGGCAGTGACACGTGTACGGCAGAAGATTGGACGTACTTCGTCGACCAAACGATCTCGGCCCGCATTGTGTCGTCGTCCGTGTCAGAGCCCCTCAGGCTTTCTAACTTAGAACATGCCTTTCGACGTAAAAATAGATCAGACACGTGGCGTGGCGAAACACATTAATTGTTGGATAAACAAATTGATAAGCAAGATCTGTTGTCTTCTTCTTCTTTGAGGCCTTAAATTAACCAGCCTTTAAATCCATTTTACGTTTTAATTGACAGTGAGAGAGCGGGCCGATATGCCACGTGGTAAGCGCCTAGTCAACCGTCGTAGGGGTTTAGGTTGTAGTGACAATGACATAGTGGAAAGGCACGCCACGTGGAAGATGCAGAGTAGCCACGCGTGCGGGCAGTATGTTGGGGTGTGGGCTTCCCACACGTGTGGCGGAGACGTGAAGGTTAAGTCGCAGGCGCCGCTGGAAGGTGAAAAAATGAGGTGACATTGGCGGCGTAGTTAATTAATTAACCTTTTATTCATTTATTTTGCGCTTTTTTAATTACACGCTTTTTTTAAACCTTTTTTACAATTACCGCGCCTAATTATTTCTGCCGTAGGGAATCGATCTCTGATACGCCGCTAGTCTTAAATTGAAGATGTGTGTATTTAAGCAAGTGTGAAATTTGTATGCGCATTTGGATTTCATGGAATGGAACTGTTGTGATGAAATGGAACTAGGCATGGATTAGGTTTGGTTGGTTGGATAGATAATAGATTAAGCGATCCTTTGTATCGTTTATTTTTGTTTTTACTTTTTTCTCTGCTTAGGGTTGGTACCTAAGCGTTTCGAGTTCGAATCCCGTGGAGTCCCTAAAATTGATTTTTTCGGGACAAGAAAAAGTTTGCATCGATTTTTGGAAGGGTTTCGAGTTTGAATCTCATTTTTCCCCAGAATTCAAATTTGCGAGAAGAACAAAGGTACCTATTTAAGAGATTCGGGGTTCGAGTCACACAGTCATGCCCTGGGATTGAAATGTAAAAAGTAGTGGATGAGGTTTAGGCTTTGCGTCTCTCTCGTAATGCGGCCGCGTTGGAAATGCAGGTAATTTTGTCTCGAATTCTGTAGGCAGATTGTGTGGATTTATTTTATTTTTGTTTCCGAGGGGCAGGATGATACTGCCATGGCTTGGAAAGTCGTCTGCGAAGAAGATCAGTAGTGGCAGTAAGAGTAAGAATAAGAAGAGCTTTAGGGAAAACAGTTTTTTCGATGCGTTCCATTTTAGGAGATCATCGAAGGGGGAAATTCGAGCACATCGAAGGAGGATTCAGATGTAGATTTCGGCGTCCACTTCGACGTCTGTAACGCGATCCCAGAGCTTTTCTTATCCCGTGCCTCTCCCGCTGCCAGGGGGAATGACCCCTGGTATGGGGAATGAGTGTGAGCCAGCCTCAGTCTGTAAAGGATAGATCTGGACGGCTCGCTACTTTACTTCCGTTGCCTTCGCCCTGAACAGGTCATGAACAGGTTGGAGATTGCAGATGGCGCGGCATCCGGTCGGAATGTAGCACGAGCTCTGTTGGCAGCGACGATCCATCAGACCGTGATCTTTTAAATCATACCAGGTGAGCTTGCTTTATTTATGCGATTGAATCAAATCACGCAGTGCTGTGGCAATCGGAGGTAGTTTTTACACGTGTACGAAGGAAGATTGGATGGCTCTTATTGTCATCGTCCGTGTCAGAGCCCCTCCGGCTTTCTAACTTAGAACACGCCTTTCGGCGTAATAATTAATGCTTGATTTGTTACACAAGGAAACTGACATGTCTAAATGGAGGTTTGGCTTCCCACGTGCCCTTTCAGGTTGCCTAGGCATTCACGCTACCTCCCTTTCACTCCTGCCATCACCAAACCCCATCCACTCACCCACCAGCTCACGCAAATTATGTCCTTTTATTTATTTAATTCAATTTATTTTGGTTGTGTCTTATGTTGCACTATAGACAATAAATTTTCAAATTGTTTTTAATGTTATGGAGACAACTAATGACATTAAGAAGACATGTTTCATTTTTTTAATAAGAAATTTGTCGATGTACAAGTAAAAGTTCAACATTGTTATTTCTTCATGATGCGAGATAGTAAAAACTATTGTAAACACATTTTATTATTATAATGATTAGAGTATATATCATTCCCAAAGACAAGGTTGGAGCGTTATTATTTATTTGTGATTTAAACAATTAAAATTTTTGAGAAGACACGTTTTATTATTTCGTAACAAGATTTAAAATAAAAAAATTAATTTCAAGTATTTTATAAAGAACATTTTTAATTTTATTTTAAGGAAGACACGTCTAACATAGAAAAAGTAGAGACTATAAAATGACGTATTTTATGATTCGGTAAAAAGGCATTTGTTTGCGAGAGAGACAACAACCAGGGGTTAAATTTGGCCAGTCGCCCTACCACAAATTTTTTTTTGTGACGGTTTTAAAACTTATATCACCTTGCACAGGACATTTATTATTTATTTTTAACTTTCATAATTTTTATATTACAATAAATTAGGTAAAATATATTAAAGCAATTTTTTTTTAGTTCAAAAAATTGTAATTTTATAGTTCAAATAATGTAGTTGATACTACATTAGAGAGTAAAGTGCACAATGCACTTGAATACCCAGAAATCTATGATCAATTATTACTTTTTTTTTTCCTTTCAACCTTATTTCCAACATTACATTCTATTTTATAATTCAATAGTTTATAAGAAAATAAAACATTGAAGAGATTAAACTACCTACTTGAAAGTGTTGCCTTCTCTTCTCAATGCCCTCCTTTTTTATCAAATAATCTCTTCCCAAAAAAAATGTGTTTGTTGCATACGAATTCCCCTCAAAATTCCGAAACATGTTGTCTTCTCATGTTTCAAAGACCGGGTTCAGTTGTTTTGATCTTGTTGCAACATGCCTTCATTAACTAGTTAACACTTGCCCTGACATCCACCTCACTCTAATCGACTTTGCTTTTTTTTTCCTTACTAATTATTCTAACTGCCAAAAAATATTTGCCATAAAGCTTATGCATTATTCTTGATTCAGACGAGTCAAAAATCAAATACCTGGAATCAAACGAATAGACAAGAAAAATCTAGTGTTCATCATCACCTACTCCAAACTGAACCCAAGTGCATTGATGAATCTAAACTTCACTCTATTACACTTTGTCGTCCATCCACTCTAAGTTGGAGAAAAGAAGTCTCTTTAAAGTTTAGATCGATTATCAATGGATGCCCTGCAAATCTTTGTCAATAGGAGCAGCGTGAAGAGCATTACAATTCTCCATCCCTACGCACACTCCTTATTCACTATTGAATGCCGTATCCGAATTAATATCCCGCGTGGGATATTGACAATGTGACATTACACATCGTGTGTGACTCTGTGAGTTAAAAAAGAAATGAAGTTTGAAATCTTTTCATATCTTATTACACCCAGGGGTTAAATTTGGCGGCCGTTTAGACGTTTTTTAGAATTTTAGACGTAAAATACGGTCAGGATTATTTCATCAACCGTAGCACGGGATGGGCGATTCTTTTTTGACCCTGTCATATAAACGTTTAGGTTTAAAATTCAGCCATTTTTTAATTTAAATATATGTGTTAAGTAACACCTGGGATTATGGGACCATTTAAAAGATTTGGTTTTATAAATAATTGCCTTGTGCTTACTTGGAGAGCGTGAAAACTGTTGGCGTTGTATGATGTCTCTTTCAAACTCAGCTAGATGTGTCCCTTGCCACTTTTGACACTTGGCACCTCTGCACCAGTCACTTCACTTCTGGTCCCGGGATAACTTCAGAATGTTCCATCTACCTAGCTTACAATTATTTTGTAAATTGTGTGCGGATATTTAGTGTTAAAGTTTAACAAGTGTAAATTATGTGCGTTGGCATAGTGCTAAAGTTTAACTGGCCATGGTAAATGTAGCACTCGTTTTCAGGAAACCTCCTCTACACGTAGGCAGCTAGGCTCCTAGCTAATGCCAAGAATATGTTGAGTCTTCATTGAACGGTGAACCAATGCAGGTCGGCGGCAATAAATTTTTAATAATATTTTATACACATTTGTACGCATCTGCAATAAATATTTTGCTTTCTTTCATTTTCTGAGTAAATGAATTAGGTGTAATCAGGGGTTAATATTTTGCTTTCTTTCATTTTCTTTCATTTTCTGATTACACCTAATTCATTTACTCAGAAAATGAAAGAAAGCAAAATATTTATTGCAGATGCGTACAAATGTGTAATCAGGGGTTAATATTTTGCTTTCTTTCATTTTCTTTTATTTTCTGAGTAAATGAATTAGGTGTAATTCCGCGAGGCGTTTACTTTGAAGAAGGCACTGCTTTGAAAGTGTCAAATTCCGGTGGCTTAATTTTACAGTCATTGGGAAGTCATAGATTACTGAGTTGCCTAAGTCATAGATATTTACTATTATTTGTTGCACATCCTTTAAATGACATTTTAGACTTGGCAATAACCATTCTTTGGTGCCCTTGCTTTTGGGAGTGGCCGGCTTGAGAACATCATGAGTGACCGCGGTGTTAACTCATGGTTATGTTTTTTATTTTACTTCACTGGTAGCCATAGCTGGCCGACAGAAGAACCGACTCTCTACACCTTTCCCTTCTTTATCTGTACACTGTAATTGTTCTTTGAGTAGAATTATACACATAAAATTGAAGCCCTCTCCGGCGTAACTTGCAATTCATTTGCAATTGCTAGTTATTTATAAAACCAAATCTTTTAAATGGTCCCATAATCCCAGGTGTTACTTAACACATATATTTAAATTAAAAAACGGCTGAATTTTAAACCTAAACGTTTATATGACAGGGTCAAAAAAGAATCGCCCATCCCGTGCTACGGTTGATGAAATAATCCGACCGTATTTTACGTCTAAAATTCTAAAAAACGTCTAAACGGCCGCCAAATTTAATCCCTGGAGACAACTACAGAATTTAAGACGGCATCTTTTAAGATTTCGAAGCAGGTAAGTACTAAGAATGATACATCAATGTACAAATCAAGAAAAAGTTTCGAGGCTTTTATTTCTTGGCGATGGAGATAACCAAATCCAAAGATCAATATTGAAGGCTTTTGGCCCACTCGGCAGGTGGACATTAATTTTCAATTCCAACAAATTGGAGTTCACACGCATTCCTCTTGGGTTACTTGTTTGGTAATATAAATAGATACATAAAAGAAATTATTACAACAATGAGTACAATGAAATATTTGCAGAACGGGCAGCATAAATAAGGTGTCATGACGAAGAACTGTATTTTTCCTTTCAAATGTTTATTTGTAATTACAGTGAGTATTTTAGTGCACAATTCGCATGCGTTTGGTGTTGGTAATGGAGATGCGCTTTCTTTGGGTTTCTCTCTCGCCGGAAATCAGACTATAATATCAAAGAATGGCACGTTTGAATTGGGATTTTTCAGTCCGAACGGAACGAATAATTGGTACATCGGCATATGGTATGCCCAGGTCTCAGAGAAGGCCTTTGTTTGGGTGGCTAACAGAGAGGATCCCCTTCTAAACATGCCAGGCGTGTTGAAGTTGGGGACAGATGGTTATCTCACAATATCTGATACCAACAGTCAGACTTTTTGGTCGAGTAAAAGACACAGAAAACTAAAGCGTCAAGGGCATTGATATTGGACTCGGGTAATTTCATCATGGTAGGCGCTCAAAACAATTCAGAGACTGTTTGGGAGAGTTTCGGAGATCCTACAGATACATTGTTGCCGGGAATGAAGTTTTGGAAAGGCATGAAAATAAAATCGTGGAAAAATTCAGTGGATCCAGCATCTGGACTCTTTTCCCTAGAAATAGATCCAGCTCCAGGGAAGACACAGCTTCTATTGGTATATAATAATACTGTTCGTTATTGGACCAGCGGAGAATGGGCCGGTGAGAATTTCCCCAATATTGCAGAGTCCACAAAAAAACACCTACGTAAACAAGAATTCAAGAAGATTTCTCCCACAAGAATGTACACCACATTTTTCATAACAAATAATCTTCTTGCAAGGATTGTTTTGAGCAGTAATGGCGGCACAGCGACGTACGTGCAGTTCGAGAATACAATCTGGACACTTGTTAAATGGCTGCCACCACGAGCGTGCGATATTTATGCTGTATGTGGGCCTTTTGGAGCGTGCATGAGCAATGTCATCGTGTCCTGCAGCTGTATAAAAGGCTTCAAGCCTGCAGACGAGCACGCCTGGAATGTAGAAAAGTCCTGGTCAAGCGGTTGTGTTCGGGTTAGCCCATTACAATGCTCTGTTACAAATGGTACCACGGATGGTTTCCTCCAACTCAGCGACAAGACCTTACCGGATGACAAAGCTGTTATATATATCCAAGAGCACACACAAGAGCGATGTAAAATTGCGTGTCTCGGCAATTGCTCCTGCACAGCCTTTGCTTTCATTGATTCTAATCCTGCAATTTGTAGTTTGTGGTTTGGGGATCTGTTAAACATGCGTCCTTCAACAGATGGACGGCCATTGTTCATCCGGTCTGCTGCTTCTGAGTTGATAAGCTCCTCATCCAAGGGAAGAGGAAGAAGTAGAGTCCGCGCCGTTCCCATTTCGCTTGCCGTGGCTTCTGCTACCTTCGCTGCTATTTTGGCTTTCTTGTTTATTTGTTCAAGACGGCCTACTAGACAGAAAGAGAAAGACATGACAACTTTGCTAAGGACATTTTCTTACAAAAAGCTCAAGAAAGCAACCAAGAATTTCAGCCATAAGTTGGGGAGTGGAGCATTTGGCTCGGTATTCAAAGGAACTCTTGTAGACAGCACAATTGTGGCCGTCAAGAAATTAGATAGGTCTGGGCAAGGAGAGAAGCAATTTCGTGCTGAAATAAGCACAATTGGAAACATACAGCATGTAAATTTAGTGAGGCTACTGGGATTTTGCACAGAGGGATCTGAGAGATTACTGGTCTATGAGTACATGCCCAACGGGTCTCTCAATTCTTTCTTATCTCATAAATATGAAGGAGCAGAGGTGGTGTTGGATTGGAAGACCAGATTTGAGATTGCTATAGGGATTATAAAAGGTCTGTTATATCTCCACGAGGAATGCAGAGACAGAATCATTCACTGCGACATTAAACCAGAGAATATTCTGCTTGACAGTGAATTCTGTCCAAAAATAGCTGATTTTGGGCTTGCAAAACTTGTGGGGAGAGATTTCAGCCGAGTACTTACAACTACTAGAGGAACAAGGGGCTACTTGGCTCCTGAATGGATCTCCGGCCTTCCCATCACAACGAAGGTGGACGTATACAGTTTTGGCATGATGCTGCTGGAAATAATATCAGGCCGGAGAAATGTAGACATGACTGTGCAGGAATCCAGTAGGTATTACTTTCCCTCGTGGGCTGCAACTCAAATTGACAAAGGAAACAATATTATGGATATTGTTGATGAAAGGATAGCAAACAACGCAGATGTGGAAGAAGTGAGGAGGGCTGTTCTAGTAAGCATGTTGTGCATTCAGAAGAATGAAAATTTACGGCCAAGCATGGGCCAAGTTCTTCTGCTGCTCGAAGGTAAAACTGAGATTGATACAAATAACGTTGAGAGGTCTCTACAGGTACTCGTGGAGGAGCATGTGAAGGATGATTCAACCAAAGAGTAAAGAGAACCCACAAACTACTGAATCAGTCCGCGTTCGCAAATATTACACCAAAATTTCTCTGCCTTCTCCTTCCAGGATTCGACCTAACCAATCGACCTGCGTGCAAAATATGCAACGTTATTTGCTATAACTACAGGTAAGGGATTAACTAGATAGAAATTTATATTTATCTTCAAGAAGTGAATATTGTATGTTTTATATATTCATTATTTTATATATGCAGTCGAAGGTTGTTTTTATATGTTTTAAATGAATAGGAACTATCATCCTGTTCATCCAAATATGATTCTCATAAGTTCTCTGTATATAATTCTCTTGTTTATAAAAGGATATTGTATTTAGAATTTGTAATCAACTGTCAAGCATATCGAATGTGGATTTTTTTTTGTTGAGTGTTAAATTAATTCATTTTGTTTGCATTCAGAATTTTTATGTATTAGCTGTACAAAACTCTTACATTTAGTTGTTATAGATCAAGGGATTCTATTCCCTTAAATGCATCTGCGTAATGATGTACGTCTCTCTTCTATTATTTAATATCTGTTAAAATATATGACAGCACCTTGTATACCATTATTAAAGTACAAACCATTTAATAATTTACCTATTTTGATTTATTATTACTGTTAAAGATTATAATTTCTTTATTAATGTATACTTATTATAGTATTAGTTATCCAATTTTGAAGGAATAAGAAAATATTGGTAAAGCACTATACAAACTATTTTGAAAAGAATATTTAATGCATTGCATAGAGAACAAACACATATTTAAACCATGTTTAATCATTTGGGTAATTATCTAGGTCTAGTTATAATAGATCAATAGATTCTATTCGGTCAAATTCATGTGGGTAATTATCTAGGTCTCTCTCCTATTACTCAATATCTTCAAAAATATATACTCTAATGAATGGCTAGACAACACCTTTTATACCATCATATTCACTATTTGTAACCCCCATAATTTTGACACACAAATACAACAATAAAAATATCAGAATAATTTTATTTTGTTTTAATGCTTACTATACAATACCACATGGGCTCCAATAGATAGACTTAACATTACATAACACACTTAAATAAACATGAACCCACTCATACAATAGGATAACATAGGGTACACATCAATGTCTTATTCAAACAATATAAATCAGGACAATGACCCAATTACAGTAAGAAACACATGATAGGCATACTCCATGACATGACATTTTCATGGTTTACATATTCATTACATTTAGGTTTTCATTGTATGACCTTATAGTTTTCAAGAGAATTAAACACATAAGGTTTACAATTTCCAATTTTTCAAACTTCAATTACTTTATTTTGCAGAGCATTAGTCTTTAACAAAGAATGCGCGGTTGATTCCTTTCTCCAATTCCATTAGTTATCCATAGGTCATATATTGAATAAATTCATTTTATACACCTACATGCCTCCTAATATTCATTCTTGCTTTAAAGGCTTTTTTCTCAAAATAGGTGTAATTGACGTTAAATTGCATCCTCGTTATGAAAAAGAACTAACAAGATGTTAAGGTTCTACTTTTCGAGATGTATATTTGATGTTTAAATTTTACACTTGTTACACAAGTAAATATAACGAGATGTAAAGGAAGAAATATTAGGATTCAAGGAGATTTATATCAAAGATTCTTCCATCGCGGTATCATTATTTTCTGTTATAGTTGTCATCATTCAATAACTTGTTTTAATCCATTCAACATTTTCACATCACAACATTTGATTTAGGTTTATATATTTCTTTTGTTTGCTCGAAAATTTTATCTCACCATGAGCAATTCTTATTTATTTTTAACAATATGAGAATGTCTAGTTGATTTATAAGGACTTCAAGTATGGCATTACTCCTAACCCAAAATATTGTTAACTCTTGTATGCTTTACACTTACGACGTACTTTGGTCTCACTATTGATATTTTTTGAACAATTAAAAATTCAAATGATATGTAATTTACACTTAGGGATTCATGACTATAAGGATTTGTGACATTATACCTATCTACTTATTTCATTGCTCTTAGACCATCAAGAATTAAACACATATGACCAAAAAACCCAACAACTATATTCTTCTCAAATTCCTTCCAACCAAAAATTTAAATCGTTGTGTGAATAAGCATTAGAGTTTCCTTCACCAAAAACCTTAAGAGAGGCTTTACGATCTCCTAACTTCAAGAGCATTCGGGGATGGTGGATAAACTACCCCATATGAGAACTCATGGTAATCCACTATTACATACTAAGGGACACATTTATCTAAGAGGGACAAGAGGGGTTCAAATGCAAAATTTATAAAATTTTACGCGTTTAATAGCCTTCTAAAGCCATATTTACAATCATTGATAATCATACATCATATCCCCTTTGTCATATAACATCAAGAGAGGCCACTTGATAATATGTATTTTTAGTGCTCGAGGGTTTCTACACCTTATCACAAGATAAAATTAGAGAAATAAAATGTCCATGTCTTGCAAGGCATTCGTGCCACTTGAGGTATTCCAAGATACATTTTCTCACTTTCGTTTAACATTTATCTTATAAAGGGTTCTATTAGATTTGGTTTGGTTATTTGACTTCCAATAAAATGTATAACCCAATAGCTAATTTCAAATTTCCTATCATATTCACCTTTTAGGTTTGATTCATAAATGGGAAACTATGTTTTCTTATTCACTTGTTTTCGCGTGGATCAAATCATGTCCGCTTCACATCATAAGAAATATTTAATATGTTGCAAGCAATCTTCATGAATGATTAGATCGACATCACAAGGGTACGTTCCCAAACGAGGGCAAGTTACAAATTTTTCTTTACAATTAAAAACTTAATAATCAAATAATGCACAACCTAACTATCTTAGTGGTCCTAGCCACTTTATTCATTACATTCCACTTCTAACATTATTTAGTCTCTAAAATTACCATGAGATTTCAAGCTTAACATGTCATCTTGTATGCCATTAAAATGATATTATGCCTCGCGCTAAGGAATCTTACACACTTTCATACCTATATCAATGCTCTCAACTAGCTTTCTAGGGAGGAATACGAAACACATACATTACCTCTATGTCAGTAAGACTACAAAAGATGTTTGGAGCTAGCCTAACTTGGAACTTACTAGAGAGGGTCATTACATTCAACAAAGGTAAATATTTTTTGGTATGTGTTTTTTGGTCGCTTTCCGCTCAATATGAACAACACACACAATGTAAGTTGATATTTTTATTTGAAGATTAAGTGATTTCCTAGGTCATTGCAACACTAGCAGATAGGTAAAAACACTCCATTTTAAATTACTTGATAACAATTTTACTAGCACAATCATATCCAAAATTTTCGGCTACAATAAACATTTTAAATGAAAAGGTTCTAGTTTCATCCTACTATATTTATTTTGACACTAAAAGAAGGAATCTTCAACATATTTTCCAGTACATAATACCATCAACCCCATTTACTTAACAAAATATTCAATTACAACTAAGAGTAACATTCATTAAAAACGCAAAAGTATAATTATGTATGAAATAGTACATTTTCCAATATGCGGCCACTATCATTTTCATCACGGAAATAATAAAAATAATACATTTTATTCATAGAAATATCATAGAAATATTATAAACAATTACATTACCTTAAAATAACATGCTAATAAAAGACACAAATATCATTTTTACTACTCCTTTTGTTCAGGTACCTGCAACCAATGTTGCGTCAGTCCTAGGACTGAGTATGGAAAACCCTTACACTCAAGCACAAACAAGACATTCATCATTTCAAGTAATTTCAAACAAAGTACAGAGAGAGGTAGAGATAAGAAGAGAGAGGTGAGATAATTTCCTCACACATTCATTTACATTTATATTTTTAAGAGAGAGAGAGAAAGGAAGAGAGAGAAATTGTAAAACATTTTCTTTGCTATTCACAATATTTTTACCATTTCTCAATTCATACCCATTTTCATTTTATTTCAAACTCATCTGCATTTTTAATCCATTCACATTTCCAAGACCAACCACAATTTCATATTTATTTTAAGAGAGAGAGGGAGAAGAGAGAGAACACTATAAATTGCAAAATCCATTTATACAAAACAATTTATTAAATAATCCTCTACACATTGAAATGCTATAAAAAAGGGTTCATGAGTAATTTATAAAACTAATGGGATTCTTAGAAATATTTTCCAACTTAAGTTGTGTGTGTGAAAATTGACCAACACAACTAAAGTTTACAGTATGGTTTCCAAAACCACTCATTTTAAGTTCAAACATAGATTTCATCAATTTTTACGTACCCCCCTATAAAGAAAGAACTCGCGGATTTGATAGAATTCAAATACATTATACATGGCTCAATTTATGAAGGTGACTTGAGACCAATTTTCATAAACACATTGAACACTTCTCTTGTATGACGACCAGTGGGTTCCAACATCCACTTGAAACTCTAACTTATGAAATTATTTTTGTGAAATCGAGAGTTGGTTTCAACTCTCAGATAGGAGTGCTAGAGTTGCTTGAAGGTGTTTTCTAGTTACACCAAATTTATACGAAATTTGTAAGCCAAAACCGATCACTATCTCATAAAGAGGGAACGTCACCAAAAGTGACTAAAGTGTTAAAGGGGTATTGAATCTCACCTCGTTAAGGAATCTAATCGAGTTAGTCATCTTGTTTAAGAAACTTCATGGTATCTTGGGTAGACATGAATCTTTTTTAGGTTTTTTTCCATTAATGGTTCAATATGACACTCCATGCAAATGGTTCAAGCCCTATTTTATTTTATGTTTTATTTTTATTTTTCTTACATAGCTACCAAAAGATAACTTTAAATTTAAATATATCAAAACCAAAGAGTTTTTAATTGTTTCAACCCAGAATAAGGCTATGACAACCTCCCAATTCACATTGTGATCAAAACATTAAAATTTGCAACTTTCTTTTCTTTCAACACAAGGTAAAATTTAAACATGATATCCATTTAATTAATTCCTTTACATAAAACTAATTTGAAGAGAAAGTAAAATACACATTCTTTAATGAACTTCCTTCAAATATGATATTACAACTTAATAACAAAATATATAATACAACTTTCTTTCAATACAATATACTAGTCTTCCACCTTAAGTGGGAATTACAAGATGATTTCTACATGAAGGATTTCCTTTGACTCCAACAAATACTACGAGTCCCAATTATTCCATAAGAGCTCCACATTTCTTCACTTTAATCACAACAAAAAAATGGGGAGAGGCTAACACTCTCCACCCAACCAATAATCCAATGAGGAGAAGAAGCTATCCTCCTCATTGGCCCCTAAGCCCCAACCAAAATGCAATAAAGGATGGATCCAACTCATGGAAACTACACAATGCTTCAACATCACAATACAAATTTTCACAACCATATAACACACATTCAACACAAGAAAACAATCACAAGAATACAACTTTCAAAATACACAAGGCTTGAAATGCAAAGCCAATGGAGCAAGGATCTATGGGGAGATCACTTATGCCTCCCAATGGGATTAGGTTCCCACCTTAAAACCCTCCAATATACAACTCAAAACCCCTACACAACTCTTATGCCTCCCTCAAGATCCTCTTATACCTCCCACATTCTCTTATGCCTCCCTACAATCTCTTATGTCTCCCTCAAAAGAACCAAGTAAGAAATGCAAGAATTCTCTTATCCAAGGTGGGTCACCCAACTCCCTCCCAAAACATGAAATAAATTATTATGACTCACTACATATAAAATCCCCATAGCCTTCTCCTACACCATACTTAGGCATTCTACCCAAGAACCCAACAAGCATGCAAACCATTCACTTGCATACAAATATACACATATAAAAGAAAACAAGTAAACCAAGAGTATAGTTCCTACCTTTCCATCGTAGAACTTTGATCAAAGAGTCACACTTCAAGATCCTTCGAGTTTCAATCTAACTCCATCAAGCTCAAGACTTCAACAAGCATTCCCAAAATTCTCTAACTCCAAAATACAAGAGCACAAATGAAATGAAGTAACCCCAAACAAACAAATAAACTTGCATATATAGAAAAAGAAAGAGGAGAGTGAGGTGGCTCCATGTAGGATGCCACATCACTCATCCTCAACTCCACATCACAAGTCAAACCTCAACCCCAATGCACAATAAATTGGTGGTTGAAAGGAATGAAAAACTTCTTACACACACAATCCAAACCCACACCCTCTAAGGACAAAATTTAAAACCCATGTAAGAAAAGTGCAATAAATGTCACTTTTTGTCTTACAAAACACATAATGGGGTCTATTTTTGACCCCTCAATCCATAGGTAGGGTTGGTATAAGAAATTAAGAGGTGTGGGACAAGCTTAGCTTGTCCCACAAGCCTCCATTAAGTGCAAATTTGAAATTCCAAGGTAAGGTAGAGTGTAAAACACTCAAAGTCACTTACACTCAATCAAAATCACATAGTCCAAAAGACCAACAACTCTAATAAATGACTTCATTTGTCACATCCCCAAATAACTTAATAACATGATTTACTTAATAAAAACACATTAATCAACAATGATTAAATAAATTACATCACAAATAAACCACATACTCTACAATAAATAAAATAAAAAGGAAAGAATTACACACATAACCCATGGTCACAATTGGAGGTCATCCCCATGGGGACCCCTAACAATAAAAACAAAACAACAACATTACACAAGTTTCCATAGTGACCTTCATTTGTATCCATCTAATATTCCGTTGTGGTTGGTCTCTAATCCCCATTTTGATTTTTGTGATATAATTACTTGCAAAATCACACAATACCTCCTTCGGCCTCGTGGCCGCATCAAAAACATCAAAGATAAAATATACACACATAAATCAATAATCATTCGCATATAGATAAATCATCATCTCTACTAAAAATGTTATCATTTGTCTAAAATTTCAACATCTCAATTCTATCTTTTATCAATATCAACAAGATCACGAGATTAGTTCAAAAGCTAAATCCTAGTCAACATGACGAGAATTCCGAATGTCAGTAATATATATGCCAACAACACATCATCATCATCAATATAAATGTCTCTCTATGTATCTAAGAATCCACACAATCATACTATGAATCACAATCCATCAATAATCAGAATATCTCTATCATCTAACATCATGCTAAACCAAAATGATACAATAATATCCATGTCTATAGTCAACAGTAATTGAAATCAAAATATAATAAGTGTCAAAGAGGAGTGGGCACTACATCCCCCTCCCCTTAGACTCAACTTCCTCTTGGAAGTCACTGAAATAGGTGTGGAAACTAGACTTGTAGCAACGTAGCATCCTCCCATGTAGTAGCGAGTCTCATCATACCTATCCCATTGGAATCGCACCTAATCAATCTCTTGGCCTTGAACTCCTAGGTTCATGCACTCTAAAATACACACAGGCTCCACCATCATTTGCCCCTGATCATGCACCTATAATGCGGTCCAATCCAATACATGAGATGGATATGGGATATATCTCCTAAGAACATAGATACGTGAAACACATCATGCATGCAAGACAAGATGGGTGGAAAGGCTAGATGATAAGCTAAGGGACCGATCTACTCCAAGATCTCAAATGGACCCACGAATCTAGGATACAACTTAGAGCATTTTCCATAACAGATAGGACTCTTATGATTTCTAACACAAAGAAACAACTTCATGCCCACCTCATAAATATAGTCAACTCTCCTCTGATCTGCATACTTCTTCTGCATGTCCTGTGCCTCCTGTAACCTCTAGCATATCAAAACAACTGCTTCTCCATTTCCTGTAGCAAAGCCGGTCCAAGAGATACTTTATCCTCCAATCTGTTCCAACTCAATGGTGTCATGCACTCCCTGCCATATAGTGCCGAAAAGGTGTCATGTCAATCAAAATGAAAACTATTTTTGTAGGAAAACTCCACCAAATACAAGTACTCCTCCCACCTACGATTGATGATCCATGACGTACATCCGAAGCATGTCCTCTAAAATCTTATTCACCCACTTCATATGTCCATCTGTCTCTTGATGATAAGTTGTGCTAAAGTTGATGTGCATCCTAAGAGCCTACTACATGGTAGTCCAGAAGTGTGATGTGTATAAGGTATCACGATCACTGAGATGATCTTCCACGAATTCCGTGTAGTCTAACAATCTCATCCAAGTACACTCTCATTGCACTAGTTGTATAGGTTGTCTTCACCAGAGAAAAATGAGCCACTTTCATCAATCTATCCAGCATGACCATGATGACATCGTGCTAGCATCTCGACATCGGTAGCGCTAATATGAAATCTATGGAAATGGTGTCCAATTTTCACTCTGAGATAGTATGTGGGTAAAGAAGACCAGTTGGATGTTGATGCTCGACCTTCACCCTTTGACACACTAAACAATGTGACATGAACTATGATACATATCTCTTAAGGCCTATCAAATAGTATAGTTGTCTTAAGGTGGTGTGCATCTTCTTCACCCCTAGATGGGTTGAATAAGGTGCACGATGAGCCTCTGCCAAGATATCCTGTCTCAAACCTCCATCCCTAGGTACATATATCCGGCCTCTGTGTCTGAGAATTCCATATGATTCTACTTGAAACCATCAAACTTCCCCTCAAGGGGTCTCTGAGACTCAATCTCTACTCGCTACAAGGTAAAAACTTTCATGAGGAAGATGATGTAAAATCCTGCTCTGCAAATTTGTACCCACTGAAGTAGCCATAACCAAATGTCTTCATCTACTCAGAGCATTGGCAACAACATTCTCCTTCCCTTTTACATGCTCTATCTCCATGTCGTACTCACATAGCAACTCCATCCAACGCGCGACAAGCATTGAGATTGGGTTACGTGAAGAGGTGACGTAAGCTCAAATGGTCTGTCCTGAGAATAAACCTTCTGCCAAGAAGGAAATGTCTCCATCGAACCAAATCATGCACAACTACTACAAGCTCAAGGTCATGAGTTAGATAATTGAGCTCATGATCTTTGATTTTGTGAGACTCAAAGGCAACCACACGGCCCTCTTGCATCAATACACCACCTAGTCCTACCAAAGAAGCATTCGTACATATGAAGAACTCACCCCGAGGATCCGCACCTGCAAGAATTAGTGTTGTTGTAAGGCATCCCTTCAATGTACTGAAGGCCTGCTCACATCTGTCAGACCAAACAAACTTCTTCCCTTTTCGTTGAAGGGAAGTGATGGGTCGCAATCCAAGAAAAGTCCTGAACAAATCTTCGTAGTAACCTACCAACCCCATGAAACTACGCACCTTAGTCACACTATTTAGTGCGGGCCAATCCATTATAGCTCGAATCTTGGATGGATTGACGGTGATAACTTTCCTAGAAATCATCGACCCAAGTAGTGCACCTCTCACCGAAAGAATGACCACTTCACCAAGTTCTCGTAAATCTGCTACTCACAAAGACACTACGGAACCTATCGAAGTTGTTCCTCTTCCTCCTCACGCATACGTGAGCAAATAAAAATGTCATCAAGAAAAATGAGAACAAATCGATCCAAAAATTTCTGGAATACCCCATTCATCAAGCTCATGAATACTTTGGGGGAATTCTTTAGACAAAAAGACACTACTGTGAACTTGTAGTGGCTGTATCTTATATGGAAGGTTGTCTTATGAATATCTTCCTTCGTGATCCTTAGTTGATGGTATCCAGAATTAAGATCTATCTTGGAAAATATTGTTGCCCCTTACATCTAATCAAACAAATCATCAATACGTTGAAGGGGGTAACATTTCTTGATCGTTACTTTTTTCAGCTGATGATAATCAATACACAGTCACAGAGATCCATCCTTATTCTTTACAAAAATCACCGGTGCACCCCAAGGGGATACACTAGGATGAATTAATCCTTTCTAAAGAAGGCCCTCTAGCTACAACTTGAGCTCACAAAGCTTAGGGGTAGTTGTTATCTCAAATTTCCCCGAGAGAAAATTTGCTCGAGAATAAGCCCTACACATAAAGAAAACATGAAGGGAAGCGATTCAAACCCACGAGCTCAAGTTCCAGAACCAAGAAAAGTGAAAATAGAGGCCCGAGAAATTCAAATTCGACCCTGCACAAGAAGAAATAGATGAAACGATTCTTCTAAACATTTTCATATCTTAAATCTATTTAAAGGGTCGAGGGAGGACTCAACAATGGAATTACAAGGTCGAGAAGAAGGGGTCAGCCGCAAGAGAGGCCAGGAGCAAGAAAGGAAAAACGACAAGGATCCAAAGTTTTCGGGCTCAAAAACAGTTCGGGAAAGAGTCTAAAACTGACTAAGTATGGAGAAGCAAGTGGAGGAAGCCACGTGTCCTAATGACGCTCCTCCAAAGATGAATCCAAAGAGAGAGGCTCAAATAAGCACCGCATCTCCACGTGTCCCAGGCTGGAATGGAGGCATGGTCAAGTGGTCAAACAGAGTCAAAGGCAGACGGGGCGGGCCTCAAAATTGGCTAAGTATGAATATGCAAGCGGAGAGTGCCATGTGTCACCGACGCATTTCAATAGTTGGTCCAAAGCAGAGACCCAAATGAGCGCGAGCCTGCCATGTAGCCCAAAGTTTAAAAGTAAGAGGGACCGTTGAAAATTCCACAGATTAGTGGAGGCCGACAAGTGTCAACTCGACACTCCTCCAAAGGAAAACTTTGGGTTGGGTTTTCAAACAAGTGCGGTGTCGCCACGTGTCCTAGGTCAAAGCTAGTCTTCGGGAAAAGGTTAGTTTTTGCCCTTAACCAAAAGGGTGTAAAAGTTACAAAATGGGCCGTGACTCGCCAAGAGGAAAAGTCGAGTGTTTGAGCCCAAGTCAAACCAAACCGGGAGTCGGAGAAAAATTTGAAAAGTTTCCTTTTGACAAAATGGCACAAAGGAAAAAATTGGAGTGTACCTCACCTAACAAAAGGGTGCCACGTGTCCAAGCGGAGCAACGGGGCCGTGGCAGTTTTCTAGATTTTGTGATTCTCATGGAAAAAGGGGAAAAGATAAATTTTGAGCCCACAAACGTGATTTTGTTTTAATCCAGATGCCATGTGTCCTAAACCAAAGGGGGCCCATTTTTAAAATTTTTTCCTCGTCCATTCGTACGAACCCGATACAAACTTCGAAGGGGCATATCTTTCGACTTAGTGCTCGAAATATTGCAAATCTGACATTGGAAAGATCTCGGCCTCACCTACGCCATGGAGGTCTGAGAATTTAATTTTGAGGAGGTTAGGTAAAGAAAAAGGGAGGAAACATCTTTGGGCCTTCAATGCAGGATCCATCTGTCTCAACAACCAGATCGGATTTGATCTATTTCTATTGTTTCCTCTTCTTTCAAGGTGGTGAATCAAGGAATCATGCAGTAAAGATGGATTTGGGGAATATTTTATCGAAGCATTAAAATCATGGTTGAGATTCAACCCACTTTTCTCGCTTCCATCTCTCTTTCTTCTCTCCAATCAAATCTATAAATACGAGGGGCAAGATTCGTTGTAAAGGGTTGTTCATTCTTCTTCACCTTGCCCCCTCCCTCTTTTTCTCTAGGGTCGAATGTGGAGTTTAAGCCTCCTCCCTTGGCTTTGTAATGACATTTTCTTGCCTATTTCCCATTAATGGTGTACTGTGTGAACTCCTGGAGCAATAAAATTTGTTTCGTGATGTGTTTTGTCCATCCTTTGCTCATTTTGTTGTCTCTTCTCGCCTCTCACCATTGCAGGGTATATTGTGCATATCTCTCGATGTCGGTTTTGGGAGTTGTGTTAAAGGGGTTTAAAATGGTGTTCTGTGTGAACTTTATCCTTGGTCATTGATGTATATTTCCATCCTCTCCATTTCTCACCTCTTTCCATTTCAGCAGTTGGTTTGTGATCAACAATCCCCTTTTCTTGGTGCTATCACCTATGTAGTATAAGATTTATTTATTTTCATGCTCTCTCTCTCTCCTTGGTCCCTTGGTATTTTTAGATTAGGATTAGATAGTCGCCTTTCCTTCCTTAGAAGTATTTTAGTGCTAGGATTAGGAAGTGGAACCAACCTTCTTTGGAGGATCACTCCCATTTGTAAGTCCCACAACTTGGGGAATGATCTAATGTTATGCAAATCACACCTAATGACCTTGACTTAGAAAAGAAGATCCATAACTCATTTGGGGGTGTTGTGATTTCGCACTAACAATGTAGTCATCCTATAAGGTGCTCATGAAATAGGCTCTACTCCTGGAACCAAATCAATGTGAAAATCTATCTCACGTGGGGGAGGTAACCTTGATAGCTCCCTGGAAAGACATCAAAAAAATCTCTCAATATGTGATGATCGTCAAGTGACAACCCACTAGAATCATCTTTTGATCTTTCTCTAATCGTGACAACAAACAAATGGAAACCTTAATGCGCACACCGTTTAAGCTGCATAGTGGATATGGTGCGAATAAAGGTGGGTCTCCTAACTCCAACTATCACTGACTCCACTCCCAAATCATCTGCACATGATATTACCTTACTGTAACAATCAAATCTATCCCCTGTGCGAGATAACCAATCCATGCCCAAAATAATCCCATAGGAACCCAACAGAAGGATATGAAGATCCAAGGTCGTGGAAAAGGGTCCTAGGTCAACTATGCACTCCTTGACTAAGGAGTCCACTATGAGCTTGGCTCCAGAAGCCATCTCCACATCCCACTACGGCTCTGCCTAACTGCCACTAGCTTGCATCGCTCTACTAAAAATGGGGAAATAAAAGAATATGAGGATCCTAAATCAAATAAAACAGAATAGAAATGTCATCAATGCTACATGTCGTCTCAATCACTTTGTGCTCTAGTCTTTGGGCTTGGCCGTTCTCAACCACTGCATATATCTTGTGGCTCCTAGTCATGTCTCCTACTATAGGCTCTGAAACTGGTGCCTTACCCTTGTTATTAGGGTTTTAGGGCACTCTCTCGATGATGTCCCTATACACCGCACTGTAACAACTACCAAGTCCCCTCCAATGAGATGCGGCTCCTGGGTATTATAATGGTCTATGTCATGGATCCTGATGATCTTGCTATGGAATGTTGTGTTCGCCGCTAACAATCTCCTTCTGACTAAGCTCTAGGTGGTGCCTGAGTCCTGACTAGTCCCCTAGGAGGAGGCCCCATATTGCATCCCCTTTGAGCATCAAATCTTTGTAGAGGCCTAAATAGAGGAAGAGTCTCTTGAGTACTTGTTGAGGTGGATTTTGTGGTGGCGAGATGAAGGCGTGCAGAACCATGTCCACCATGAGGAGGAGGAGTTGACCCCCTCAATCTTCTATCCTTCATCTACTGGATATGACTCTGCACTCTATCTCGACTCGCTAGGTCTTCCCACTGGTCTACCGCCTAGCTTAGGCCTTCACAATGGCCTCTGCTAGAGTCGAGGTAAATAAATGTGCACTACCCCTCTAATGTCTAGGTTCAGGCCCCTGATGAACCTGTGGATCCTCACCTACTCATCTTGCATATATTCCACATACTGAAGTAGGTCTAGGAAGCGACTCTCATACTCCGCCATTGTCATAGATGCCTGACGAAGGTCATGGAACTCATCTATCCTCTGTTGAATGAACCTCCTAGACAAATATCTTCTCTTGAACCACTCCTTGAAGAGCTCCCAAGTGATTGTCTCAAAATCCACATGGATCTTCTGCTCCTTGGTCCTCCACCAAACCCGGTTCCATCTCTCAGAAGGTGGATGGAAACACAATCCTTCATGTTGTTGGTACATAAACATAGCTTGAATCACCCGCTTAAGCTGACTAACCATGCCTTTGCCTGAAATCCTCCAGTGTCCCCAACAAAATGAGATGGATAGAGCTTCAGGATCTCTCTGATGTGATATGTCAATGTAGACTGTCTACCTCTAGGTATCTCAACATGATCATCACATGCCGAGGGCTCTTATATCTATCCATGTGTCTTGTAGCCCGTTGCCATGACCCCTTTGCGGAAACTCTCATCTAACAAACTCCATGTGGGAGTTCTCTGCCCTATTCTCACCACTATTATGGGAAAGTGCACGAGCTTCTACTGATGGCTCTTTGTCATGTTTACTATGTCTCTCTCCCAAGGATCCTTCAAGTATAGAAGCATTAACATCGTGTAACATCTAATGTATCTGAGGTAATATGGCCGCTATATCGGTATAGAGGTGGTAAGTCTAGGTCAACTTGCAAGAACCCTCATCTCAGTACGTGCTTGTTGCCTGCAGAGACTAGGGTAAGAGTTATTTTATTACTCTAGATTTTGTTTCATTTTCTAGGTTTTCTTCATTTAAAATATCATGCAAAGTTATGTGATCTAGGTTTAGAGTTGTGCTATGTTTTCTTGTTATGCCTTATGTTTCCAAGTGTGCCCGAGGTCCAAGCGTTGAACCCATGGCTTTGATACCAAGTGTAACACCCATAAATTTGACGTTCTAAAACCACAAGAAACCATAAAATACTTATCTATAAAGTTGCAGAAATAATTGTTTTGTTTAAAAGACCTGCAAGGGTGTCAAACCTAATACACGATTAATTAACTTCCGACCAACAATGTTACATTTCATAAGATAGATTCAGTCTAGATTATTAATTAAATATTCTTAATCCCATTCTAATGTTAATTTAATTATCATCACTAGATAAATGTCCATTAATTTCTTTTGCTTGATTAAATAGTATTCTCTTTCACAAAATCACATTTATCCCACATTTAATAAACCCTTACCCTTAGATACCTTAGTTTTCTTAAATTATTTCCTTTAATGATCATTGAAACATACATTGAAACCTACTAGAGGGTTACATTTTTAACTTAATACACTAGAGCCCTAAGTGGCCCCATTCACCCATTTACACATACCCTTAAATTATTTAATAGCCCAAAATATTCATTCTTACCTAACAATTGTAGGATTGATTCCTAACCCTTGGATCAAATCAATTATGGCCACTAGATCTTAGGGTTCCATACTAACCCTAACTATCCTTATGAAATTTTATTAAACCTTTTTCTTTTCCCTAGCCTCCTCATTTGGTCTCTTTTCTTTTCTTGATCTCGCGGGTTGGAGGAGTGGACGTTATGGTTCGAGGAAAACCATTAATGACTCCTCCGGATCCAATGTGTAAGAAGAAGGGGATTCCATCCAATGGATCCTCCTTTAGAATAGTTGAATCTTAGATTTAATCATGCATTCTTAGTTATTTAATTTCAATACAAGCATCTATCCTAGATTTGGTTTGAGATCTATTGTTGATTAGTTCTCTATTTTTTGTTTTCATTGATGGGAAAAACCCCATTTTGTAGATCAAGAATCTTATGCATTTAAATATCCTTTTCAGGTTGGAGAATGGGTCCAAACAAGCATACATGGCCCACACATTCTAGATATACCTTTGGGTGAAGTTTGGATCTATAAGAACCAATGGATTGGCTGAAACATGTTTTTTTTTAAAACGTTCACGCACAGGTGACCTACGGCAGTCTCTTGATCGACCGTGGTACCCACTATGCTACTGACATTGGTTCAACTACCGGTGCGGTTCTTGTGTTATTATTAAGCTTTTTGGATAATGTTTTTAAATGCAAAGGATAAAGGATTTGTACCAGGAAAACTTATTGTTAAATTTCAAGATAGCATAAAAGACTCAAAAATGTCTGATACATACAAAATAACCACACATGTATTTCAAGTTTGAAAAGGTATAATTTATGTAGTATACAGTGACCAATGTCGGTCATAGGAATACTAGCAATGGTTTAGACGATGACACCCGATTCTTGTCATTTAGGTCTATTTATAAAAGTTTTAGCATGTCTTCTACATTAATGATCCACATTCACCTAAAATATGTTTACCAAAATTGTTCATTTAATTCAAGGTTACTCAGTAAGTCATACTATCATTTAAGTTGAAAAATAATCTTGGATTTAACATTTGAGAACCGTAAACATGAAACAATGAGTGATGTCGGATGCGAGTACACTAAAAGGGTTAAGAATGACCGGTGTCGGTCACTGTGTAAGCCAGAGAGCTCTACAAATGAATGTATGAAGAAACATAGCTACCAAAATTTAACTTTAACTTTGAATATATCAAATGAAAGAATGTTTAAGCTGTTTGACTCAGAGAATAAGGCTATGACAACCTCCTAATTCACATTTTGATCAAAACATTAAAATTTTCAACTTTCTTTTCTTTCAACAAAAGGTAAAATTTAAACATGATATCCATTTAATTCATTCCTTTACATAAAAATAATTGAATTTAAAGGAAAATACACATCCTTTAATGAAATTTCTTCAAATATAGTAATACAACTTAATAGCAAAATATATAATATAACTTCCTTACAATATAATCTACTAGTCTTCCACCTTAAGTGAGAATTACAAGAAAATTTCTACATGAAGGATTTCTTTTGACTTCAACAAATACTCCAAGTCCCAAGTATTCCACAAGATCTCCACATTTCTTCACTTTAATCACAACAACAAAAATGGGGAGAGGCAACACTCTCCACCCAACCAATAATCCAATGAGGAGAAGAAACTATCCTCCTCATTGGCCCCGAACCCCAACCAAAATGCAATAAAGGATGGATCCAACTCATGGAAACTAAAAATTCTTCAACATCACAATACAACTTTTCACAACCATATAACACACATTCAACACAAGAAAATAATCACAAGAATACAAATTTCAACATACACAAGGCTTGAAATTCAAAGCCAATAGAGCAAGGATCTATGGGAGATCACTTATGCCTCCCAATGGGATTAGGTGCCCACCTTAAAACCCTCCAATATATAACTCAAAACCCCTACACAACTCTTATGCCTCCCTCAAGATCCTCTTATGCCTCCCACATTCTCTTATGCCTCCCTACAATCTTTTGTCTCCCTCAAAAGAACCAAATAAGAAATGCAAGCATTCTCTTATCAAAGGTGGGGAACCCAACCCAACTCCCTCCCAAAACATGAAATAAACTCTTATGCCTCCCTACATATAAAATCTTCATAGCCTTCTCCTACACCATACTTAGGCATTCTACCCATGAACCCAACAAGCACATAAACCATTCACTTTCATAAAAATAAAAAAATATAAAAGAAAACTAGTAAACCAAGGGTGTAGTTCCTACCTTCTCATGGTAGAAATTTGATCAAAGAGTTACACTCCAAGCTCCTTCAAGATCAATCCAACTCTAACAAGCTCAAGACTTCAACAAGCATCTCCAAAATTCTCTAACTCCAAAATACAAGAGCACAAATGAAAATAAGTAACTCCCAAACAAACAAATAAACTTGCATATATAGAAAAAGGAAAGAGGAGGGTGAGGTGGCTCTATGTAGGATGCCACATCACTCATCCTTAACTCCATATCACAAGTCAAACCTCAACCCCAATGCACAATAAATTGGTGGTTGAGAGGAATGAAAAACCTCTTACACACACAATCTAAACCCACACCCTCTAAGGACAAAATTTAAAACCCATGTAATAAAAGTGCAATAAATGTCACTTTTTGTCTTACAAAACACATAATGGGGTCTATTTTTGACCCCCAATCCATAGGTAGGGTTGGTATAAGAAATTAAGAGGTGTGGGACAAGCTTAGCTTGTCCCACAAGCCTCAAAAATGACCCTTAAGCCCAAATCCGAAATTCCAAGGTAAGGTAGAGTGTACAACACTCAAAGTCACTTACACTCAATCAAAATCACATAGTCCAAAAGACCAACAACTCTAATAAATGACTCCATTTGTCACATCCCAAAATAACTTAATAACATGATTTAATTACTTAATAAAAGCACATTAATCAACAATGATAAAATAAATTACATCACAAATAAACCACATACTCTACAATAAATAAAATGAAAAGGGAAATAATTGCACACATAACCCATGGTCACAATTGGAGGTCATCCCCCATAGGGAAGCCCTAACAACAACAAAAATAACAACATTACACAAGTTGCCATGGTGACCTTCGTTTTATCCATCTAGTATTCCGTTGTGGTTGGTCTCCAATCCCCCTTTTGATTTTTGTGATATAATTACCTGCAACATCAAGCAATACCTCCTTTGGCCTCATGGCCACATCAAAATCATCAAAGATAAAATAAACACACATAAATTAATAATCATTCGCATATAGCTTGTTGGTATCCAAATTGATTCTTCTGCGGGGGCCGAGCAACATCATGATACTGGCATAATGCTTAGGGACAGAAAGACCATGATATGAGTCATTTTGTATCCAGGGATGGGATTCATCTGACTCTTTGTTACTCGGGCATTGGAGAAATGGATAGCACCTCACTGAGGGTTTGATCTTCCCCCACTACTTTAGGTTGTGCCTTCAACCAGGGTGAGAGGACCCGTTCTGTAACCCGTGTCAGTGAAAGACATTGAGAGCTCCTTCTTTACATAATCTTAATGAGAACCTTGAGGAAATATGATCAATACAACACAATCTAACTCTCACGAGTTGTCACACTAGAGAGTGGAGATGTTTCTTGGACAAAGGTTCAGGTTACTAAAGACAATAAATGAATCTTGATTGTCCCTGCATACTTTGGCAATGGAATTTATTCATTTGTGGATACACAGTACAAACAGGGGTAGTTCGTGTAGGACTCATTGTTTGAGAAATTTATTGGTGGGAAGTTAAGCAGGATAAAGTTGATTATACCAAATCTTTGAGAGCCTTTACAGAAATTGGAAAAATCACAGACATAATGCTTTAGAACAACCAAAATATTCCTTCAACCAAAAGGTGTGCATCAATGGAAGCCCAGAGATGCACGGTTTCACACACTCTTCAATAATTCAACACAAAGGCTCATGCTAAAGACTCAATTAAATGCTAGAAATCCCTGGTTCGTCACACCTAAGATACACTCATAGGATTACAAATAATCTTTATCAACATAGTGAGAGTAAAGTGATTTTAAATTGTTTATTTCATTACCAGATGAAGGCTCTTCTCATAATGAAATTTTAAATGCCATAATACTAACAAACAAACGAGATCTTGTGTGACTCAGAGAGATTTTAACATAAGATTGTAATAGGAACAAGAAAAATTATTTGAAAACATTCTGAAAGCAAAGCAAACACAATAATGCACATGATCAACACAGAGTCATTCAAAGTTCATTAGATTCATCAGTAGGGGAAAGTTTCTCAAACAATCTCTAGATCTTGTCAATGGTTGTACACTTGCAACCACCTTGACGTGATTGAATCTAAACAACATAGGGAAATGAACTGGTCTCTCAGATGGCCTCTTAGGAAAATGGTTTCTCTCAGAATTTCTCAAAAAAGTTAACCTCGACCTTATGCAAGAGTATTCTCATTGCATTTATACAATTTACTCGCTCACTCATCCCAAATTTTCTCCCAAAAAGAAGAATATTCGAGGAATCCTTTACTTGTTACAAGTTTGTCTCTAGAAAGTGATGTTTAACAAATTCACACCCAAAGCTATCAGGTGGATAAATCATGAAATGATCACATTTCTTAGACCCTCAACTATGAGGATGTTGTATCATAATTTTTGATAGTATTCTTAATCATTCTTTCATTTTGTCATGCCAGAAATCCCCTTTTTTGATCATTTTCAGGTGGTTCCATATGCATTTGGATCTGACAAGCAATCCTTTTCACCCTCAAGAATACACTTTGAAAAATTATTACCCCGTATGGATACTGCATTCGTGCTTCTTAGAAATGAGTGCCCCCACATGGATTATATCATATATCTACGATGTGAGCCCGAGTCATCCAAGTACAAAGAGGAGACAGTGGAAGCCTCCACGCATTTCCTTGGTGCAACTACAAAGGTGAAGTTTAGAGACAGGTTCCCAAATAAGTGTGGGCCTACCACGTGTTTAGAACCCTAAAGAGTTGCACCGATTCTTTGAAAAGTCGAGTCTAGAAAAGCCCATCGGAATCTTCCACGCGTCTGCTCGCTGCAACTTCAAAGATGAAGTTTAGAGGTGGGACCTCAAATGAGCATAGGCTCACTACGTGCCCCTGGGCCCAAGAAAAATTACCTCGGCCATCAAAAAATTCTCAATACAAAGAGGAGTTAACGGAAGCCTCCATGTGTCTCTTCAACACACTTTTGATATGGAGCCCAAAAGCGGAGACCAACAAAATTAATTGAAAGAATTTAGGGACCAATGAAGGTTCCACATGCCTAGGGTTCGAGAAATGCATCCGCCATTGAAAAAGTCTAAGTATGGATAGAGTGAGCGGAGACCTCCATGTGTCCCTTCGGTGCTCTTTTGGTATGAGGCTTACAATAAGTACTCCCAAACAAGTGCAGGCCTTCCACGTGTCCAGTGCAGAAAAAGTTACACCGAGAAACTTAAAAAGTATAAGTATAAAGAGGATCCAATGGAAGCCTCCACATGTCTACTTGGTGCGAAGTGTGAAGGTGGGACCTAGAGGTAGATCATCAAATAAGCACAAGACCCCACGATTCAGAACCCAACAAAGTTGTATCCACCGCTGAAAAATTCTAAGTATGGACAGAGTGAGAAGAGACCTCCACGTGTACCTTCGGTGCTCTTTTGGTATGAGGCTTAAAAGAAGGACTCCCAAACAAACATGGGCCTTCCACGTGTCATGGGTCTGAAAAAGTTACACCAGAAACTGAAAAGTCTAAGTATAAAGAGGAGCCAGCAGAAGCCTCCACATGTTTCCTTGGCGCAACTCCAAAGGCCAAATCGAGGGGTCAATTTTCAAATGAGCGTAGGCCCTCCACATGGAAAAGACTTGAATTGAATCGGGCCTGAGAGTATCAAAACTCCTTGGTGACCCACCTCTCTGCTTTTAAATCTTGATGTGGGCCCCGGTGGAGTTACAGATCATTTCATAACTTTGATCCTTTGTATAAAAGGAAAAAATCTATAAAATGCTCCAGTGACCCACCTCCCCGCTAGTAACTTGAAAATTTTCCATGTGTCCTTCTTCAGGGTTAAAGTAAGACTTTTTCCCTGCTACTTCATGTTTGTTGAATAACCAATTAGATATAATTGGGGGCGCGGGGCCAATTTGGCATTTTTTACAAATGTGACAAAAATGACAAGTTTCACCAAAAAGACCTGCCGAGATGCATCCAATCAGAAAGGAACATGTTCCCACAGATGTTGGGACAAAAATTTGACAAGGAAAACATGACTGTGGAAACATAGAAGGAAGGGGAAACCCCGAATTCATGCCCAAATTACAAATTCTTTCTCATGGAAAGAGAAACGGAAAACGATATTTGGACTTAATGTGATCCTTGACCAAAGGAAAAGATAGACCATGGCAACCAAATGAAGGAAAAAGCTTTCATGCATCAATATAGGGAGATAGAAAACTTTCAAAGCGGTCGAGGCGTTTTGAACAAAGCAGGTGAAATAAAATTGAGCACCAACATAGCTAAATCATCATCTCTACTAAAAATGTTATCATTTGTCT
Organism: Taxus wallichiana var. yunnanensis; assembly: GCA_018340775.1. Taxonomy (NCBI): domain Eukaryota; kingdom Viridiplantae; phylum Streptophyta; class Pinopsida; order Cupressales; family Taxaceae; genus Taxus; species Taxus wallichiana. Next base: position 172,358,001 of record CM031241.1, read on the forward strand.
AAAATTTCAACAACATCTCAATTCTATCTTTTATCAATATCAACAAGATCACGAGATTAGTTCAAAAGCTAAATCCTAGTCAACACGACGAGAATTACGAATGTCAATAATATATATGCCAATAACACATCATCATCATCAAATGTATCTAAGAATCCACACAATCATACTATGAATCACAATCCATCAATAATCAAAATATCTCTATCATCTAACATCATGCTAAACCAAAATGATAATAATATAAATGTCTATAGTCAATGAGTGATCAAAATCAAGGATGGCACATTGAGACTGTGCATTGATTACAGAATGTTGAATAAGGAAAATATTAAGAATCGATACCCACTTCCTAGGATTGATGATCTGTTTGACCAGATGCGTGGAGCATCAGTCTATTCAAAAATAGATCTTCGATCTGGGTATCATCAGCTAAGAATAAAGGAAGAAGATATTCATAAAACATCTTTTAGAACAAGGTACATGCATTATGAATTCACGGTGTTACCTTTTGGGTTAACGAATGCACCTGCCGCCTTCATGAATTTGATGAACAATATTTTTCAAGAATACCTAGACAAGTTCGTGCTTGTATTCTTGGACGACATTCTTATATACTCTAAAAATGTCGAAGAGCACCAAGAACATTTAAGGATAGTGCTAGAAGTTTTAAGAAAGAGGAAGTTATATGGTAAACTGTCTAAATGTTCCTTTTATGATGCAGAGGTGCATTATTTGGGACACGTTATAAGCAAGAACGGGATAGCTGTAGACCCTTCAAAGATCGCAGCTATAACCGAGTGGCCTGCACCTAAGAACGTGCATGAAGTAAGAAGCTTCATGGGCTTGGCAGGATATTATAGAAAGTTCGTTAAAGACTTTTCAAATATTGCTGCCCCAATCACTTCACTGTAAAAGAAAGATAAGAAATTTTTCTGGACTGACAAATGTGAATCTGCCTTTAAAAATTTAAAGGAACAGTTAACTACAACACCTATTTTAACTATACCAGACCCAAATGGAAATTTTACGGTTGTAATGGATACGTCTGGAGAAGGTCTTGGAGACATTTTGTTACAGAATAACCATATCATAGCTTATGAGAGCAGAAAGCTTAAGTTACATGAACAGAATTATGCTCCACACGACCTAGAGCTCACTGCCATTGTACATGCACTTCAAATGTGGAGGCATTACCTTCTTGGCAAACCTTTTGAGTTAAAAACTGACCATCTAGGGTTGAAGTATATTTTTACTCAACCAAATCTGAATGCAAGACAAAGCGAAGATGGTTAGAATTTACTGTCATGGTATGATTTTGATATAAGCTACATCAAAGGAAAGGAAAATAAAGTGGCAGATGCTCTGAGTCGAAGGAATCACATCTCTGCTCTTATAACATTAAGAACTCAGTTTAAGGATGAGGTGAAAGATGTCATGGAATCTGACTCTTATTTCCAACAAGTTAAAACAACACTTACTGCAAATCCAAAGGATGTGAAGTACAAGGGATTTTGTTTTGATAATGAAGGAATTTTGAGGTTTGAAAACAGGGTATATATACCCTTGGCAAATGATTTAAGAAAGAAATTATTAACTGAATTTCATAATTCACCTTTTTCTGGACACCCTGGCATTACAAAAATGCTTGCTGATCTCAAGCAACAATACTTCTGGAAGGGAATGAAAAAGGATGTGGTGGAATTTGTGACACACTGCTTGGAATGTCAGCGTGTTAAGGCGAGAACATATGCATCCTACTAGATTACTGTATCCCCATAGCGTTCCGCAGTACAAATGGCAAGTGATAACGATGGATTTTGTTCAAGGATTGCCTATGTCAAGGAATAAGCATGATATCATCCTGGTTGTCGTCGAAAAATTAACCAAAGTGGCACACTTCATTGCTAGTAATTTGAAAGATGATGCACCAGTGTTAGCAAGAAGATTTGTACATGAAATTTTCAGATTGCATGGAATACCCAAATTGATCATATCGGACAGAGATCCGAGGATGACATCAAGGTTTTGGCAAACGCTTAATACGGCCTTGGGAACTAAATTAAACTTCAGTTTACGCATATCATCCAGAAGCAGTTATGGTGAAAGAGTCAACCAAGTTTTAGAGGATATGTTAAGAATGTATTGCATGGACTAGCAAAGTATAAATGGGAGGAATACCTTCATTGGTTGAATTTGCCTACAATAATACATGTCATGCCTCTTTAAAAATGGTTCCTTTTGAAGCATTGTATGGAAGAAAATGCAGAACCCCTGTTAGCTAGGACAACGTAGAGGACAGAGAGGTAATTGGGCCAGAAATCCTCACGGAAATGGAACAACAAATCAAAATGATTCGGGAACATCTAAAGGAGGCTGCCAATAGGCAAAAGAGTTATGCAGACTTAAAGCGGGTTGATAGGAATTATAAACTTGGTGAGAAGGTCTTTCTTCGGGTTAAGCCAAAAAAGAGCTCAATAACTTTTGGCAAGGCTGCCAAGTTGTCACCTCGTTATGTGGGACCTTTTGAAATTATTGAAATAATCAACCCTATAGCTTATCGTCTAGCATTACCTCCTGCTTTATCACAAATGCATGATGTTTTTCATATTTCTTTGCTCAAGAAATACGTAACAGATTTATCACATGTGTTGAATTAGAATTCCTTACAGGTCCAAGACCGGGAATAATCGTGGTTAAGCCTATTCGAGTGCTAGGAACTCGCCAGTTGTACTTAAGAAATCGTGCAGTGAATCAATGTAAGGTCCAATGGGACCAGTTTAGTGAAGAAAGTGCAACTTGGGAAAATCTTGAAGAAATGAGATCTGCTTTTCCATACTTGTTTGATCGAAATTGAATTCAAAAAATTGATAAATCTACCAAATTTAGACAATTACTGGTCTATTTTATAGTTATCTTAAAACATTGTTTTAATGAGTGAATCTGTTTTTGGTATGAACTTATGAATGGAAGGACAATAACTGAATTTTGTCCTAGAAACTCCTTGAATTGGTTAATTTGATCATCGGGATGATGATTCTTTAAGAAGGGAGGAATGTAACGCCTTGATTTTTGTAAGCTATCATGGTAATCACTTTTCATGATGTTGTAACTACAGAAATGAAGATAAATATGTTAAGATATATCTTTTAATCTTAAAAGGAATGTGTTACTAATCTAGACCCTTGTTTGCTGTAATTTGTTTACTTGGGACAAAGGTTATTATTGCTTGTGTTTTTGCTAAATGAGACAACAGACTTGTCGTATGTTTGATGAACTCTTTTCGCTGATTGACAACACACCTTGAATCAATTCCATTGATCCAAGGTATGTTGTGGCCTTCTTGTGATCACTTTGTCAATTTACTTCTAAACCAGAATGAAGTCTGAAACCAGACTGAAGGTCGTTATAAATGTTGCAGCACCTGATTTCAGGTATAAATATCCGGTACCTAGATGCCAATGGAAAAGGTTTGATTCCCGAACCACATGCAAAGTTGTAACGCTAGACAACGTAAGACAATAAGGGCCTGGATGCGAGTGACACATGTATGTGGAACATAGGACGAAACGTCCTGCATTGTGTTGAATGCGAACGCCAGTCGGAAAGACTTGATTGGAAACTATTAAATAAATACTATGGGATTAAACCCTAACCTACAACTAAGTTTTATCCTATACCCTAACTACTACCCTATATGGATTTTAAATTGCATGGGATGAAGGTTGATGCAAATCCTAATAACTTATGAACTAGGTGAATAACCTAGCTATGGACTATTAAATCCTAAACTATTACTAACCTATGGAAGGGGACTTATGGACCCATGTGGATGGAAAACGGATAAGAAGGGAAGGTTAGAAATTTAATAGGACAGTAAATGAAGTCCTTACAAGTTGCAGCGCCAAGTTTGGCGGGAACAAGGAAAAGTTGGAGGCATCCAACTAGCTATGAAGCTAAAATGGAATTGCAAGCAAAATTTGAAAAAGGAAATTCGCCAACCTGAGTCGGCGGTGGCGTGAAAATTTATGAAAAAGTAATGCATTCAATGCATTCAATGACCTTGGTCTTAGCGACCAGCTCGCCTTGGAAAGAGGATAGAGGAAAAATTTGTTTGGCATTGTGTTCAATCGGGTTTTTAGTTGCTCTGCATTTCTTCCATGGTTTTGTCGAACCTGCTGTATTTTTGGTTATTGTTTCTATTCTTTGGAGAAGCCAAGGCTATTTTTGAGCTTGAGGAAGTTAGTGGACTGTTGGGTAAGCCTTGTTGAGGATGCCGTGGAGAAAAATAACTCCAGTGGACGCGGTTTACTTCGAACCACAAAAAAAAATACAGGCATGTTAAGCCCTTCTCCTTAAATCGTTTGCTTTTGTTTAAACGTCTCATTAAAACAACCCTGCTCTTATGATGGGGGTTTTGGTTATGATTTTGCTGTTATGTTGAGGTGATTTTTGGGTTGAGTCGTTTTTCCTTTGCTGAACACGACTTGGGTAATTTTTTTTGCAAAATGGGTAAAGGAAATAAATTTGTTCTTGATGTGCAAGTTGTTTGACAATGTTGGGTAATCGTTTCTTTACTCAATATGAGTTGAGTTGTTGAATGCATTAGCTATACGTGTATCAATTCTGAGTTCTGTGCATTCTTGTAAAAATGGAAGGATGAGGTGATTCTGTATGCCTGGTTTGAACTGTCATTATAAAAATGAACACGACTTTGGTATTTCTTGCAAATGAGTGAAATAAAGGAGGTTGTGCTTGTTGTATGAGTTTGTTTTGACTAGTGTTTAGCATACACATCTATTACCCTATACGGGTTTGAGTTGATGAATGTATTGTTATGCGAATATTGTTTTTCTGAGTTCAGTGCGTGAAAACGATTGGGAAAAACAAATTCGTGGTAATGTTGATGAACTGTTGTGCGAGTTATTTCTCCTAGTTGTTTTTCATTGCATAGAATACGGTTTTCCCTGGGACAGTAAGGTCATAGTAGCATCTTACATCGTTGTTCTAATTGGATATGGTGATCTGCCTGCTTGTTCTTGGTATTCATATATGACTGTTTGGAAAGAAGTTCTGATCTGAATGGGTACAGAGTAGTCAGTCTATAGAATAGACTGGGTAGAGCATACAAATCATACTCCGTGTCTTGTAGAACTCAAGGATATGTGTGTGTGTGTGTGTGTGTGTGTGTGTTTATAAATTTATGGATTGAAAACCTTTCATTGTTTTCATTGAAATGGAATATGAAAAGATTTCTCCTTTGCTGTTGGAAAGTGAATTCTCTCATTATTTATAATGAAAGCATGATATGTTGTTGCTGTACACTCTTACATGTTATATATAGACGTGAATGTCTCAGAGAGTGAATTATTTAAAAGGAAATGATTGTGTTTAGAGGTTCTTTTGGTACCGATGCTTACGAGACCGATTCTGCAATGAACTCTGGTCAACTCTTTTCGAAAGGTAATTAGTAGTTTTGAATATTGAAATATACTATTCAGAATGAATCATATTATTGGATTATGTCTGTTCTAAATAGTGGATATTTGGTTAGACAGTGAGAAGAGGTAATATGACCTATCTTCCTTTTATTCGATTATTGATTTTATTTATTTCTCTTTGGACTGTTATCATTGATTGATATCACGTCAGGATTAAATTCTCGATCTGATTATGATGAAAGGAAAGAGAGTGTTGGATAGATAATTTGAAGTAATGTTCATTTCTTCTCTCATACAGTTGGAAATATATAATTTTTATGGAATGAATTTTGTACTGCTTTGGTTTAAGCATCTGCATTTAATTGTTGTTTACTTTTCTCTTCAGCGTTTGATTGTTTGAAATCAGATGAGTTGTATGAAAGGAAAGGAAAGTAGTTCGGTTTGAATTTTTAGTTAAATTCTATCTTTTGAAATTACAACTATTGTAATGGAATGGAAATTACAGCATTACATTAGAACAGCAGTATGCACATATGTGTTTTAGTTCTCACAGATGTTAATTCTGGAACTATTTGAAGGAAATTACTTCTTGTAGTAATTGTTTGGGAAAAAGGGTAGTAATCCTTTTGTCTGATTGGGAGGGTAATTAGATGATTGGGTTGTTATGTTGTTCATCCTTATTGGTACTTAATTCTTGGATGATGTTCATTTTAATGTTTCATAAAAGCAGGGTTCTTTTATTGAGATAGTTAATTAAAAGCACCTCATTTTAATGACAAGTGCTTAATATGCTCAGTTCAATGAACTGACCGTGCAAGTAATTTTGCAGATGGAACTTGAGTATAAACGAAGACATGGTTGTTTTCTGATACTTCTTTTGATTAGCTGAGGATGGATCATATTTGATAGCTATTATTCCTCTATGAGGAAATGGGAAAAGAAGAAGTTACATTCTTCTATCCTTATGTGTTGAAATGTTGTTTGATATAAACGAAGTCCAGTTGTTTGGACTGGCGATTGTATAGATTGTAATCTTATAGATGAATACAAGGAAAAGTGTGATATTGTAAAGGTTGTATCATTTAAAACTGTTTGAATAAAGATTGAGAATATAATACTATTCATTGATTAGGAATTATTCAAATGATAGTGGATAGATTTAAAAGGATATAATATCTATTCTTTACTTGAATGCAACTTTTACGTTGGAATGTGCAATTAGTTCATACTTGGGTTAAGATGAATTTTAAATTGACATTAAAATGGATTTAGGTGAATATGAACTCTCAATTGAATGATATTCGGGATTAGTTTATAAGCTAAGGAATATCAAATAACATAAGAGTAGTTGAACCTTGTATTCGGACTCCGTTAACATCCTCGAAATGTTTAAATTCAGAAAATATTAGATATGGGGAAACATATCTAATGGTAATCAACCTTAACTGAAGTAAGGTTATGGAGAATAAATGAATACATTCATTTAGAATTAGACCTCGTTTGAAAAGATGTCTAATAAGATGGAATTCTGAATTTGATTACAGTTGTGGATAAACTTGGTTAAGTTTAATAGGTTGAACTTATTACGTTAAGTTGTAGTGGACTATTAGTCCAAAGCTTAAAGAAAAGAACCAAGAAGGAAATATGCAACCCTTCGGTATGAAGGAGAGAATGTACATTAAGCTAAAAGACAAATTAAGTCTCTCTTAGCTGTATACAACTGTAACGAGTAACGAGGTTAAAGGATCAGCATAGTTGCTGAAAATTAATCTTAAATATTAAGATTATAATTCAATCACCCGTGAGCTGGATGTGTATTCCTTGATGAGAGGATTCCGTAGGACCTTGACACACGTCAGCTGCAATATGGTGTCTTCATGAAGGTGGGGCCTCCATGATGACACAATGTTGTAGCTGACATGTTACAACGCCCTCCCGAATCGAATCATCAAGTTTACATAAGTTGGGGACTAAGTTACTTAGATGAGGATAGGAATGTGATCACGTATATGGAGTGACTCTTGAGGGCTAAAGGTAACTAGACACACGTAGTCACCTGGGGACGACACCGTATGTCTGCGTACCTTTAGTTACCATGAGTGCCTTCCTATACTCGTTCATATTGCTAGTTGGAGTTAGAGCTTGACCTTGGATGAAAGGACTGAAAAAGATCAGGAAAGACCATTCTAGATAACAGACGAAGTGAGGTGAAGGACGTGTTCCTTAGATGTGTATAACGTCTGGGAATATGATCATGCAAAGCATGTGAAAATCTTTGGCCAAAGTATTGCAAGTTCTTGGTTGCGTTGTCCTAATCACCTAGTTTAAGAAGTAGGATGTCAGATGAATATCAGTAACAGATATTCAGATAGGCCTCTTAAATGGATCACTTCGATAACAGAAACAGTAAAAGAACCCTGTATACTTATTATACAATGCATGGATTAACATGAAGGATCGGTAAGTCACCGAGTCATGAAATGAGAGATCGCTGAAACTCCGAGCCATAAAATGGGAGATCGGTAGTTCTTCAAGTCATTTACAACAACATATGGTATCTGTTATATGATTGAATGACATTGAATGTGTGTTCCATATTAAAAATATGAAAATAGAGAACATTGGTTTTAAAAGGAAATTGTGTGATCCAAATTACATTAATTGGACATAGAACAATTATTAAAACTTGAATGTGTGTTTGAATTACATAATTGTAATGAGAGAACATTGTCTAATTTTTTTCCCTTGTTCTAGTATCTTAAAATGGGGATGTTACACTCGTGGTTAAGGGTTAAGGGTTAATTGTTTAAGTCAAAGAGTTCAGATTTTAGGGTTTAGGATTCAATGTTTAGGGTTTAGGGTTTAGTGTTTAGAGGTCAAGTTTTAGGGTTTAGGATTTAGGGTTTAACATTGAGGTCTCATGGTTTAGGGTTTAAGGTTTAGGGTTTATGGTTTAGTGTTTAGGACTTATGATACATGGTTTATGGTGTAGGTTTTAGGGTTTATGGTATAGGTTTTAGGGCTTAAGGATTAGGGTGTAGGGTTTAAGGCTTAGGGTTTAGGGTTTATATTTTAGGGCTTAGCATTTAAGGTGCATGGTTAAGGGTTTATGGCTTATGGTTCGAGGTTCAAAGTTCTGATTTAGGGTTTAGTGATTATATCTCATGGCTCTGGATTTAGTGTTTAGGGTTTAGGGCTCATGGCTCAGGGTTTAAGGTTTAGGGTTTAGGGATTGAGGTGTAGGTTTCAAGGCTTATGGTTTAGGGTTTAGTTATTAGGGTGCATGGTTCAAGGTTTATGGCTCAATGTTCGGGGTTCAAATTTATAGGTTTAAGATTTAGGGGTTAGAGATCGGGGTTATACATTTAGTGTTTAGGGTTTATGAATCAAGGCTTAGGGTTTAGGGTTTAGGGTTTACGGTTAAGGGTTTAGGGTATTGAGTTTAGGGTTAATGATTTAGTCTTCAAGGTAAGGGTTTATTATTTTAGTTTAGGATGTAGGGTTTATAGTTTAGGGTTTAGGTCTCGGGGTTAAGGGTTTATGTCGCAGAGTTCGGGGTTTAGGTTTTTAGTTTGTAGGATTTAGGGGTTAGGGTTTAACGTTTAGTGCTTAGGGTCTATGGTTTGGGATTCGGTGTTTAGGGTTTAGGTTTTAGGGTTTAGGATTTAGTTTTTAGGGTTTAGCATTTAGGGCTCATGGTTCATGGTTTAGGGTTTAGGGTTTAGGGATTAGAGCTCGGGTATAGGGTTTAAGGCTCAAGGTTTAGGGCTCACGAGTAAGGGATAAATTTTTAAGTTTTAGGTTTTAGGACTTAGGGTTTAGTGTTTAGGGATCATGGTTTAGATTTTAGGGTTTAGGGTTTAGGGTTTAGGTTTAGGGAATCAGGTTTAGGGTTTAGGGTTTCGATTGTAGAATTTAAATGCTAAAATATTTAGGTTGAATGTTGAAATCCTAAAATTACCTATACACTTGAGCATATTATACTATAAAAACTATCTCCTAAACAAAGTGATTCATGGAGCTATGAAACTAGTTCCATATGGTGCAAATTGACCCTAATTTCTTATATTTACTAAAATAAATTTAAATTATAAGTTTTTCATTTATTATTATTTCATATTTAAATATAAATAATAATAAATGAAAAAATTATATTTAAACATTTAATTTTGAAAATAGAAGCATGCCAAAAGCACATATAGTGTTCATACTTATGTAGAATGCGTACATGTCATAACGCATGTGCATTATAGTGTGTACATGTTTTAAGCTTTTAATTTTTTTCCAAGCCATGCCTCAAGACATGGGATCCAGTTTGGATCCCCAAGCTTCAAGCATGGACCGAAGTAAAAAACACAACAAACCCCGTGTTTTTGTAGGAAAGTGCAAAAATCTCTCTTTCTCCATCATAAATCGACATAAAATGATCAATTTGTTTCAAAAAAATTATACCACGATGCAAAGTAGATAATCTATTTTCTAAAAATATAATTTTTCAATTTTTATGACTTACATAAGGTTTCTATATTATTTATTTTCTAACAATGCCTTTTTATAGCTATTTTTAAGTTTAAACGCGTTTATCTTTCATCGTATATATATTTTTTGGCTCATCAAAATTGAACAAAAATTACAGTATCCCAAAGTAGGCCAAATTCTATACACATTCAAAAACAATAAACTAATTTTTTATATTTTTGAGGTAGTTAGGGGGGGCACGATTGGAGCTCCGTTATGTTTTTAAATTTAAAATTTCTACACTAGAAAAATCATTAAAAAAACTCGCTAATGTATTTATTTTTTAAATGTAGCCCAAACTATATGTTCCTATCTATCTTACTACTAAAGGGTTTTCAAAAATAGTAAATGGTGCTAAAAATTGTTTGGGGGGGGCACGAAAGTCACTCTGTTATGTTTTTTAACAAAAAAGGAGCACATGTTGGTATTTTAGTTATTTGACCAATTTAAACTTATCCTTTTTCAATAAAATTTAGTATCTTAGAAACTAGACTTAAAATGATACGATTCATGTTTATACAACATCTTCCAATTTTGAGTGTAACTATTTCAAAAAACTCGTACAAGTTGAAGTTTTTTATTTTTCATAAAAATGCGTCCACTTAAGACCCCCTTTTGGCCCCCCAACTTGGAGTACTTACCAGAGACACTAGTAGTTTTTTTACGCATATAGATTCATTATTAATTAATTTTATTTTTTTAAAGTAACAAATAATACATTTTGTAAAAGTAACTTGGTAATTCATGGTGATGAATTATAGGTGTTGATAGGTAAATGTCTTTTGAAGAGGAGAGAGATTTTATAAATGCCCCATTTTTTATTAAGGGAAAGGGATTTTTATTGGGATCCTACCCGGGAGATTACAAAAAGGGTTAATCCCTAGATTAATTAGTCAAAGCTCAAAAATTAAATACACCAAAGCACAACTACCCTCAAAGAAAAAAAAGGAGAAAGCAAAATGAATGTCTGTAAAGGGAAAACAAGATATGCATGATAGTACAACCACAAAAGGCGGGGCATTCATCTCGAAGATACTTAGAATTTCGATGGTGGATGATATTATAGCCATTATCCATGGCCAGATCATTAAGATCCTTATGCATACTAAACATCATTCTCAAGTAATCCTTATATTTAGGGAACTCCCAAACCTTGAATATTTTCAAGGAGTTAGGATCAAAAGGAGTGGGGTACGAACCACGGTCAAAATTAGAGGGTGGGGTAGATAAAACAAGAGAATCAAAATTCAATACAACTTCAAGTTTACCTTCCGAAAATGCTCTTCATCTAATTTTAATCTCAATTCTTCGAACAATACAAATGTCGTACCCAGTCTTCTCAACTAGATTATTAATATTGTCAACCATCAACACATAAGATTCACAGTGCATCCAAATAGAGATTTCTTATATTTTTCCAATGGAGAAAATTCCTCCTCAAAATGGATTCCTATGTAGTCAAAAGGTGCGGCATGTGATATGGTAGCAATCCACGCCGGGGTAGGGAGCCGTCAAAGCTCTTGTCCACTCCATGCTCATCTACGTCCACTTCGGCTCTAGGACCGGAGCGACACATCTACAAGAGAATTTGTCTCCACATACATGAGAACATATTGAGCGACATACATTGCATCTTTCTCCAAAGTGAGTAGCGAGCCTTCGACTAAATTTTTTTTTCGATTAGGGAGTGAGGACGGGGATTTTTTCTTCCATTCCGAACATATGAGTGCACCCCTAAGCTATGACCAACTATCCAGAATTTAGCACAAATGATAGGGGATGCCTCATAAACCAACACTTGGTTTGAAAATCCAAACTTGGATGTGAGCCTAATGGAAGTTGGTAATGTCATGTTAGTCGGGCATTAACACAAATCCTCACATAAACCATTCGGGTATAAGCCGGGGTTATAGGGCCCATAATCTGAAAAATCTCCTAGAGCTTTGGCTATCCCTTCTAGTATGTGTTTAAACCAAAACTCTAAAGCCAAAGATGGAAGCCTCGCAAGACAGGGAAGCAACCAGAACCATGTTTCCTAAGTCGAGGCAGTCGCCTATCTCGGAGATGTGCAAAAGAGTTTTGCCAAAAATCTAGGGCCCTCCATTGGTCACTCTAAGAAGATCTTGTTCAGCATGAATCTTAACAAGAAGGATTTAAAAGAAGTAGTTATTACCTTGGACCTCCAAAAGGCTTCCATTTCCTAAAAACCTAAGCTCTAACTAAGTCTATATTGGGTCTAATCCTAGGAAATATGTAATTGATAGAAAAACAATAATCTTTTTGTGCCTTCTGTACCCATGCTTTAGGAACATCAATGAAGTGGCTTCTATGTTCCAGATTGGAGATAATGCAGTGGAAATCATGACGCCCTTCATTACATCAGTTCCTGCAGCTCTAGATCCACCCAGTTTGCTGGCCCATGACCCATTGGCAGTAGGAAGGTTTTTTCGAGGAGGGTTCATGTCAGATCTAGGAACCCACTCCTGATCAATTCATGTATTTTCAAAAAACACATCTTGCACAATCTCATCCCATTCATTTCCATCCATTCCATCCCCATACATTCCACTAAAGGAAAACATCCATTTTTTAATTCAGTAGAGAAATATGAATTTGTAATGGGCAGAGCATGGTAACAAAGGAAACATTAATGAAATTTGAATCCCATCACGGGTGGGAAATTGACCCTGCCTCGATCCTAGTTCATTATGCTTAGCTTTGTTGATAGATTCAGGGGTGGGGGGTGAAACATAGGAGCGCCTCACCTAGGTAGACCAAGTCTCGATTGAAAAATCTTTGTTTATCCCTTTGTTTCCTTATTGGGGACTGAATGGCCCTTCTTTGCAAGTTCATAAATATCTGGTAGATAGGGAAAAAAACATGTATGTTATGGTTTGCATTGGTAGCTTTGTTAGATGTAGACCAAATATTGATTTTGTAATAGATTGGGTGAGGAGGAAGTGGTCACCAAATGTTGAGGTGATTTCCATTTCAAATGATTGCTTCTTTTCCATTTTGGAATAGAGGAGGATGTTCATAGGGGGTTGAGTCTTGGACCTGTTTTTTACGAAAACCATTTTCACCTCTCTAGATAGATCCTGAGCTTTGGTATGAAGAAAATAGTTCCGTGTTCCTTTCTTGTTTGGGTAAGTCTACCTGTCCTTGTATAGGAGTTTTGGGATAAAGGCATCCTTTTAGGGTTTTCTAAAGATTTTGGGAGCTCATTTCTTTTGATCCCAATACTATGGCTAGGAATCGATTGGTGGCATCTAGGTTCTATGTCAATGTGGCTTCGAGTACCTCTCTTCTTGATTCTATTTGTTTAATGTCTACCAATGGGGTTTTTGACCAGCCACTATAATACAAACTCTCCCATATTTTATGTGGTAAATGTAAATCTATTCGACATGGCATGGACAGTTGCATGGGAATTGTGTAAGAATGGAAATGAAATTCTTGTGCTAAGGTAGGCAAAAAAATTGCGGTGAGTAGTCTTGAGAGTTGGAGCTCCACACAAGATAAATAGAAATCCACAAGGTCAGTTTGTTGACCTTTCTGTCTTCAATTCTGACCTCCCATGTTCACACATCGAATACTTTGGATGACTCAGTTTCAGCCGTTGATACTACATATATTGATAATTTTGGTGTTGACCGAGGTTGAAGAGGAGGACCATGAAAATGCCATGACAAATTCAATGCTATGCTCAGAAGATGAATCTGATGATTATTTGATTTCGAGAGGCGAATCGAATCCATTGACGATGTTGAGGATAGTTTTAATGAGGTTTATGGGGAATTAGATGGTGGCCCAATTGTTTGCATGTTGGAAGTGGTGCTTAACATAGAGAAGCACAGGCGTTTGGAACCGAAGGAAGTGGAGCAACCAATTAGCATGAAAAAGGACCCTGTGACCCTTACAATCTTTAAATCCTGGCTTTTGGTAAGATTCAAGATAACAAGAGTATGTTTCTAATACTTTTGGCATTAATATCCAGGATACTAAAAACTTGTGTGAGAAAGAGGGTTGGCATAAGGGGTCGGAAAGAAAATCTAGAAGGCCTTGTTTTCCTCGTGATTGATGTGTTTGTAATATTTTCTTTTCATACCATTATTCCTTGTTGACGTGTTCTTGTTGGTTATCTTTTGGGTCTTATTACATATCCAGGATTTTTCCTCCTTGTATCTATGTAGGGTCCCAGGCAAAAAATCGTTATCCTTAATAAAAATAATAATAATTCATTTGTTTAGAGAAGCATCCAATGTTTTACCACTTATATTCATTGAAAGAAAAGGGCTTGAGACATTTAAAGTACAAAATACTACTTGTTAAATTATCTTAAATACTTGTACATTGATCAAGTAAAATGTACAATTTTCTAGAGACCTTATAAACATTGAATAATCTTTTCTTATTTCTAGTTTTACATAGACTTCCAAATAATTGCCTAATCATTCCGTAGAAATAAAAAATAAATTAAGTTTCTATAAAATAAGACAATATCCAATTTATTTGAAAAAAGACAAATAATCTAGATCTGTTAATTGACATTTGATATTTGTACTCAAATGCCACAACCCTCATTCCTTAAATATTAAAAATATAACCAAGTGCACTTAAAACTTAGTCGGAAAATACAAGTTAAAGAACAAATTAAAAAGAGAAATATATTTTTGTTTAAGCTGAAAAAATAAAATCTTTGCTTCAAAATTTACTCAAAAAAGACCAAAACAATTAAAACAATCGAAAAATTAGAGTTTAATGCATGCATGTGACGATGCGACTTAAATAGGAATGCACTGAAAAATTTATTTTTTAGCATACGAATGCACGTGAACTAGAGAGACAATATAACTTGAGTCGGTGGAGAGAAAAAGTGGGTCAATGGTGTTGGATGAAAGGTTCCATATTTAGATCATCTCTTCCATGATTCGATAGAGATTCTTCTCCTTACATGGTCAATCCATGTTGTAAAGAGAGTGATGGTCAATTTTTTTTTGTAGAGTGTAGGATCATATTTTTTTCTCTACCTTTTTCATTATGGAAAGAAAGTTTAATTACTAATTGGATTGTAATTCAATGGTGTGTATGATTATATAAAAAGTGTTGTTTAGCCATCTCTTTCGAAATAGAAAGTAATAAAAGGGTGAGGACAAAATTTGGCGGGATGGAAACTTCTCGGTCCTTGGCAGCTAGGCCTAATGAAAATATGTAGCTAATCCATAACATGACTTTGGATTCAATACGAAATAATAGAAACCTCAAGTCTTTTTTTTTGGTTACATAATATATATCATTCACTTTGTGTTATGGTTAGCAACACAATGATGTCTTTTTCCTTACACACATCTTTCTTTACAACTTTTCTACTATTTTGTGTTGTATTTAAAAACAAATATTTCAAATAGTGGTTTTTGATGACCATCTCATTCATCCAAACATTGATGTGTTACAATCAACTATGACACATATACAGGAAACAAAAACATATTTTCATGCGATCCTAAGATGAATAATAAAATTGGATTCAACCTATATAACAATGACTATATTTTTAAAAAAATCCCTTCAAAAAACTTTGAAAATACACAAAAATTTAAATTATAAATTTGTATCTAAAGTTTTCTTAATTAGTACAATTTCACCGTACTTTTGTTACATAAATCAATATCCACATAAGGGTTTGTTAAGACGATTCAAGAGCTCGATTTTTGCCTCTAACTACCTTCACTAGATTTCTCATTGAAGACTCGTTAAGGTATATAGGGCATAAGCATGATCTATCCATATTACTTCATTATTAGGTATGCTTTGAAGAACTCTTTGAATCTTTGAGATTTCTACATCCATTAACCATACCAAGGGTTCACTTTTAGTTTTAACTTTACCAAGTCAAAATGCACCCGAATTAACATTAAGTTAATTCATATAAATTTAATCTATTCCTCACGCTTTCATAGACACATATATTTTCTATTCAGGGCATTCTATAGTCATACTATTTTTGGATCAACTTACTAACTTGGAGTATCGAATAAATTAACCCTTTGAAAGAAACAATAAAAAATGGTTGATTTTGAGTTTTCATCCCTCTAATAGTGATCACCCGTTATAGAGTTATATTGAAAATTTGATACCAATTAATGGCAAATAAATTACTTCACAAATTTAAGTTTTACAAATTTCATGAACTTAGATAAATTTTTGCCTCATTAACCACATATCCATAGAATATGATTTAAATGTTGAATTGAAGAGCCTCACAAATCAAAAATGACAACATCAGCCATAAAGAGATTATTTTCATATTGATCAAGTTTCAATTCACGGAGCCAAGCAAATAATCGTTTGATGATTACATCATGTATAAATGAAGCTTACATTATATTGGTAGCATAACCTTAATGGAAATAGTCTACATAAATATCCTAAAACGTAAATAGATATAATGACACTTAAAATTAATTAATAAATGTCTAAAAGAGTGTAAAACAACTATTTATCTAAGTTTAACATCAAAATCTCAAAAATAAAAATAAAAAAACATCAAAATATGAGTCACTACAACAATTATAGCCTTACTTCCTTTGTTAGGTCATGTTCAAATCTTTATTAGAGTTGGTAAACTACTACCATCTATGTCCTATGCATTTAAAAAAACTATCTCCTTGCTTTCTTCTCAGCATCTTATGTACGGTTGAGTAAAAATCCCTTGATATTTAGAACATGTGAAGCATAGGACACCATTATTCGATGGAAAGGGGTAGGATTCATCGAGGGGGAAGAGTATTTTAAACCATGTGAAATTATAACCATTAATATTTTAAACTAACCATACTTATTACAATAGTTCATTAGTTTATAGACCATTCACTCTACCACTAAGGCTTAAATGAACCAATTCAACCAACCCTAGACAAGGTAAGACTTGAAATCAACAAGAAAATAAAAGTATGTAGAATTCATTTTCCATAAAAGTCAACAAATAAATTTTACATAATATGTAAAGGAGTCCAAAGATTAGGATATATTTCCCCTTTCATTATGGATTAAAAATTGTTATCCCTACGGGCAGGTTTTGAAGAAGAAGAAAGGCTAGTAAAAGTGAAGTAATCATCAATCTAAGATTGTCCTCCCTTTGCAAAAAGATTGTTGAGGTAGTTACAAAGGAACTCCCCTTGTTTTCTCTTCCCCTTCATTTTGGGTTGGGTTTTTTTTTTTTTGGGGGATTATATCCATTATGTTACTTTGTAGTTATTTTAAAGTAGTAATTTTTCTTTTTAAAAAAATTAATTGTAGGTTGTAGATGTTAATATTTTATTTAGGGGTGAAGAGTTATCTATGTTGTTCTATGTATAAGGGTCTATTCTTCATCAAAAAATCTATTTTACTAATAAATAAATAAATGTAAAATAATACATAACTAATTAATGAAATTTTCTCCTCATATGATATTATAGATATATACATGAGAGTCATCTTTAATTTAACTTCCCACAAGATGAGCATGTATGCTAGTTGTGTTTTTAAATCGTGAAAGTGAAGAGCATTTTTATTCCAATGTCTCATCTATTTTGAAGTTTATGAAGGATACCGATGTTAATTTAGATGTTAATATTTTATCATGGTGTGAGGGTCTACTTCCTTTTCCTATAAATAAGTGTCTTTTCAAGAATTTTCTTGTAAAGCAAGAAAGAAGATGGTTAATTATTAAAATTTGTAATACGAATTGTGCTCATAATATGCAAAGGCATACATTAGAGTCATCCTTTAGCCTCCCACAAGACGCAGTGTGTATGTCGGTTGCATTTTCTAATGCCTCAAAGTAAAGAGTATTTTGTATCGAAATGTCCCATTTATTATGAAATTTGTGGAAGATTCTACTGTCTTTTAGATACTCTAATGGATCGATGTGAGCTTCATTCAATATCAAGACCAAAAATGTTTAGCTTTATTTATTCATGAGACACATCAACTTTGTCAAAGAAAACTCAAATTGACGTACTAACATACAAATAATTAAACAAACGTCAATTCGTACTTCCGAATTACCGACTTACGGAACCTCAAAAAAATCATAATAACATAATATGGCCTATATACATTAGGAAATATATATTTTATTGGTTTCAATATCTTTAACATTTATAAAAAATAATTGTTATTTTTCATTTATTTCTCTTTTTTTCTTTTTGGAGATGCATTTATCATCCTATTTTTGTACTTGATTCATGCAATATCTTTCTCTTTCCCATTGTCCACTTTTGGCCTCTACCGAACATTAATATCTAAATGAACCTAAACTAGATTAAAATTTCAAAATACTTGGTGTTTAAATGTGATATTTTTAACTCAATAATACCGACACAACTAGTGAAGAATGTATTATGCATCATATGCATGTTTATTTATATATGTCATTACATATAGGTTGAAAAAGAGTTTGCAAAGTGTCCATTTGATAGAGATTAGAACTAGCAATTGTATGTGAAATGTACGATGGAAACACCAAAGGGGATCTTTTAAAGGAGTCAAATTAGAGGCAAAGAAAGAAGTGAGGGGAAGAGGGGTGAAGAAGAAGGGGTTAGAGTGTGGAGAAGTGTGAGGGTTGAAGAAAAGGAAGGGGAATGTCGTCGAAGATGACAAGAGGGCAGCATGAGGTGCTTCTCTACTTAGGGATTCGACGGAACATAAGCACCACAGAGGCCGACAAAGATGTTAACTCTGGTTAGACCAAAGGCATGGTCATGGTACCACATGTTACCTGGGTGCTACATATTATTGTAATGGTAATGATATGTCACCGTGTGAGGCTCGTGTATTCATTTGTGAACATGCAAAGACTTGTCGAAATTTCACCATGTTAAGGAATGGAGGTCATGATCGAAGGATCCCATGGAAAAATATGTCGAGAAGGAAGATGATTTTCACATGTCACGAGATGTTTCTAGGCCTTACGGGGCTTTGAGCGTAGGCCCCGACATAGTGGCTCCGATTTAGATAACCCAAATGCGATCATGGTTGTCACCAAAAGGTCTCTATGAAATTTCACAAACATAAACAAATAAATCTAGCTTTGTGAAATTTTGTCAAACATAAATGAAACAACTAGCTTTGTGAAATTTTGTCAAACATAAAAGAAACCCATTATTTTAAGCCTTCCCATTAAACGAATATATGAAACAAGGTTTTTAACATGCATAAAATTTTAAAGTACCCATTTTTTCTTGAACATATGCCAATGTGAATGTCCGTAAGCATGAAATATCTACCTTTTAGACAAATCCTTTGAGCCTTGACATGTCCGTGAAGCCCATCCAAAAACATCTTGAGAGACGATACCTCCTGCAGTAATTTCTACTCGCTCCGTCTCACGATTGCCCCAACTTCTTCTCTAGCTACTTCCCACAAATGCACACAACAATAATGTAGTACACATCACTTGCATCATGATGGTCCCCTGCAAAACACATTTTCCCTCAAATTATGCACAATCCTATCTTTACCCCCCAAAAAATAAAAAAAATCACCTTTAAGTTACATATGAACAAAGAATAAAACATTTACCCAACTATCACTCTACCGCACATTCGGATAAGCAAGATTGTTATCTCAATTTTTGCCCCTAGAAAAATTGGATCACCCACGACCCCATGCAGAAAGAAATTCAAGGGATGGTTCCGTCATACGAGCCCATGCTTCAAATCCAACAGACAAGTTACAAGAAGGCTCTACAATGGAGTAGCAGGGTCGGGGAAGGAGAAAACAATGTCAAAGAACCCAAAGCTCGACGGAAAGAAAATGAAGGAAGGCTCAAAGTCTTTGAGCTCTGAAAATGATTCAGAATGAGCCCCAAAATTGGCTAAGTATGGAGGAGATGACGGAATCTACCAAGTGGCCAAACGACGCACCTCTAAAGATTAAATCCCAAGATGAAGACCAGAACAAGCGCCAATCCTCCACATGTCTAGAACCCCAAAAGTTGCACTGGCCATTGAAAAGTATTTGACTTAGTGGAAGGTGCCAAGTATCGGCTCGACACAATTTCAAGATGGGAGCCCAAGGTGGAGACTTAAACTTGCGCTAGCCCTCCACGTGGCCAATGGTCAACAGAGGTCAAATTCAAAAGCAGGCCTAAATTGGTTAAGTATAAGAGTGCAGGCGAGAAGGCGCCATGTGTCTTAACGACGTTCCTTCAAAGGTAAAATATTGAGTGAAGACTCAAATGAGCGCGGGGATTCCACGTGTCCAGGGACCAAAAAAGGAGAGCTAGCCCAAAACGACTAAGTATAGAGAACCAGTTGGGGTTTGAATAGTCAAAGAAAAGGCGGACCGGCGGAAGGCACCACGTGTCTTAAGGACACTACTTCTAAAGTAAAATTCAGAGAAAGTTTCAAAATGAACACCAACCCACGACATCTCCTAGAGTGCAAAGAGGTGTAGTTGGCCATTGAAAATTCCATAAGAAAGAAGAGGTCTCCATGTGTCTCGACCGCGTAACTTCAAAGGTAAAATATAGGTGTAGTTTTAAAATGAGCATGGAGCCTCCACGTGTCCAGTGTTAAGCGATGGCCCCACCAAACATGAAGGACTCACACAAAATAAAAAGGAGCCTAGGGATCTTACGGAAGCCACCACATGTTAGTCCGTCATAATTTCAAGAGCATAAGGAAGGTGCCAAATCAAGAAGATGCGTGAGACTATTGTTGGTACCCAAATTTAATCTCCTTCATAGGCTGGGAAACATCATGGATTTAGTAGGACACTTAGGGGCAAATAGATGATCATGTATGTCATTTTGTAGCTGGGGAAACAGTCTATTTGACTTTTTAGCACTTAGGCTTTGAAAGGAGTGGGTAGCACCTTAAAAGGATGTGGTCTGATCCTAACTATTTTAGGTTGTGCCTTTCAACCAAGGTAAGAGAACCTATTTTGTAACCTCTATTATTGAAGAATGCTGGTAAATACTTCTTCTGTAAAAATTTTATAGAGAAGACCTTGGGAAAATACGATCAACACACCAAATCTGACTCTCATGAGTTGTCACTTCCAGATTATGGAGATATTTTCAAAACAAGGCAAAGGTTACTGAAGACATTAGAAAACTGATTATCTCTGCATGTTTTATTAATAGAAACTATGCATTTGTATACACACAAGAAAACCAGGGGTAGTACGAGTAAGATTGGATGTTTTTAAATGAATTTTGGTGGGAGGTGAGGCAGGATGAACTTGATTCACCGGATCCTTGAGAGATTTTACAAAATGGAAGGCTAAACCAATAGAATGCCATAGAACAACTAAAATGTTTCTTTAACCAGAATATGTGCTTCAATGGAGGCCCAGATTAGCACTTTTTCATACAATCTATGAGATTCTAACATGAAGGCTCGAGTTAGAAAACCCAACAAAGCATCAAGATTTGAGCCCAATCATGCTTGAGGTACACCCAGAGGCTTATAGACAATCTCTATCAACAGATGAAAGAAAAGTGATTTTAAATCATTTATTTCACTCCCAAATGAAAGATCTTCCGAGAAATGAAATTACGAAGCCATTAAACTGTCAAAATAATTGAGACCTGTGTGATTGAGATAGATTTTGATACAAGGTTGCAATAGGAACAAGAAAAACTATTTGCAAACATTTAGAAATGAAACAAACACATTTTGCTCAAGACAACACAAAATAAATCAAATTTGATTAAATCTATCAATAGGGGAGAGTTTATAGAACAATCTCAAAGCTTGTCAATGGATATACACTCACAACCACCTTGACACAATCAAATTCAATACAAAAGAGATATATAGGCTTCTAAAAAAAGATGGGCTCTATCAAGATTTTTTCTATTAGAAAAATCAGTCCCGACCCCTAACACTCCAACCATTTGCATGATAAATTTTTGCCATTTATAACATTTACAATAGAGCCTTTTCCCCCCAAAAATCTAGACATTGAGTGCCACTAGCAGTCTCCATGTTCACGATTGTAATTCGAGAATCATATCTGCAAAAATTCGTCAGTGGTGTGGGGAAAATCTCTTCGAATACCCCCAACATTCAACTCCTTCCTCTAGAAAATCACTCTTCCTTCCATTTGCCAACCACTTCCACCCCTAACCTGTCAAATCTTGTTCCTTGTGTGCTCGGGAGAAAAATTAAAAATCAGATCTAGCCCGATAGTCAGACCATTTAATGGTGAAAGACATCTCCATATCTCCCCCACCAAACTTAGATAACAAAATTAACTCTCCTCTCTATTTGGTGTGTCGGAAATACCAAGAAATCACGAAGACTCGCATTTCAGGAGCATTTCGGTAAAAATGAGGGGAAAATCAAATTTAGACAAACAGATTCCATTGCTCTTTACTTTGAATTTGGGTCGTCCTACGTGGAAGATTCAATTTAAAACAAGCCCGGGGTTTCCTTTTGAATTTTTACAACCCTTTGAAAAAATGAATAAAATTCCCATTTTACTCCGCAACTCCACCTTCGAAAATCGGCCAGACACGTGTCTCAATGTGGGTCCCAAAGGAACCACAGCCTAAAATCAATTGTTTGACCTCTTGTTTGGAAAAAGGAAATTTTTCCAAGTTTTCCCCGTAGCTCCACCCTTCCACTTCTAGTTTCCAATGTGGGTCCCAGTAGAACCACGCTTCCTTTTATACTTTTAACTCCTTTCTCCGAAAGGAAAATTTTGTAAATTTCCCCAAGAGTCCACACCTCTCGTTGACTTTGAAACAAACTTTGACTAATCCTTTTTCGGCACAGGCAGCCACTTTTGATATTTTAACCCTTTTGAGAATAAGAGGCAAAAATTTTAAGTTGCCCCCAATGGTCCACTTCCCGCCCCTTTTGACTTTTCAAACTACCACGCGTCACAATGGTGCACCTTGAGATGGTCCCCAAAATTTGAGACCTTGAAAGAGCGTGGGCTCGCCACGTGTTCTGGCCCGAAAAAATTTGTTTGAAGGCTTAAAGCTCAGTGGAAGGTGCCATGTTTCATAGTCCGAGGCAATCTCCTTTGGCCATTGAAAAGTCTAATAAAAGTGCAAAGTGAGTGGAGGCCTCCAAGTGTCCTCATGGTGCTTCCTTAAAATGGACCTCAAGGGTCGGTCCCAAGACATGCGCGGTTCCTCCATGTGTCCCAGATCTCCCAAAACATTTTTGAAAAAAGAAAAAGCATGGGAAGACCCGACGGAAGCCTCCACATGTCTTTGTCCCGCCAAAATGTATCGAGCTACATAAAAAAATATCTAAGTTAAGGTGAAGCAGTGGAAACCTCCACGTGTCCTCTCGACACTACTCTAGGGCCAAACCAAAAAGTAAATGTTCAAATGAGCATCATTCCTACACGTGGAAAAATTTTGATTCATGGTGAATCATAGAATTTTGAAGTAACTTTAAGAGCCGCCCAACCAAAAGAGGCCACGTTCCATGTCGATGCCAGGATGCAAATTTGACCGGGCGAAATGCCCGTCAAACCGTAAAATACATAAAAATGATCATTTGAGCCCGGAGATGAAATTTTCTCCAAGGATAGAGAATTCAGAAATGTTACAAAGCTCAAATACATTCTTCCAAGCTACATCCATTCATTTTTCTTCAAATATTCAGGGTAAAAATGACAAGGACAGCGAATCCTAACTGTGGAAAATGGAAATAATGGGAGAGCCTGAGTTTTTAGATGAACAGAGAATGGGAGACCCAAATTATAAAATTTTTCCAGAGGAACAAAGAGTTAACTATAGATCCACAAGTGATTTACAACCCAAGAACAGATATAAAATGGCAACAGAGACTAACCAAGCACAACACGGGGAATGTGACAGAGGCCATAAATCAATATATTTTCAAAGGAAAAATGGGGCGAGACTATTTTGAGCACCAACATCGGCTCCGACTCGGGGATGGGAACTCCCGTGAGTGCCACAAGAACAAAGGTAGACCAAGTGCTAAAAATATCCATTGGGCAATGGAGTCATCTTGCAGAGCAGAGAAACAAAGCCATCTCCAAAACGAACAGAGAAACCAGCAAAAACAGGTCACCAAGGACCAGAACGAGCAAAAACACAAAAGACAAGAAACAAACAACCAACTATACACTGTACAAAATATTTTTACCTTGATTAGGGGAATCAATCCAAGAAATTCTTCAAATGCCTGCCATTAATAGGTAGTTCGAGCAATTCACCATCCAAGTCCTTCAAGAAGAAGGTATGTTCACCAATTCTAATATCAATGGAGTAAGGGCCCATCCATAATGATTTAAATTTTTCCATACTTGCCCTTATCTTCATGCCTATTATCCCATATTAGCACAAGATCTCCAATATTGAAAAATTTGGGAGTGGCCTTCTTGTCAAATAGTTTCTTCAGCTTTTCTCTAAACTTTATATGCCTTTGGTGAGATTCCCTCCTCTCCTCATCAAGCTCAGCAATCTGGTTAATGAGAGCATCATAAGGACTAACCTCTTGATCCTCCAGTTGTTGAATGAACTAATACGAGGATAATTGAATATGTAAGGGTAGCAAAGCCGAGTTCCATACACCAACTCAAATGGAATCTTTCCAGTGGCTCTTTTAACAAAGTGATTCTATCAGCCCAAACAAAAACTTCAACTATTCACCAAATTTCTCTTTTTTAACAGGGATTGTAATTAGAGGCATATGCCAAGTTGATCCCATACTCTTTTCACATTGCCATCAGAGGTTTAGCTCTGAAACTCGTGGCATTATTAGCTACAATTTTAATTGGCACACCAAACCTACAGATGATATGGTTTAGCACAAAGTCCATGACAATTTGGTGTGTTTCCTTCTAAGTGGGGATTACCTCCACCCATTTGGTAAAGTAATAAGTGGCTACAAGAATCCACTTATGGCCAACACTTGAAGGGTCTGAAATCTCACCAATGAAATCCATTCCCCATTTCTTGAATGGGGATTCAATTGATATAGGATGCAAAGGTAGGAGCTCGAAGATATCAATCTTCCACAGAAACATTGGCAACTCTCACATCTTCTAACCAACAAGGTTGTATCCTTGAAAAGAGTTGGCCACCAATAACCAACCCTCAGGATCTTGTGTGTTATGATTCTTACAACAAAATTCCCCCCACAAACTCTTCCATGGAGATCATAAATTATCTTGGGGGCTTTATCTTCAGTGATGCACCTTAAGATAACTCCCTCAGGGTTCTTCCAAGCTTACCCAAAATTAGTAATGACATATTTCGGGAAGCCAACTTAAGGGCTCTTTTCTGGTTCTTACTCAAATACTCAGGGCAGTATAAGTGTCTGAGATAAAAAATCACATCCTTGTACCACTCAAAACTCATCAACTTTTCAAAAACACCTACCCTTTCTTCTTCAACCTCATTTACCTCAATATTCTGCAAGTTGCTCTCAACCATAAGCTTAGCCAAGCCCAAACCTCTCACCAATTTCATGGTTTGGATATTCATGTCATATTCTTGCAAATTTTTCACCCGGCTACATCTTTTCTCGAGACCCCCATCTTTGATAAGATGTCCTTCACCATGGTGTGGGGAACATAAGCAAAAATTTTAGAACTTAGAATGTAAGGCCTGAAAACCTTTGTTGCTTTCACCAAGGCAAATGCCTGCTTCTCCATAATAGTGTATTTCAACTCAGCCCCCTACAATGCCTTACTGAAAAATGCAATTGGCCTCTCAACCCCTTCATCATCCTTTTGCAATAGGAAAGAAGCAATAGTGTTCTCTGAAGCAAAGGAAAATAGTTGGAAAGGCTTCTTATAGTTTGGAGCTACTAAAACAGGGGCATGCTTCAATGCCTCCTTGATCCCATCAAAAGATTAGATGGCAGCCTCCTCCCACTTGATGACCTGGTCATTCTTTAGCATGGAAGTGATTAGAATGGTCAACTCAACAAATTTTGATATGAATCTTCTAATGAAGTTTATTTTCCCAAAGAAGGACTGAATTCCTTTCTTGGTTCTTGGAATTGGGGCCTTGCTGATGGCCTCTACCCTTTCTAGATCAATCATCACCCCTTCTTGTGACACAATGTGACCAAGAAAATTTTTCTTCTACACTCCAAAATGGCATTTCTTTGGATTGAATGAGATGCCATATTCTCTACATCTTAGCAGCATCTTCTCCAAGTGTAGCAAGTGGTCACTTTTCTTTCTAGAAAACATAGTCATAATCTGGTAGACTGTAATAAACTCATTGATGTAACCAACAAAAGCGACAACAATTGCTCTTTGAAAGGTAGCTCTAGCATTCATCAAACCTAAGGGCATCCCGACATATACATAAGTTCCCAAGTGGTAGTAAAGGTTGTCTTAATCCTTTCTTATTCCTTCACCATAACCTGGTTATAACCAGAGAAACCATCTAAGGTGGAGAGAAATTCAAAACCATTCACTAATTGTAGCATGTTTTCCATATTTGGAAAAGGATAATTATCCTTCATTAATGCTCTGTCTGATTCCCGAAGTCCACACACAACCTGATGTAACCATTCTTCTTTCTAATTGGTATTAAATTAGCTACCCAAGAAGAATACCTTGTGGGCTAAATAATCCCTCCTTCTCTAGAGTTTCTTTAGTTCTCTTACATTTTTAGAGATAAGAGTGGATTGATTGGCCTTTGTTTCTACTCGAAAAATTTGCATTAGACTCCAAGGGAATCTCATGTTGAAACATATCCATCTCGTATGCTTTTAATTCAAAATAGGTCCAAGCCATGCAATCTTGGTATTTTTCAACAATTGGATGTATGACCGCTTCTCCTCCTTACTGATATTGCTACCTAACCAAATTTTCCTTGGCTTCTCCTTAGTACCAAGATCATGCTCCTCAACATCCCTCGAGGCTTCCATATGCCTATTAATAATGCAAT
This sequence comes from Taxus wallichiana var. yunnanensis, assembly GCA_018340775.1. Taxonomy (NCBI): domain Eukaryota; kingdom Viridiplantae; phylum Streptophyta; class Pinopsida; order Cupressales; family Taxaceae; genus Taxus; species Taxus wallichiana. The sequence continues at coordinate 172,384,851 of CM031241.1, forward strand.
CAACATTATCAAAATTTGATTCAAGAGAAACCAGCCCTCTAGGAATGGTATTAGTCTTTAGCTGAATGATGCCCTTACCAAACAAGGTTTCCTTTCCCCTCTGTTGCACACACCATTGGCTCCCAATCAATGTATTGATCAACAAACTCTCCTTGTTTCGCATAAATCTTCGATTCGAGCATCATCATCAAAAACCTGCCAATGTTTAATGTTGTTAGGGACAGAGGGTCTTTTCAATACCTCAACATCATATTCACAATATGGGGACATTGTACAATTGTCAAACCGAGACCCCAACACTGCAAGTTTGTCTACCAAGTCATTGAACTTCCTATCATGATGCACAATGTTGAATGAATCAAACATCTCAATGAAATCCCAAACTACATTCTTGTATTGTTTCATTTCTACTGATTTTTGTGGCATACAATTTTCGACTTGCTTAACAATGAATTCTGAATCCCCTTTGAAAATTATGTCTTTAACACCATATTTCCAAGCAATTCTTAAACCTAACAATAGTGCCTCATATTCAGCAATGTTGTTAGTACTTTTCCGACGACCTAGAGAAAGTAGAACAACACCAACACCATTCCCAAACTTAGAGCAAGCTCCATCAAACAATAAAGTCTAAGGAGAGCCCGCTTGTTCAAGATGCTTGTTCAAGACTCATGCATTCTTTTCCCCATATAACCTGACAAGTCTTCCCTCAATTGGAATGGTAGCATAGGAAATATCCATTTGGACACTCCCACCAACACTTGCAGCCCATTTTCTTGACAATAGCATGCCCCACTTGGTCAGGCGGTAAAAAATGACAACATCAAGTTTTAAATTTTTACCTGGGTAAGCTATAAGTTACACCACCAGACCTTTCACACATCCCACTATTGGCACTTCTCTAGAGTCCATGGTAGTGGACTTCCCATATGCCATCTGTCACTTTAATATTCAGCTCATTCATAACATTGCATGATGCCCCTGAGTCAAACATACAATTGTGCAGTAGTTTGTCCTTAATGATCAGGGTGGTGAAGAACGGATCCACATTTAGCTGAGACTCCACCAAGGACATCCCCGAATAAACCTCATGTGGTTCACTTAGTTCCTCCAAAACTAGTGGTGTCTCTAGCTCTTCAATGATAGGTGGAGATTCCACAATGTTTATATTTCTACCTAGGGAAGTCTTCTCCTCTCTCAATCCCAAGTATTCAAATGCTCTTTTCTTGTGCTCAGAATCCTAAGAAACTCAACTTTTGGAACATAAACCCTGATTTGACTAAAAACTTGGGCAATGTCATATGGGACATTCTTTGGCAAGGAACCATTAGAAGGAAGGTTGAAACACTCATTAGGTGGCACATGATTTTTGACATCTTGGGCATGAGGAAGGGTATGATTTTTGTTTAGAGACAGTAGGGCCCTTAGCAAATGCATCTTTCTTAAGGGCCTCTTTAGGAATATTTGAAAGCAATGGAGTCTTTGGTTTGGCCTGAGGCCCTACACCTTTGACAACCCTACTTCTTGTGTTCTGCTCCTTTTCTTGAGCCACAACAACAGTCATCAATAACTGTCTATCCTCCTCAGATGGGATCCCTCCATCATAATTATTTATCATTAAAGCCCTTAAATATTCAAATTAATTATTGGAAAATTCAAAAGATTGTATAGTATCTACTTCTAAAGCATGAGAGGGAGGAAGGATAGGTACCCGATGGATGAAATCCCAAAAATCAACAACAGTCGAGCACTTATTACTTGATTGAAGTTGCCCCCTGTTGTCGGTGGTGGAGCAACCCATCATGCAGACATCATCATCATTATCATCATCAGCTTCTTCTTCTTCTTGTTGATATTCTTCACAAGGAGCATGGGGCATGAAACATTTGTCACACCAATCAATGACCTATGTTTCTTCCATAACAACAACTCTAATGACCAAAGGATCAGGCACCATTTTATTTTACCTGCCTTGGGGCTGCCTATTTCCAAATCCAATAGGTCCCTTGCCTCTGTCATCAGATATTTGGTGATTTGTAAACCTATCTTGGCTTTTTTCTTGTGTTGACCTTGTGAACTCTACCCAATTCCTTTCTCAGCCTGGGATAGTTTTTAGGAAATTTATTTGGCAGCCCCTACCAAAGTCTTCACAACTTCCTCCAGATAAGCAACTTTACTTGGCTTTTTTTGGGTTAACCAACTTCACACCATCCCTTTTAGGAGGTTTTCTAATTGCCTTGATGTTATTCTCTATTTGCAGAGCCAAAGTGAATGTCTTCCTCAAATTGGTAGGGTTATTTTCCCTCAAGTAATAAGCATCTCTTTTATCAAATGCATCTAAATATTTGATCAAACATGATTCATCACATGGCCTTAAGCTAACAAGCAATATCCTCAAAGTCTTATTGATCCTTGTGTTGAAATCATGTACTAACTCATTAGGATTCTTCTTGATGTTTTAAAACTCTAATAGAATAAACCTAGGGTCAGTCCTATCCCCATATTGCAATCTAAATGCATTGTTCATCTCAGTCCAAGAATCAATAGAGTTATATGGAAAATATTTATACCAGTCCCTTGCATCCTCTTCCAAAGTGTGAACAAACAATTTGATGTATACATATTCATGTTCAATCTCAAAGTCTTTCATCATATTGATAAAAAGCTTTAGATGTTGATCACCGATTATAGCATTATTTCCTTGGAACATTGGTAGTCTCTTCCTTACATCTTGAGGTCTTGCATTTGGATAACCAACCATTCCCAAAAAGTTAATAGGTCCAAAGGTGTTCACAACAAATGCATGTCTGGGTGGGGGATGAGGCATGCTGATTCAAGGAGGTGATCTTAGGGGAGAAACAAACTGATAAGGGGTAGGGGGTCCTTGAAACACAAGAGTATAGCTTTCAAAATGGATATCCTTTAAAGGCCTTGTTTCTTGGAAATCCCTATCAACCCTTGAAAAAATAGGGGCATAATGAGAAAAAAACCTTTCAAATTCAGATGAAGGCCCCTCTCCAGATGGAGAATTCAATTCCACAAAGAGACTACCTGATTAAGAAGCACTTGAATGAAAATATTCGATGATAGTCTGGTAAATTTCACTAATTGGGATCTCTTTTCTTGACTGTTGTTCTCCCACAATTCTCTAGGCTCTTCTTCATTCTGACTTTGTCTTTCCTAGCTCGAGAATAGCGTCCTAGCATGATCCTTAGATAAGAAAGATCTTCTTACTTCAATTTTAACAAATATTAGTAACAAATATTACTCTGGAAAAGTTTTAAGACACTGGTCCTTATCAAAACCATTTCAACAGGGAGCCAGGACTAAGGATTTCCACCTTAGTTGTGCAAATGCACAAGGTTTAAATATGAACTGTAACCACAAATGTCCTTGATAATGGCACTGAAGTGTGTTGGTACCCAAATTTAATATCCTTCAAAGGTCAAGCAACATCATGGATTTGAGGACACTCGGGGTAGATAGATGCTCATGTATGTTGTTTTGTAGCCGGGAAGCAAATCTATCTCGTTTTTTAGCACTGAGGCTTTGAAAGGAGTGGGCAGCACCTTAAAAGGATGTGATCTGATCCTAACTATTTTAGGTTTTGCCTTTCAACCAATGTAAGAGAACCTATTTTGTAACCTCTATTATTGAAGAATACTGGTAAATCCTTATTTTGCACAAATTTTATAGAGAAGACCTTGGGAAAATATGATCAACACACCAAATCTGACTCTCACGAGTTGTCACTTCTAGATTATGGAGATATTTTCAAAACAAGGCAAAGGTTACTAAAGACATTTGGAAACCTAATTGTTTCTGCATGTTTTGGTAATAGAAATTATGCATTTGTATACACACAGGACAAACATGGGTAGTACGGGTAAGATTGGATTTTTTAAATGGATTTTTGTGGGAGGTGAGGTAGGATGAACTTGATTCACCAGATCCTTGAGAGATTTTACAAAATGGAAGACTAAACCAACAGAATGCCACAGAATAGCTAAAATGTTTCTTTAACCAAGAATATGTGCTTCAATGGAGGCCCAGATTAGCACTTTTTCATACAATCTATGAGATTATAACATGAAGGATCGAGTTAGAAAACCCAACAAAGCATCAAGATTTGAGCCCAATCATGCCTAAGGTACACCCAGAGGCTTACAAATAATATCTGTCAACAGATGAAAGAAAAGTGATTTTAAATCGTTTATTTCACTTTCAGATGAAAAATATTCTGAGAAATGAAATTGTAGATTCCACTAAACTGTCACAAGGATTGAGACCTGTGTGATTGAGATAGATTTTGATACAAAATTGCAACAGGAACAAGAAAAACTATTTACAAACATTTAGAAATGAAAAAACACATTTTTCTCAAGATGACACAAAATAAATTGAATTTGATTAAATCTATCAGCATGGGAGAGTTTATAGAACAATCTCAGAGCTTGTCAATGGCTATACACTCGCAACCACCTTGACATGATCAGATTCAATACAAAAGATATGTACAGGCTTCTCAAACAGCTTCTCAAAAAGATGGGCTCTATCAATCTTTTTCTATTAGAAAACTCAATCCTGACCTCTAACACTCCAACCATTTTACACGATAAATTTGTGCCATTTATAACATTTACAATAGAGCCTTTCCCCCTAAAATCTAGACATTGAGTGCCACTAGCAGTTTCCATGATCACCATTTCACTCCGAGAATCATATCTCGCAAAAAGTCATCAGTGCTCAGGGGGCAGATCTCTTTGAATATCTCCAACATTCAACTCCTTCCTCTAGAAAATCACTCTTCCTTCTATTTTCCAACCACTTCCACCCCTAATCTATCAAATCTGGTTCCTTGCGTGCTCGGGAGAAGAAAAATGAAAATCAGATCGAGCTGATAGTTAGACCATTTTAATGGCAAAAGACGTCTCTAGATCTCCCCACCAAACTTAGATATCAAAATTAACTCTCTCTCTCTGTTTGGCGTGTAGGAAATACCAAGAAATCATGAAGACTCACACTTCTAGGAGCTTTTCAAGTAAAAATGGGGGAAAATCAGATTTAGACACACAGCTGCCATTGATCTTTACTTTGAATTTGGGTGCCCATGTGGAAGATTCAATTTAAAATGGGCTCGGGGTTTCCTTTTGACTTTTTACAACCTTTTGAAAAAATGAAACAAATTCCCAGTTTACTCCATAGCTCCACCTTGAAAAATCAGCCGACACGTGTCCCAATGTGGGTCCCAAAAGAACTGACTAAAATCATTGTTTGACCTCTTGTTGAAAAGGAAAATTTTCCAAGTTTTCCCCGCAGCTCCGCCCTTCCGCTTCTAGTTTCCAATGTGGGTCCCAGCGGAACCACACTTCCTTTTATACTTTTAACCCTTTCTCCCAAAAGGAATTTTTTTGTAAATTTCCCCAAGAGTCCGCACCTCTATCATTGAAATTGAAACAAACTTTGACTGATCCTTTGTTGGGCTTGCGGACCATTTTTGATATTTTAACCTTTTTTATAATAAGAGGCAAAAATTTTAAGTTACCCCTGATGGTCTGCTTCCCGCCCCTTTTGAATTTTCAAACTGCCATGCGTCACAATGGTGCACCTTGAAATGGTCCCCAAAATTTGAGACCTTGAAAGAGCGCGAGCTCGCCACGTGTCCTAGCCCAACAAAATTTGTTTGAAGGCTTAAAGATCAGCGGAAGGTGACATGTGTCAGAGTCCGAGGCAATCTCATTTAGTCGTTGAAAAGTATAAGCAAGGTGCAAAGTGATCGGAGGCCTCAAGTGTCCTCCCGACGCTTCTTTAAAATTGAACTCAAGGGCTGGTCCCTAGACATGTGCGTTCCTCCACGTGTCCTGCACCTCCCAAAACATTTTTGAAAAAGACTAAGCATGGGAAGACCCAAAAGAAGCCTCCACATGTCTGTCCCACCAAACCGTATCTAGCTACATAAAAAAATCTAAGTTAAGGAAAACGGTGAAAACCTCCATGTGTCCTCCCGACGCTACTGTGGCCAAATCATAAAGTAAATTTTAAAATGAGCTTCGTTCCTCCACGTGGATAAATTTTGAGTCGAGGTGACTCATAGAATTTTTGAAGTAACTTGTTGAGTTACGCCCAACCAAAAGAGGCCACATTCCATGTCGATGCCAGATGCAAATTTGACCAGGCGAAACACCGTCAAATTGTAAAATATAGAAAATGATCATTTGAGCTCAAAGATGAAATTTTCTACAAGGACAAAGAATTCAGAAATGTTACAAGGCTCAAATACATTTCTCCTTTTCAAGCCAAGTAGCAACACTGATTCAACGAGGAGCTTAGAGGCAGATAGATCATAAATGTATGTTGTTTTGTAACTAGGGAGGAAATCTATATGTCCCTTTGTTACTTGGATTTGTGGAGAGATGGATAGCACCTTAAAAGGATGTGATCTTATCCTAACTATTTTAGGTTGTGCCTTTCAACCAAGGTAAGAGAACCTATTTTGTAACCTCTGTTATTTGAAAGGAGATACAAATACCTTTCTTTTGCATAAATTTTATAGAGAAGACCTTGGGAAAATATGATCAACACACCAAATCTGACTCTCATGAGTTGTCACTTCTAGATTATGGAGATATTTTCAACACAAGGCTAAGGTTACTAAAGACATTTGGAATCCTGATTTGTTCTTGCATACTTTAGCAAATGGATTTTGGTCTTGTGTGGGTATATAGAGAAAAACAGGGGTAGTATGGGTAGGATTAGATGTTTTTAAATAGATTTTTGGGGAGGGGGAGATAGATGAACTTGACTCACCGGATCCTTGAGAGCTTATGCAAAATGGAAAGATTCAACCAACAAAATGCCACAAAAAGTTAAAATGTTTCTTTAACTAGAATATGTGCTTCAATGGAGGCCCAAATTAGCACTCTTTCATACAACCTATGGGATTCTATCATGAAGGCTCGAGTTAGAGAACCCAATAAAGCACCAAGATTCAAACCAAATCATGCCTGAGGTACACCCAGAGGCTTACAGATAATCTCTATCAACAAAATGAAAGAAAAGTGATTTTAAACCATTTATCTCACTCCCAGATGAAGGCTCTTCGAGAAATGAAATTGCAGATGCCACTAAACTATCACAAGGATTGAGACTGTGTGATTGGACCAGATTTTGGTACAAGATTGCAACAGAAACAAGAAAAACTACTGCATGCATTCAGAGATGAAATAAATACACTTTACTCAAGATTAACACAAAATAACTCAAGTTTGATCAAATTTATCAGCAAGGGAAAGTTTCTAGAACAATCTCAAAGCTTTCAATGGTTATACACTTGCAACCACCTTGACATGATTAAATTTGACACAAAGAGAGATATACATGCTTCTTAGATGGCTTCTCAAAAAGGATGGGCTTTGTCAAGCTTTTTTCTATAGAAAAATCAGTCCTGACCTCTCAAAAAACTCCCAACCATTTGCACACGATGAATTTGTGCCATTTATAACATTTACAATAGACCCCTTTTCCCCCAAAAATCTAGACATTGAGTGTTACCAATGCTTTCCATGATCACGATCATGATTCCTAGAATCGGATCTGCAAAAGTCATCAAGTGCTCAGGGGAAAATCTCTTTGAATATCTCCCACATTCAACTCCTTCCTCTGGAAAATCATGCTTCCTTCCATTCGCCAACCACTTCCACCCCTAATCTATGTCAAATATGGCTCCTTGCGTGCTTGGGAGAAGAAAAATGGAAAACTAGATCGAGCCGAGAGTTGTTACCATTTTAATGGTGAAAGACATCTCAGATCTCTCCCACCAAACTCTAGATATCAAAATTAACTCGCCCTCTCTGTTTGGCGTGTAGAAAATAACAAGAAATCATGAAGACTCACACTTCCAGGAGCTTTTCAGTAAAAATGGGGGAAAATCAGATTTAGACACACAGTTTCCATTGATCTTTGATTTGAATGTGGGCCATCCACGTGGAAGATTCAAAATGGGCTCGGGGCTTCCTTTTGACTTTTTACGACCCTTTGAAAAAATGTAAAAATTTTACATTTTTGCTCCACACCTCCGCTTCTGAAAAATGGGCCTGACACGTGTCCTAAGGTGGGTCCCAAAGGAAATGTGAAAAATTCTATCATTTGACCCTCTTTTGGAAAAAGGAAAATTTTCCAAGTTTCCCCCGCAGCTCCGCCCTTCCGCTTCAAGTTTCTAATGTGGGTCCCAGTGGAACCCCCGGTTCTTTTATGCCTTTAACTCCTTTTCCCTCAAAGGGAAAATTTCTCACTTTTCCTCCGAAAGCCCACGCACCTCCATGTCATTGACTAGAGCAAGCTTTGACCTTTTCCATCGGGCTCATGGGTCATTTTGATAATTTTAGTCATTTGAATGCAAGAGGAAAAATTTCCAAGTTGCCCCCGATGGTCCGCCTTCCCGCCCCTTTGACCAGAAACAAATTTTGACTTTTTCTTTTGTCGGGCTTGTGGGCCATTTTGATATTTTAACCCTTTTGAGACAAAGAGGAAAAAAGTTTAATTTCCTCCGATGGATGGTCCTTCCCCCCAAAATTTGACTTTTCAAATGCCACGTGTCAATGTCCTTGAGATGGTTCCCAAAATTTGGAAGACCATGTGAATGAGCGAGGCTCTCCTTTGTGATTGAAAAGTCCAAGAAAAAAATTTTTGAGTGGAGCTTCCAAGTGTCCTCAGTGGAATTCTTCACCATGTGTCAAGTTTAAGATCGAAGCAAGGTGGCTCACCACGTGTCCTTCCCGCCGCTTGAAAATTGCAATAAAAATGCAAAGTGAGCGGAGTCCTCCACAGTGTCCTCTGGCGCTCCTCAAAATGCCAAACTTAAAAAGTAAATCTTCAAATGAGCTTCATTCCTCCACGTGTCCCAACTTCCCAAATTTTTTTTTTGAAAAAGACTAAGTATGGGAAACCCAAGTGGAAGCCTCCATGTGTCTCCATCCCCAAACCTCCACGTGTCCTCCGGTGCTACTCAGAGCCAAACCAAAAAGTAGATCTTCAAATGAGCGTCGTTCCTCCACGTGGACACATTTTTAAGTTGAGGCTTTTCATAGAATTTTTGAAGTATCCAAGTTGAGCCACATCCAACCAAAGGAGGCCACGTTTCCTATGATGCAAGGATGCAAATTTGACTGGGAGAAATGCCGTCAAACCGTAAAATATAGAAAAATGACCATTTGAGCCTGAGAAATGAAATTTTCTTCAAGGACAGAGAGTTTAGAAATGTTACAAGGCTCAAATACATTCCTCAAGGACACATCAATTCATTTTTCTTCAAGTATCTAGGGAAAAAATGACAAGGATGACAAATCCTCGACTGTGGAAAATAGAGAGAATGGGAAAACGTGAGTTTTGAAGGAACAGAGAATGGGAGACTCAAATTTCAGACCTTTTCCAGAGGAACAAAGAAATGAGGAGACAAATATGGACCCATACATGATCTTTGACCCAAGAGTAGATTAAAAATGGCAACAAAGACTAACCAAGCACAACGGGGAAGGAGAAAATGACAGAGGCCATAAATCAATAAATTTTCAAAGGCACAAATGGGGTGAGACTATTTTGAGCACCAACATTGGCTCCGACTCGGGGATGGGCACTCCTGTGAGTGCCACAAGAACAAAAAGTAGACCAAGTGCCAAAATATCCATTGGGTGATAGAGTCAGCTTTTGCAAGAAGAGAAACAAAGCCATCTCAAAAAAAATGAAAGAAAAACTAAAAAATAGGTCACCAAGGACTAGAATGAAAAAAAAAACACAAAAAAAAGAAACAAACAACAAACTATACACTATACAAGAGGTGTTTACCTTGATTCTGGGGAATCAATCCAAGAAATGCTTTCAGATGCCTACCATTAACAAGAAGTTCGAGCAATTCACCATCCAAATCCTTCAAGAAGAAGGTGTGTTCACCAATTCTAATGTCAATGGAGTAAGGGCCCATCCATAATGAGTCAAATTTTCCATGCTTGCCCTTATCTTCATGCCTGCTATCCCATAGTAGCACAAGATCTCCAATATTGAAAGCTCTGGGAGTGACCTTCTTGTCAAATAGTTTCTTCAGCTTTTCTCTAAACTTTATATGCCTCTGGTGGGATGCCCTCCTCTCTTCATCAAGCTCAACAATCTGGTTAATGCGAGCATCATAAGGACTTACCTCTTGATCTTCTAGTTGTTGAATGAACTGATATGAGGATAATTGTATATGTAGGGGCAACAGCAAGGCCTGAGTTCCATATACCAACTCAAATGGACTCTTTCCAGTGGCTCTTTTAACAGTGATCCTATCAGCCCAGACAACAAACTTCAATTGTTCACCCCATTTTCTCTTGTTCATTCCAAGGTTCTTGATAATCTTCAGCAAGTTCTTATTACTGGACTCAGCTTGTCCATTTCCTTGGGGATTATAATTAGAGGCATATGTCAAGTTGATCCCATATTCTTTGCACATTTCCACCAGAGGTTTAGCTCTAAAACTCATGGCATTATCAGCTATGATTTTGACTGGTACTCCAAACCTGCAAATAATATGGTTTAGCACAAAGTCCATGACAATTTGGTGTGTAGCCTTCTTGGTGGGGATTGCTTCCACCCATTTGGTAAAGTAGTCAAGTGGCTACAAGAATCCACTTATGGCCAACACTTGAAGGGTCTGAAATCTCACCAATGAAATCCATTCCCCATTGCTTGAATGGGGCTTCAATTGATACACAGGATGCAAAGGCAGGGAGCCTAAAGCTTTTAGTCTTCCAGAGAAATGTTGACAACTCTCACATCTTCTGACCAACATGGTTGTATCCTTGAAAAGAGTTGGCCACCAATAACCAGCCCTTAGGATCTTGTGTGTTGTGACTCTTGCAGCAAAATTCCCCCCACAAACTCCTCCATGGAGATCAACAATTATTTTGGGGGCTTCATCTTTAGTGATGCATCTTAAGAGGACTCCCTCTGGGTTCTTCCATGCCAACCCAAAATCAGTAATGACATATTTTTGGGAAGCCAACTTAAGAGCTCTTTTTTGGTTCTTACTTAAATGCTCAGGGTAGTTTAAATGTCTGAGATAGAACATCACATCCTTGTACCACTCAGAATTCATCAACTTTTCAAAAACACCTGCCCTTTCTTCTTCAACCTCATTTACCTCAATAGTCTACAAGTTTCTCTTAGCCATAAGCTTAGCTAACCCCAAACCTCTCACCAACTTGTGGTTTGGATGTCCATATCATATTCTTGCAACTTGTTCACCCATCTACATCTTTTTCTTGAGACTTCCATCTCTGACAAGATGTCCTTTACCATGGTATGGGGAACATAAGCAACAACTTTTGAACTTAGAATATAAGGCTGAAAACCTTTGTTGCTTTTACCAAGGAAAATGCTTGCTTTTCCATAATGGTGTATTTTAGTTCTACCCCTTGCAATGCCTTACTAAAAAAGGCAATTGGCCTCTCAGCCCCTTCATTATCCTTCTGCAACAGGACAAAAGCAATAGTGTTTTCTGAAGAAAAGGAAAATAGTTGGAAAGGTTTCTTATAATCTGGGGCTGCCAAAATAGGGGCATGCTTCAATGCCTCTTTGATTCCATTGAAAGCTTGGATGGAAGCCTCCTCCCATTTGATGACCTGGTCCTTCTTTAGCATGGAAGTGATTGGGATGGTCAACTCAACAAAGTTTGATATAAATCTTCTAATGAAGTTTATCTTCCCAAAGAAGGACTGAATTCCTTTCTTGGTTCTTGGAATTGGGACTTTGTTGATGGCCTCACTCTTTCTGGATCAATCATCACTCCTTCTTGTGACACAATGTGACCTAGAAACTTTTCCTTCTACACTCCAAAATGGCATTTCTTTGGATTGAGTGAGATGCCATATTCCTACATCTTATCAGCATCTTCTCAAGTGCAGCAAGTGGTCACTTCTCTTTCTTGAAAACATTGTTACATCATCTTGGTAAACAACAATAAACTCATTGATGTAACCAGCAAAAGCAACATCCATTGCTCTTTGAAAAGTGGCTCCAACATTCATCAGACCAAAGGGCATCCTGACATACACATATGTTCCCCAAGGAGTAGTGAAGGTTGTCTTGATCCTTTCTGATTCTTTTACCATGACCTGGTTATAACCAGAGAAACCATCTAAGGTAGAGAGCAACTCAGAACCAGTCACTAACTGCAACATGTGTTCCATGTTTGGTAAAGGATAGTTTTCCTTCATTGAAGCTTTGTTTAGATTCCTGAAGTCTACACACACAACCGATGTCACCATTCTTCTTTCTTACTAGCACTAGGTTTGCAACCCAAGAAGAATACCTTGTGGGCTGGATAATCCCTCCATCTCTTAGTTTCTTCATTCTTCTTGCATTTGAGAGAGATAAGAGAGGATTAATTGGCCTCTGTTTCTTCCTGAATGGTTTTGCATTGGGCTCCAAAGGAATCTCATGTTGAAACAAGTCTCTCTGTATGCTTTGAGCTTAGAATAGGTCCAAGCCATGCAATCTTGGTATTTTTCAACAATTGGATGTATGATTTTTCCTCCTTCTTTGAGATTGCTGCCTAACCAAATCTTCCTTGGTTTCTCCTTTGTGCCAAGGTCATGCTCCTCAACATCCCTCGAGGCTGCCATATGCCTATTAATAATGCAATCAACATTATCAAAATTTGATTCAAGAGCAACCAACCCTCTAGGAATGGTATTGGTCTTTAGTTGGATGATGCCTTTGCCAAACAAGGTTTCCCTTCCCTCTGTTGCACATACCATTGGCTCCCAATCAATGTTTTGATCAAAAACTCTCCTCTGTTTTGTAGAAATCTCCGATCTGAGCATCATCATCAAAAACCTGCCAGTGTTTTATATTGTTGGGGACAGAGGGTCTTGTCAATACCTCGACATCATATTCACAATAAGGGGACATTGTAGAATTGTCAAACCGAGACCCCAACACTGCAAGCTTTTCTACCAAGTCATTGAACTTTCTATCATGATGCACAATGTTGAATGAGTCAAACATCTCAATGAAATCCCAAACTGCATGCTTATATTGTTTCATTCGCTGATTTTTGTGGCATATAGTTTTTTGACTTGTTTTACAATAAATTTGAGTCTCCTTTGACAATGATGTCTTTGACACCATATTTCCAAGCAATTCTTAAACCTAACAACAAAGTGCCTCATACTCAACAATGTTGTTAGTGCACTCAAAGTTAAGCTTGAAGGAAAAAACAAACTTTTCTGGCTTGGAGAAATCAAAACAACACCAGCACCATTTCCAAATTTGGAGCAAGCTCCATCAAACAATAGAGTCCAAGGAGAGCCTTGCCTGCTCAAGACACTTACATTCCTCAATCTTGTGCTCCTTTCCCTCAGCAAATCCCACAAAGTTATCAAGCATCAACATTTGTGTACAATACTTCATAGGATGCATTGTTGGGATCCTCAATAAGGTGCAACATTTTCTTCTCCCCATACAACCTGACAAGGCTTCCCTCAACTGGGATGGTGGCATAAGACATGTCCATTTGAACACTCCCACCAACACTTGCAGCCCATTTTCTTGACAACAACATACCCCACTTGGCTGGGCAATCAACTATGACAACATCAAGTTTTAAATTTTTACCTAGGTAGGCTGCAAGCTGCACCACCAAACCCTTCACACATCCCACTACTGGCACTTCTCTAGAGTCCATGGTAGTGCACTTCCCATATGTTGTTGTTACTTTAATATTCAGCTCATTCATGACTTCAGAGGCATGACATTGCATGATGCCCCTGAGTCAAACATACAGTTATGGAGCAGCCTATCCTTGATGATCAAAGTGGTGAAGAATGGATCCACATTCAGCTGAGAGTCTACCAAGGATGTCCCCAAATAAACCTCAGGTGGTTCAGCTAGCTCTTCTGATGTTGATGGTGTCTCAGACTCTTCAATGACTGGAGGATTCTCCACAATGTTCACATTTCTTCCTAGGGCAGTCTTCTCTTCATTCAATCCCAAGTATTCAAATGCTCTCCTTTTGTGCTCAGGAATCCTAAGCAACTCAACAATTGGAACAAGAGACTTTGATTTGACTTAAAACTTGGGCAATGTCATATGGGACATTCTTGGGCAAGGCAATATTGGAAGGAAAGCTAATACACTCATTAGGTACAAGATTTTTGATAACTTGAGCATGAGGAGGGGTATGATTTTTTTGGAACTACAGGGCCTTTGGCAGATGCATCTTTCTTAGGAGCCTCTTTAGGAATGTTTGAAAGTAAGGGAGCTTTTGGCTTGGCTTGAGGCCCTGCACCTTTGACAACCCTACTTCTTGTGTTATATTCCTTCTCTTGAAAACAACAACATTCATTAACAATTGTCTATCTTCCTCAGATGGGATTCCTCCATCATACTTTTTATCATTAAAGCCCTTAAATATTCAAAGTCATTATTGGGAAATTCAAAATCTTGTACAAGTATCTACTTCTAAAGTATGAGAGAGAGGAAGAATAGGTACCCTATGAATGCAGTCCCAAAAAGTGGCAGTAGTTCTAGCACTTATCACCTCAGTTGAGGTTGCCCCTTGTTGTGAGCTGGTGGAGCAACCCATCATGCAAACATCATCATCATTGTCATCATCAGCTTCTTCTTCTTCTTGATCTTCTTCACAAGGAGCATGGGGCATGAAACATTTGTCACACCAATCAATGACCTCTGTTTCTTCCACAACAACAACTCTAGCAGCCAAAGGATCAGGCACCATTCTATTTTCTCTACCTTGGGGCTGCCTATTTCCAAATCCAATAGGTCCTTTTCCTCTATCATCAGATCTTTGATGATTTGTAAATCTATCTTGGCCTTGTTGCTTGTGTTGTCCTTGTGAACTCTGCCCAATTCCTTTCTCATCTCGGGCTAGTTTGTAGGAAATTCTCCTTTGACCCCTGCCAAAGTCTTCACAACTTCTTCCAAATCAGCACCCTTGCTTGTTTGAGGTTTTTCTGGGTTAATTAGCTTCACACCATCCCTCTTAGGAGGTTTTCCTATTGCCTTGATATTATTCTCTATTTGTAGAGCCATAGTGAATGCTTGCCTCAAATTGGTAGGGTTCTTGTCCCTCAAGTAGTAAGCAACCTTTTTATCAAATGCATCTGTGTATTTGATCAAACATGATTCATCACATGGCCTTATCCTAACAGGAAATCTCCTCAAGGTCTTATTGAACCTTGTGTTGAAATCATGTACTGACTCATTGGGATTCTTCTTGATATTTCAAATTCTGATAGAAGAAACCTAGGGTCAGTCCTATCACCATATTGCAATCTAAATGCATTGTTCATCTCAGCCCAAGAATCAATAGAGTTATCTGGCAATGCTTTATACTAGTCCCTTGCATCCTCTTCTAAAGTGTGAACAAACAATTTGATGTATACATCTTCATGTTCAATCTCAAAGTCTTCCATCATATTGAGAAAAATATTTAGATGTTGATCACCAGTTATAACATTGTTTCCCTGGAACTTTGGGAAGTTTATTCCTTACATCTTGAGGTACTGCATTTGGATAACCAACCATTCCCACAAAATTTATAGGTCCAAAGGTGTTTACAAAAAATGGAGGTCTGGGTGGGGGCTGAGCCATATTGATTCGAGGAGGTGATCTTGGGGGAGAAACAAATTGATGAGGGGGTAGGGGGTCTTTGAAATACAGGAGTATAGTTTTCAAAATGGACACCCTCCAAAGGCCTTGCTTCTTGGAAATCCCTATCAACTTTGAAAAAATAGGTAGGGGTAGAATGGAAGAAAAACCTTTCAAAATCAAATGAAGGCCCCTCTCAGTTGGAGAATTCAATTCCACAAAGAGGCTACCTGATTAGAAGCACTTGAATGACAATCTTCAATGATAGGCTGGTCACTTTCATGAATGGGGATCTTCTTCTCTCTGTTGATCTCCCACAACTCTCCAGGCTCTTCTTCCTTCTGACTTTGCTTTTCCTAACTCAGGAAACAATGTCCTAGTAGGATCCCTAGAAAAGAAATATCTTCTTCCTTCCAGCTTTGCAAATATTAGTAACAAATCTTACTTGATAGAGGTTTAAGACACTGGTCCTTATCAAAATCAAATCAACAGGGAGTCACCACTAAGGATTTCCACCTTAGTTGTGCAAATGCACTAAAATATGCTCTGTCAAATGTCTGTCAGCACTTATAAACTGGAAATGAAAGCTCTGACCTTCCTTTACCAAAATTTATCAATGAATACCAGTGCAAAAACTTGTAGAGACTGGAAAAGTTGCATACAACACTTGTAACTTGAAACTTCATACAGGTCAAATGAACAGGATAATATTTAAAATAGATTTCTGGCACTTTAGAGCATACAAGAAATGTTTACCAGGGTCTGAGTATGAACTGTATCTCAATGAACAAATCAGTTATCACAATTTTAAAATGTCCCTGCAATGTGCACAAGTGTTGTTGATGGGATGAACAAAAGATATTAATCTGAACTGCAAAATCAAATTAATCTCAAATGCAAATTAGTTTTTGAATTCAAATCAATCTAATTAAAATGGATGCCACTGGTGTTGGTATCCAAATTTGTTCTCCTTTTCAAGCCAAGCAAGCAAAACAAATTCAACAGGGAGCTTAGAGGTAGATAGATCATAAATATATGTCATTTTGTAGCCATGGGGAGGAAATCTAACTGTCCCTTTGTTACTTGGATTTGTGGAGAGATGGATAACACCTTAAAAGGATGTGATCTTATCCTAACTATTTTAGGTTGTGCCTTTCAACCAAGGTAAGAGAACCTATTTTGTAACCTCTGTTATTTGAAAGGAGATACAATACCTTTCTTTTGCATAAATTTTATAGAGAAGACCTTGGGAAAATATGATCAACACACCAAATCTGACTCTCACGAGTTGTCACTTCAGATTATGGAGATATTTTCAACACAAGGCTAAGGTTACTAAAGACATTTGGAATCCTGATCTATTCTGCATACTTTAGCAAATGGATTTTGTCTTGTGTGGGTATACAGAAAAAAAATAGGGTAGTATGGGTAGGATTAGATGTTTTTAAATAGATTTTTGGTGGGAGGGGAGACAGGATGAACTTGACTCACTAGATCCTTGAGAGCTTATGCAAAATGGAAAGATTCAACCAACAAAATGCCACAAAAAGTTAAAAATGTTTCTTCAACTAGAATATGTGCTTCAATGGAGGCCCAAATTAGCACTCTTTCACACAACCTATGGGATTCTATCATGAAGGCTCGAGTAGAAGAACCCAATAAAGCACCAAGATTCAAACCAAATCATGCCTGAGGTACACCCAGAGGCTTACAGATAAATCTGTCAAAAAATGAAAGAAAAGTGATTTTAAACCATTTTATCTCACTCCCAGATGAAGGCTCTTCTGAGAAATGAAATTAGATGCCACTAAACTATCACAAGGATTGAGACCTATGTGATTGGACCAGATTTTGGTACAAGATTGCAATAGAAACAAGAAAAACTACTTGCATGCATTTAGAGATGAAATAAATACACTTTACTCAAGATTAACACAGAATAACTCAAGTTTGATCAAATTTATCAGCAAGGGAAAGTTTCTAGAACAATCTCAAAGCTTGTCAATGGTTGTACACTTGCAACCACCTTGACATGATTAAATTTGACACAAAGAGAGATATACAAGCTTCTTAGATGGCTTCTCAAAAAGGATGGGCTCTGTCAAGCTTTTTCTATTAGAAAAATCAGTCCTGACCTCTCAAAAACTCCCAACCATTTACATGATGAATTTGTGCCATTTATAACATTTACAATAGACCCCTTTTCCCCAAAAATCTAGACATTGAGTGTTACCAGTGCTTTCCATGATCACGATCATGATTCCCAGAATCAGATCTGCAAGAAGTTACTCATCAGGTGCTCAGGGGAAAATCTCTTGAATATCTCCCACATTCAACTCCTTCCTCTGGAAAATCATGCTTCCTTCCATTCACCAACCACTTCACCCCTAATCTATCAAATCTGGCTCCTTGCGTGCTGGGAGAAGAAAAATAGAAAACCAGATCGAGCTCGATAGTCAGACCATTTTAATGGTGAAAGATGTCTCTAGATCTCTCCCACCAAACTCTAGATATCAAAATTAACTCACCTCTCTATTTGGCATGTAGAAAATAACAAGAAATCATGAAGACTCACACTTCCAGGAGCTTTATAGTAAAAATGGGGGAAAATCAGATTTAGACACACAATTTCCATTGATCTTTGATTTGAATTTGGGCCGTCCACGTGGAAGATTCAAAAATGGGCTCGGGGGCTTCCTTTTGAATTTTTTTTGACCCTTTGAAAAATGTAAAAATTTTACATTTTTCTCTCACCCTGCTTTTGAAAAATGGGCCTGACACATGTCCTAAGGTGGGTCCCAAAGGAAACGTGGAAAAATTCTATCATTTGACCCTCTTTTGGAAAAAGGAAAATTTTCCAAGTTTCCCCGCAACTCCGCCCTTCACTTCAAGTTTCTAATGTGGGTCCCAGTGGAACCCCAGGTCCTTTTATGCCTTTAACTCCTTTTCCCTCAAAGGGAAAATTTCTCACTTTTCTCTCAAAGCCCACACCTCACCATTGACTGGAGCAAGCTTTGACCTTTTCCATCGGGCCCGTGGGTCATTTTGATAATTTTAGTCATTTGCATGCAAGAGGAAAAATTTCCAAGTTGCCCTCGATGGTCCGCCTTCCCCCCCTTTGACTTAGAAACAATTTTGACTTTTTCTTTTGTCGGGCTTGTGGGCCATTTTGATATTTTAACCCTTTTGAGACAAAGAGGAAAAAATTTTAAGTTTCCCCCGATGGTCCGCTTCCCCCCCTTTGACTTTTCAAACTGCCACGTGTCACAATGGCGCACCTTGAGATGGTCCCCAAAATTTGAAACCTTGAATGAGTGGGCTCGCCACGTGTCCTGCCCGAAAAATTTGTTTGAAGGCTTGAAGCTCAATGGAAGGCACCATGTGTCAAGATCGAGGTAGTCTCCTTTGGCCATTGAAAAGTCAAGCAAAAATGCAAAGTGAGCGGAGTCCTCCAAGTGTCCTCATGGCGCTTCTTCAAAATGGTGCCCAAGTTTAAGACCCTGAACAAGCGCGGGCTCACCACATGTCCCTGTTCATCCATCTACATAAAAAATTGTCTAAGTATGTGGAAAGCAAGCGGAAACCTCCAACCTTTGCTCCAAGGCCAAACCAAAAGTAAATCTTCAAATGAGCGTTGTTCCTCCACGTGTCCCAGACTTCCCAATTTTTTTTTTTGAAAAAGACTAAGTATGGGAAACCCAGCGGAAGCCTCCACGTGTCTCCATCCCACCAAACCTCCACGTGTCCTCCCGGTGCTACTTCTAAGCCAAACCAAAAGTAGATCTTCAAATGAGCATCGTTCCTCCACGTGGACACATTTTTAAGTTGAGGCTTTTCATAGAATTTTGAAGTATCTAGTCAAGCCACATCCAACCAAAGGAGGCCACATTTCCTGTGATGCAAGGATGCAAATTTGATTGGGAGAAACACCCGTCAAACCGTAAAATATAGAAAAATGACCATTTGAGCTTGAAAATGAAATTTTCTTCAAGGATAGAGAGTTTAGAAATGTTACAAGGCTCAAATATGTTCCTCAGGGACACATCAATTCATTTTTCTTCAAGTATCTAGGGAAAAATGACAAGGAAAAAGATCATGACTATGGAAAATAGAGAGAATGGGAAAACATGAGTTTTGAAGGAACAAACACAACACGGGAAGTAGAAAATGACAGAGGCCGTAAATCAGATAAAGTTTCAAAGGCACATATGGGGTGAGCCTATTTTGAGCACCAACAGACACTATATGGATAAACTCTTTAAATATTGCGCTCTCATGTCCCTAATCTTCAAACAACCATATCTTTTGACTGGAGACTTAGATTTGGGGGAGAAGACTTTTGGAAATGTCTTGAAACCCTCCATGCCATGGAAGCATAAACTATTATCTTTAGGAGGCTTTGGTGGGTGAAAAATGGGAAATCGACTTCTAGGCCATTAATACAAAATCTAATTTCTTTAACTACCATATTGGATTTGATTTGATCCATCGAGAGAACAGAATCGGCAGTTATGGGTGGATCCATAGCAGGAATTAAGGGACAGTGGTTGAGCTTTCAGAGTAGGATTCAATGCGTCATAAAGAGGGTTGAAGCGGGATTCAAATTTTTTCCTACTCTCTCTCATTCTTCTTATATATTGTAATGAAGGGGCATATTCAAACGGTTGGTCATTATTTCTCCTTTGCCACCTCCCCCTCTCTTTCTTCCTTAGGGTAGAATGCGGAGTCTAAGCCTCCTCCCATGGCTCTGTAATGGCATTTTCTTGCCTCTTTCCCATTGATGATGTACTGTGTAACATTTTGGAGCAATAAAATTTGTTTCGTGATGCATCTATCCATCCTTGGCTTATTTTTTGTCTCTTCTTACCTCTCATTGTTACAAGGTATACTATGCATACTCTGATGTTTGTTACAGGTTCTGGGAGCTGTGCTTAATGGGTTTTGAAGTGGTGTTATGTGTGAAATCTATCTCTGGTCTGTGGTGTGTTCTATCCACCCTCTCCTCTGCTAACCTCTATCCACTTCAGGAAGTTGGATCTATGATTCAACCACTTCTTTTCTCGGTGTAGCACCACTTAGTTTAGGCTCTTTCACCCTCTCCCCTTGGAATGGTTAGATTAGGATAGAATAGGTTTTTCCCTGCATTGTATATAGCTTGTGGCAGGTAGATTAGGAAGCAAGAACTGACTTTCTCTGGAGGTCCATCTCAAGTTTTGCAAGTCACATAGCTTGAGAGATGGTCCCATGTTGTGCAATCACACCGAATGCCCCACTTCGTAATCGAGGCCATTTGGGGGTGTTGTGATTTTTCACTAAAAGTTTTGGCATGCCTGGTGGCACACTGAGGTTAGATTTTCTATCTTTCCAAAGGTGTCTCATTATCAAAAACAAATATTAATCCACCATGCGACCACACTAACAATTTTGGCATGCCCGATGGGATAGGTCTGAAGCACCTTACCACTTCATCTTAGCAAGTTGGTGTGTTCATGTTAAGGTTTAGCCTTTTGAGGCACATACAAGCACATCTAGCGACTCCATCTAGTCAAAAACCCCATCTCTAAAGTTGTAGACCTTTTCCATCCATTTCCACCCATCTTCATTCACTTTTCTTTCCATATCTCCCATTTTTCTTCCATTTCATGAAGTTTTGCAATCATGAATTCATTCCCTTCATGGAATTCACACCTACAGCAGTGCAATCCACATCTAATGCATTTCTCAACTCCTCTAGATCAGCATTATGATTAGATCTAGAACCATTATGCTTACCCATGTGAGTAGGTTCAAAACCAAGTTAGGCCAATGAGCTTATCAAGAATAAGGGGATGTATACAATGATGACAAGTGCGACTATGTGGAGAATGTTGGTTTGTTGGAGAAGATTCAAAGAATGGAGGATAGGATGGTGCAATCCAAGGGTACAACACAAAGTGCGTTCATGACTGGTTTTAGGACACATTGTCCATGGAGAGGCCCTTTTCCAAGACATTACAGCCCTTAGAGAAGATTGACTTCATGGCTGAAATGCTTCCTCGACTTGCACAATGGACTAAGTAGATTGAGGCTTATGAGTTGAATACAAGACAACCTTGTCAATGGGTAAGTCCACCTTCTCATATCTTTTCTTTTTCTCTTTCTCAAGCAACACCATCTCAACCCGAGCTACAATTTCCAAGCCCCTCACTTGCTGCCCCAACTGTTGACTTCATTTCCCAATATCCTAGTCTTCCACCCCATATTGATTCTTTTTCCCTTTTTCCTTCCAAGCAGTCTTTCCCTCTAAAAATAAGAGGTTCCACCTCCTCCCCACCACAAACAATTTCAAAGCTATTTTAACCCCAACCTACCACTCCTCCTTTCCCAATTCCATATGGGGAAGAGACTCAAGAATCAAGTCAAGGAGAACAACAAGAGGAGGAACCCAATAGAAAAAGAGATGACAAACAAACTGATGAGTTAGGCTTCTAAATTTGGCTTTCTTAATGGTCAAGCCAATAGAGGAGGTCATATTTGAAGATCCGGTGGTGGTTGAGGATGAGTTTGTAGAGAGAAGAGGAGGACCATATAGTTTTAGAGGCTCCAAGTGTGGAACAGGCTATAGAAGAACCTTAAGTTTTTCCTCCCACTTCATCCCCTTCAAACTATAATGTTGAAGAAGATTTTGAGATTTCAAAATTCATGATTAAAGATGAGGGGGACCATGGCGATCAAGTTGCATGATTAAGAGGACATCATAGAGGACGTGAGACCACATACAACAAGACAACAAGGAGACAAATTATCTGTCTGACTTGGAGGATTGCTTTGATGGAGAGGAGCCCATGGATATTACATCATTTACTCCTCCATGATCCACCTTCCAAGCATATGATCCCACCGCCATGAAGGCGAGCGTTTAAGTACAATATCCCGTACTTTATAACAGAGATATCTGGGACTAAGGTTAGAAGATATGAGTCTTCCATGTTCTTCACAAGAGAAGGAAGAGAAAAGGCAAGAGGATGTCATCATCCCTCTCACACCATCCATCCAAGAAGGTCCACAAAAGACTCCATTTTTGGAGTTAAATTTTAGAACAAAGGGCACATTCAAAGGATCAGACCATTCCCTAATCAAGTACTTGGCTTCATTGGAGCCAAGGAGAAGCCAAAACTAGTCATGCCTACTTCAGGGCATGAGGATGAGTATCAAAGTACCAAGGGTCATCATCAACACCTCCAGGAGTCCAATGCCAATCAACTTGAGGAGGTATTTTTGGTTGATGTTGATACCTTGATGATTTGGGTGGAGGACCGACTTATAGTCCTAGTTTTTCACTCATACATGTAGCCATATTCAATGTCAAATCATTTGCATGGCTTCCCCTTTTGAGAAAGGGAAGCTACTTCTCCCTGCTTATAGTAGGATTTGTTTAGCCTCTTTCTCTCTTGTTAGTGTACGAGTAGGAGTAGACTCTATTTTCAGTAGAACAAGTTCTTATGCACACTCTATATGTCCCTTTTGAGGCATGTATGATTTTTTCTTGGTACATAAGTTTTGTTCATATTTATCTAGAGCTACCAAGGCCAGGCCCTTCAATATTCATGGCAGAAAGACCCATAGCTATCTGTAATAGTTTCTAGTTCCAAAACAAAACAAATACAAAGCAACTAAAAATAGTTTCGAGGTAGTCCATTTCCAAGGTAGGTTCAGGGTCACCAAGTGCAAATAGTCGGGCTCACGGATCAAAGACATGATCAGTATCAGGCTATCATTGACGACTCCATGCCCAATGGATGTAATAAGGCCACTGATCTCTTCATCTAGCAGGCAGATGTCCCCGTGAGTCATCAAATTGTTATCTCAATTTTTACCTCATAGAAAAATTAGATCACCCACGACCCCCTGTAGAAAGAAATTTAAGGGACAGTTCCGCCGTACTTTCCCATGCTTCAAATCCAACAAAAAAGTAAGAGGCGGGCTCTATAATGGAGTAGTAGGGTTGAGGAAGGAGAAAACAATGTCAAAGAATCCAAAGCTCGACATGTAAGAAAACAGAGGAAGGCTCAAAGTCTTCGGGATATACAAATGATTTAGAATGGGCCCCAAAATTGGCTAAGTATGGAGGAGTCAACGGAAGTTGCCAAGTGTCCAAACAACACACCTCTAAAGATTAAATCCCAAGCCAAAGACCCAAACAAGTGCCAAGCCTCCACGTGTCCAAAACCCCAAAATTTACACGGCAGATCGTTGAAAAGTCTTTGACTACGTTAAAGGTGCCAAGTGTCAGCTCGACACAATTTCAAGATGGGAGCCCAAGCTAGAGACTCAAACTTGTCCTAGCCCTCCACGTGGCCAATGGTCAACAGAGGTCAAATTCAAAAGCGGACCTAAATTAGTTAAGTATAAGAGTGCATGAGGAAGGTGCCACATGTCTTAACGACACTCCTTCAAAGGTAAAATCCTGAGTGGAGACTCAAATGAGCATGGGGTTTTGATGTGTCTAGGGACCAAAAAGGAGAGTGGGCCCACAACAACTAAGTATACTGTAACCAGCTGGAAGCCTCCATGTGTTTCATTGGTGTGATTTCGAAAAAAAAAAAAAAGTTTGGAGGTAGTCCCCAAATGAGCGCGGGCTTGCCATGTGTCTCAAGTCCAAAAATGTGACAAAGTTAGGGGTTGAATAGTCAAAGTAGAGGCAGTGTGGAAGGTGCCACGTGTCTTAACGACACTACTTCTAAAGTAAAATTTAGTCCAAGTTTCCAAATGAGTGCCAACCCGCCATGTGTCCTAGAGTCTGAAGAGGTGCAGTCAGCCGTTGAAAATTCCAAAAGCAAGTGGAGGTCTCCACGTGTCTTGACTGCACAACTTCAAAGGTAAAATCTAGGGGTAGTTTTCAAATGAGCATGAAGCCTCCACGTGTCTAGGGTCGACGATGGCCCCGCCAAACATGAAGGACTCAGAAAATACAAAGGAGCCCAAGGAGCCCGCGGAGTCCCCACGTTTTAGTCGACGTGATTTCACGAACATAAGGAAGGGGCCAAATCTCCAAGATGCGTGAGGCCTGCCACATGGAACTCCTGTATGGACAAACTCTTTAAATATTGTGCTTCCGCATCCCAAATCTTAAAACAACCATACCTTTTGATTTGGAGACTCGATTTGGGTGGGAGAAATTTTTGGAAACATCTTGACACCCTCCATGCCATAGAAGCATAAAATATTATCTTTAGCAAAGCATTTGGTGGGTGAAAAATGGGAAAACATCTTCCTAGACCATTAAGGGATGATGGTTGAGCATTCAGAGAAGGAGGATTCAATACGTCACAAAGAGGGTTGAAGTAGGATTCAATTTTTTTCTACTCTCTCTAATTCTTCCTATATATTGTAATGAAGGGAAATATTCAAATGGTTGGTTATTTTTTCTCCTCTTCCCCCTCTCTCTTTCTTCCTTAGGGTAGAATGTAGAGTCTAAGCCTCCTTCCATGGCTCTGTAATGGAATTTTTCTTGCCTCTTTCCCACTGATGATGTACCATGTAATATTTTGGAGCAATAAAATTTGTTTCATGATGCATCTGTCCATCCTTGGCTTATTTTGTTATCTCTTCTTACCTCTCATCGTTGTAGGGTATATTGTGCATACTCTGATGTTTGTTGCAGGTTCTGGGAGCTGTGCTTAATGGGTTTTGAAGTGGTGTTCTGTGTGAAATCTATCTCTGGTCCGTGGTATGCGTTCTTTCCACCCTTTCCCCGCTCACCTCTCTTCACTTCGGGTAGTTGGATTTTTATTCAACCACTTCCTTTTCTCGGTATATCACCACTTAGTGTAGGCTATTTCACCCTCCTCTCTCTCTCTCCCCTGTCACCTTAGAATGGTTAGATTAGGATAGAATAGGTTATTTCTGCACTTTGGAGTAGCTTGTGGTAGGTAGATTAGGAAGCAAGAACCGACTTTTCTCGTGGAGGTCCATCTCAAGTTTTTCAAGTCCTATGACTTCATATATGGTCCCATGTTGTGTAATCACATTGAATTCCCCACTTCGTAATCAGACCATTAGGGGGTGTTGTGATTCTACACTAACAAGTATTATTTAAAACGATGGGAGCTCCCGCTCCATATGCACTCCAATCATCATAGTGATCCCAATAGACATTGCTAGTGTGTAGGTACTTACTTATGCAACATATTTTTACTATTTTTTATTTTCTGCACCGCACTAGGCCATTCATATCTTCACAAATCCCACTCAATATCGTCCATTCTCTCGCAACAAGAAATCTACCCACACGATGCCATATCTCAGTGGGCGATAAAATCAATTTCGCCAAGTGTTAGGAAACAAAAATACACATTTTACGTAAGTACTGAAACGAACAATGTGTTGGCAATCTTGACCTACCCGATCAATGACTCAAAGCCTATGCTCATGATTGATGGCCACAATTCATCTGTGGAATCACAATCCATGTGCTTGCATTCAATTTAACGCGAGGATGATGACATGGCTCACCAACGTCACTGCCATTTTTTTACGCACACGCACGGTAGTTTTAATAGCCGCCAGTCCATTTTCGACACAAGAAGGTTTAAATCCAAATAGTAAATTACCAACTCTCGACCAAGAATATGAAGCTCAATTTTTTGATAATTGCATGATATGTCCGATTACTTTGGGAGTAAGTAGGATATGAAGGAAAATAAAATTTTAAATTCAAGCCATGAATGCTCTTCTTTATGTAGTATTGATGTAGATTAATTTCCAAATTGGGAATTTGCATATCCTTTACATTATATAAATGTTCACATCTCTCAATCTAAGGCTCGAGTATATAATATCCAACTTTTGTCCTTAAAAAAATACATCTCATTTTGTCTAGTTTTCATGATACATATTTTGAGAGATTCACAAAATTAAGTTATAGTAAAGGGTGAACACTTAGCTTTATTATAATTTTGACTAGAAATATATATATATATATTTCTAGTCAAAATTATAATAAAGCTAAGTGTTCACCCTTTACTATATATATATATATATATAGCTTTTATCAATAAAATGATACGTAATTAATTCAATAACTATACAAAAGGCCTACTATTTATCTCATTGATACACACAATCATTCCACATAGTGCGCTCATTATATCTTAAAGAAAAAATACTAACAATATTAAGTACCATTGTATCAAAAAATAATTTCAATTATGTTTTTCTAAGTATATTGAGGATAGTGGTACATAAGGCCACATGCATAGTGATTAACTTTTTTAATGGTTGGAACCATATAAGTTTCACATTCGAATAACTAGTAGTTTTTATAAAGTAAAATGTTTTTGTTAAATTAAAGCCTAGTATTTTGAATTCTAGTATCTTTATTTATGCATATCTCCTTAATATAATCATATTAACATGGAATTACTAACGCCTACACTTTACACACACAATTACAATAGTTAAAAATATCAGAATAATTTTTTTACTTACATTGTAGTACACATGACTCTACAGAGATTGCTAAGGACATCACACAACACATGATATGTTTACACAAACATTAATCCACATGGATAACATGAAACCACATGATGCACATCAAGGCCACTTTTTTTTACCAGGTACGACATAATGATTCTACCACAATATAAACTATAGATAAGGTCCTCCCACAACACGATAATTTAAGGATTACACATTTATTACAATCATGTTTCAATCTTTAGCTTAAGTTCTAGGAAGGCTCATAATATGTGAATCATACATTCCTTTTCCTTTTGTGAGATTTCCTTTTATACAATTTAACATTTAACTTACGGTATATCTCATTGAATAAGGATCATCTACATTATTTCAATTACTTCGTAAATTTCTCATTTCTTAATAGGCTATTTACATACACACGAGGCTACTAGGTCTTATCCCTAGGATTCACTCCTAAGGGCAGGCATCTTGATCTTATTTCATACCTCTATTACACAATGGAACAAGTGTAAGTCCAATTGAGGTGAAGTTCACTTTTTTTTTCTTAAGGATTTAGGGTCGCGTTTCTTTTCTTTATTTAGAGTTGGATAATTGATTTAGTACACAATAAGTATTATATGAATTAGGTTCTTTACCCACAACAAGATCTTTTGATCACATTACAAGGAAGATCATGTTTCACTTTCTTGTGGAATAACATCACATAATTACACTTCCCAAGGTCAAACATCATCAATTATAATTTTACTATAGTTATGCTCCAATAATTATTAAGTATTCAAAGGAACTTAACATGAAAACATACTTCCTTATTTTTTTGTTTCTAGATTAGGTTTCTGAGTATCGTTTACATCCAACATAAGAGGGTTTTCCATAACTAGGTTCATATCCCTTTTTGTAATGAATTATGTAACCTATTTGTTATTGGGGATTTGAATCCTTAATTAGAATACTAGTCCATGTCTTAAGGTATTTGTCTTCGAGAACATGATCACATAGTTTCACATCATACATCCATTACATACTAGGACAAGTGGAGAAGAAAGATGGAGTAGTCCATTGTTTAAGGGGTTAAGGTTTGCATTAGATTTTACACAAGGCGGATCCCTTTTCTCACCACAAGATGATTTAAACATGTTATACGAATGATCCAAAATTCACCTTTCTCCATGCACATCATATTATGGTTACATTTTCTCAAACTAATCATACACTAAAATGTTGTTAAGTTTCACCATTAACTCTTAGTATTGCATCATAGAACCCAAATGAAAATTGAGATTGGGTATCGAGTTCATTTATGATCCCAAGTCTTTAATGTGACTTCCAAGGTTAGTTGGCGATATTCGTCACTCAACACATTTGACGTTCAAAGAGGATTTTAAACTATATTTAATGTTGGTTTCCCAAGGAGTGTTACCTTAGGAAAATTATATTCTCCTTACTACACACCCAACCATCGATCCTATGAGTGGACGATATACACCAAAACAAAGCTTAACCATGTCATTCCTAATCATTGGGTTCACAATGATATCGTTAAGCAAAAAGGATATGGTGATAAAATAAAACTTATATAGAAATAAAATCTATGGAAATAGCCTCGACCGCCCATCCAGTGGGGTTAGGCCCTATCTCTATATGGGGGCCATATCTTGAAATATAAGATAAGATAAGATAAGATGAAAATAGAAATAAAGTTGGGAAAGGATCCAAGAAACCAGATTATGTGCATGAAATGCACTTATTGAAAATGAAATATCTAATGTGCATGAACCGCATGAGCTTTATTGAAAGGGAAATCCTAATCTAGCCTACTCTAAACAACTCCAAATTAAAGATAAACGAAGCCCGAGATAGGTAGTGAAAAATAGCTTCCCTTTCTCCAAAATCGAGGTTGTGAATGTAGCTTGGAAAACAAGTAACATGACATAACTTAAAATGAGATATGTACCTTTAACTTGTTTGAAAGATCTTCCCAAAACAAAAAGAACCTTTCTATCTGAACTGCAAACTATTCTGAGAGGTTTTGGGATTGATTCTTGAAAATCTGATGCTCGTTCTTATGCTCTAAAATTGGCACAAACTCGCATCTTGTTGTAACTTACATGAAAATCAGCCAATTACTGAATAGGACAAGGCCTCCTAGTAGCGAATAAACTGTGTGTTTTGATTTGTGTTATTTTTTTTTACTTCTTTTTCATCTTCAGGTATATTACGATGCTAATTTGAGACTTGTTTTGCCTCTTCAAACTATTGTAACTCATTAAATTGTTGTTCCATTTCCTTCTCAAGAACATTCTAAACTGATTTAAGATATTTTCAGCCTTTTCAAGGTGTTATTTATAATCTTCAAGCTGCTCTACCATAACTATTATGACTGATTTTTCCTATGTAATGTAAAATTCTTATATTTTATCCATGTTCACCATGCAACTCAAAGATTTAGGTTCATTCTTCATGAAATATTGTTGCTATTGGTTGTTTGCAAAATTTGTACATCACTTTGCAAGTCTCTAAATATGTAGCAATCTCCATGCATGTAGCACAATGAGATTCTTCACACTCATCTACATCTTCTTGGTTATCCTAAAACTATTCTTTCACCTTTTCCTCATCAAACATGACATCCGGTAAGCTGCAAACATGATGATTATTCCATAAATCCTCTTATTTATCTTCAAGTTCTCCAAACTATGATGAACCAAAGTGGTATGTATAAGTATGGTGCCTTCTCCATGCACACTACACTCGAGAATATGAAGATTGTTGATCATCTTATAGTTGTATTTGATCCGCTACAAATTTACATTATACCACCTACATGGGCTCTTCCTCTAGCTATGGAATATGATCAAATTGAAACCTAGAAACCAATTACTACATGTTCTAAAAAAATCGAGCCTCGCTATTTTATTTTGTTGTTTGCCCCTATTGGATGATATTCTAATTTTATCCTTCATGAATTGGTACTTCTGATGCGGGAAGATGGGTGGGCTTGATTTCAGCTTGGCTGGAAAGTTTTGAACAAGAGATTGGGGTACAAGGTCTAGATTTAGAACATTAGTAGAGCAAAATCTTGGGAACTTGAATTTTCACTCAAAAGTATGTGATTGTGGAATAAAAGGGGTAAAATTTTTAGTAGCCTAAAAACTTGGGATTTGATCAATGGGCTGTATTGGCTAACAAGGAGGGTATACTGAGACACCGTATTTTGATGGGGAAGGTAAGTGGGAACATACTATTGATATGGTTCATCAACTTGATTCATATCATTCTCTACTACTTGTGATTTTTCAAAATGTTCCTTGACAAACTAAAAATGTCTTCTTACATTTGTTAAACTCAATCTCAAAATCTTTTTTGTCATTCGGAATCAACATAGCCATTTTCATAAGCTTGATTTTTGGGCAACATAATAATCATCATACTGATAATCATATTGATTAGCAAGGTTTGGTTATAGGGGTATTCATTTTGATAGGGGTCATATAAGACTGATCCAAGGGGGAAATGGATAAAAAGGTTGTTGATCTGATTGGTAATACTGCTGAAAATGGGGATTCATGGCTGTGGGACCTCATAAAATATAGAAATATGAAAAATAGGTTTGTTGCTCATGAAAAATCTTGATAACAACAAAATAACATATCTGTATTTTCTTGAAAAATACCTCAAAAAAGCTGCAACTAAAGAATTTGATGATGAAAAATGTTGCACTAGTCTGAAATCATATTTATGGAGTTGCAGATGAGTTCTTCTTTGGATCTTCAATCTTTAGAATGCATCAATAGTAGTTCTTGTCCCACCAGG
Organism: Taxus wallichiana var. yunnanensis; assembly: GCA_018340775.1. Taxonomy (NCBI): domain Eukaryota; kingdom Viridiplantae; phylum Streptophyta; class Pinopsida; order Cupressales; family Taxaceae; genus Taxus; species Taxus wallichiana. The sequence continues at coordinate 172,415,772 of CM031241.1, forward strand.
CATGCCAAAATCTATTATCTCTCAGAAGTGCACCTTGATTGAGGGATATCATGTATTCTTAGCTTTACTTTCCTCACTTCAGATACAATGGAAACACCTCAAGGTTATGGGTATCCCTATGTTGAGGTGAGTCTCCAGGATTACAAGGCTAGTTCCTTATTGATGTATCCTAAATCTATTTTTTTGGGGTTTTAAGGGTAAAATATGGCTGTAACTGAAATTTAAATGAGGTGATACACCAAAATTGATGAGGGATTTGACTAAGAAACATGCACAATATATTGAGAAAAAATTAATGAAGCGATCCAATGGGTTTCAACTTGATCCTAAGGCAAACACTTATGTGTTGAGGGATAAATCACAACAACACAACAACTAACATGCACACTAAGACTATGCAAAAACACAAAATTTGCAGCAAGGTAAGCTAATTAATTCAAGGAATTAACATTCACAAGAGTTAATAAAATATACACACCACTACAAATAATTGGAAAGGCAATAATTGGTTCTCATTCAAAGAAAAACTAGCAAAAATTGCTTCAACACTCACCCAAAATTCCTCTTGTAATAATTCTCTCGTGTTTTGCCAATGCACACAATATATAGCAAAATTATTCACCCACCCCCTAAAAATAGACTAATTCTAACTACACTTGCATGTTATTATTAACCTTCATTGTGAATAAATAAAAGGCTAAAATAAACATGTTGTACATGAGGCAAAATAGCCTTTCTTTCTCCAAAATAGCTCAAGTCAAAGTGTAGTTGACTCCTTTAATTCTAAAATAATGAATAAATTGGGTGAATACTTTAGCTAATAATAGCTCCTTGCTTGATGTGCAAGTCTTCTAAAGTGCATGCATACTTCTATCATGTAGCTCTGATGTGAATTCATCCACTTGCAAGGATATTTTTTGTCTTCTTGCTTGTTCTTTCCTCCTATGATGACATACAAAAATACATTTTGTGTAAAAATAATTCCTTTGATTTCATACTTAGCAAATAATTCAAGCATCACTTTTTGGGGACCACCTACTTGTACATGTAAAAGTAAAGTCCTCCTCCTTTATATGAGGTTTCCTTAGCAAATTTTAAGGTAAAATATGCAAGGTTTTACTTGACCTATCATTTATCCCTCCTTGACTTTTGACATTAGTATATACCTTGATTCAAACAATAATTATTGTTGAATATCATTACCTTTGTTGAAATGATGCATAATCCATGGTATAACAATAATTTTTAGTTTGAATTAGTCATGGCACAAAAGTATTCAACCCTCTTTGACCATGTGAGCTCGAGTTCTTTATTTATTTGTCTGAGCTACTTTTCTGAGCATTTTTGGTTGTGTAATCTATTTGAACTCTTTGACAAGGCCAATCTAGCCATGATTTTGCATTTGTGAGTTGTTATTTATATGAACCTACTAGGTTTCCCTTTCATACATCAATATACTGCATTGCTTCTCTTCTTCAACAAAAGATCTCCCATAATTAGTTGTTTTCATCTTCATTCATGTCGATCATTTGTTAAGGAGATGAGAAAACATGTATTTTGTGACAACTGAAAGGTTTTATCTATTGGAATGAGAAATAATTTTGCATTATTGTTGGCTTGTTTTGAGGCTCAACATCTTTCCAAAAATAGTATAACTTTGCTTTTCCCCGCTATCATTTTTCAATGGAACTTGAGCTCTATCATATGAATGAAGCCATGCGCCTTCTTCGTACTATAGACAAACAATTGTTTAAATGATTTATTTTAGAATTATGTCTCCTTCGACTTCAATATCACTATAGAATTGGCCTTTGTTTGGATATGTTTTGAATTTCATGCCTAACTCGAAAAGGAGGCTCTTTCAAGTTTTGTAAACTATGAAGGAAGAATAAATTTTTTGCTCTGGAACTGCACTCTATCTTGTTTTGACTCAAATTTGGCTTGTGTATATTGGCTCGAGGGTAATGATTTCAAATCTGGACCTGTGTTTAAACTTGAATTGTATATAATGTACTTGAGTCGGATTGTTCCTTTTGTGTTCAATGGATTGACACCATACACCTTGGATTGATAAGTTTTTTGCAACTTTCTTTTCTCCATTCTAGTACTTCATGCATTGAAACTGTACCTTATCTATTTCTAGAAGATTTGCAACAACTTTATCTCTTCTTTTGTTGATAGCTTATTGCATTTTGAGTTCCTAAAATTTGCATCCCAACCACTCCTATATACCTATAATTTATTGATCTGCCCTAACAATTCGTTGCTTTTAAAAATCTTGTACTTTGAGTGTTAATTTTCTCTTCCTTTGGTTATGTAACTCATGAATGATGGTCACTTTTGCCTCAAAGTTGAGAGCTCAATATTGTAAAGTTGTAATTGTATCATTGCTTTAATGCTTAAAATTTGTTTGAGATGTACTTGAAACTTTCTTGTGAATACCATAATTGTACTTTTGAATGCATGTTTTTCTGAAATTGGAAATATAAGGAGTTAAAATAAAACCCTGAGCTCAATATTGACACCCATTTTCCCTTCTTTTCCCAAGTGATGTAGTTTTAGAGAATAGTTGGAGCAACAACTCAGAAAGAAAGGAACACCTCCTCAAGGAAATGATGGGTTTCCTTTACCTCCTTACATTTTCAATTTCATAAGTATATGCATTCCTTTTCCTCAGTTATTTCTCATGGCTTGTGTGAGAAAATATGCACAATTATTCCTCATGAATAAATGAAATTATTTTTGTGTAATGAGATGTATGTCTTTCCTTTCTATACTTTCTTCATTTGTATGGATAATAAATGAACTTATACAACTCAAAACACTTAAATAATTCACTTAATTATGGGAATACATTAAATTCAATCGTACCTTTTGATGTTCACTAAAAATGCAAAGTTGTTTGTAAAATTGTACCTTCCCATGCTTCAAACCATCATCTGAAACTATTGTTTTAGAACATAATACTTCTCATATGGTATCTTGTCATCCTTTACCAAGGCCTTGCAGCAGTCTTCGAAGGCTACTGCATTGTCTTGCTAAAGGCAGTACATTGAAGAGGTAGTATATGCAAGGTGTTGCCTTCTGGGACAACACTTTCAGTTGCTGATTTGATGCATGGTAGTCCAATATTGTCCAAAACCAATCAATCTGAAAATTTGTATGCCCTTCCAAGATGGCTATCCAAAACATAGTCAAACTTCTAACTCATCCAATATGAGAAAATTTAGATTTTCAAGTTGACCTTTTGCAAAGGGTGCAAAAATGTCAACAACCCCGCTCTCTCTATATATAGATATTATATCTTTGGCTAAGTGCTATCTATCCGGAGGAGGTGAATTGGGAACCTAAGTTATATGATAAATAGCTATAGGGGTGCTCCCCTATACAGATATATAGCTCTCTCTATAGCCGAATACCATTCATCTCTATTCCATCTCTATTCCCACCCGAGGTGAAGGTCGAGTAAATTCTAGATATGGTCATTTCCCAAATGAATCTATATGCGAAGGGTGGTTTATTTTTTTGGAATTTATGTTTCCTTATGTAGAATTGTTTAAAAGGAGTCACCTTATTTCTTAAAAAAATCAAATATGCATAGGCATTCCCTAGTGATACCTATGTGTAATTTGAGGTCAACTTACATATAATTTCAATGGAGTTATAAGAAAAATTATTTCACACAAGTATTATTACTTTTTACTTTTAAAGAACATTTACATATAAAAATCTCAAAACATGAGATGTGTACTTAATGATGAAATGTGTCTTTTTTATTTTTTGTATGTGTTGATTGAATGACATGTAGTGTCTTTTTCTCTATCTTATCACTTTGATTTGTTGATTAGCCATGAGTCCTATGATAAGTGGTGAGGAACAACAACACAAAATAGAGATATAGGCTCAATAAAAGAGAGTATCCTTAAAATTTGAATAATATACTTAATATAAGTTTAAATAATAGAAAAATCACCATAATGTGTGCAATAGGTTTATCATTTAAGGGCATGATAGTAACTAAAATTGCACATGGAAAGCAAATTAATCAACACAACCAAAAGGGTAACATATAAATCAATCGTACGTAAAAAATATAACATGTTTTTAAACAAGTTTTTGGTGTAGGCTCTAAGCAATGATACACCAGTTATGGTCATTGTACATGTCATAGTCAAGTTAGACTTGTATGCTTGTTGTGATGCTAGATTGCATGTCATTCTATTTTTGAATGCTCTCTTTATGTATAACTGATAACTATTTTATTTATTAAAAGGCATCTGGTATTATTAATTACATCCTTAACTAATGTTGAGTAGAATATATTTTCCATCCAAGACATTGATTATTTCAAATTTAAATGGTTAAAGTAGGTAAAAAGTCTATATAACATCTATTTGTGCTTTTATAGAGAGGTTATAGGTATAACTTGTAACACTCATGGAAATAGCTTACCATCTATATTTTGTTGCATTATTTATTTATTCAAAAATAATTTCATTTTTGTACTTGATCTTTATCTTTTATGATATGTTTTTGTTAGAAGAAAATGACATGCTCTTATTTTTAGATAAATAATGTATTTATGATTCAAAATTGATAGCAAAGGTTTCTAGTTTGAATCCATGGACATGTGAACTATTGATAATCCTTCTAAGTTCTAAAGATGGAGTCAAATTCATTATCCTTTCAATCATTTTTATCCTATCATATCGTAATCCCCTTAGAAAAGTGAGACCTAGGGCATGGGATTAGGATTAGTGTCAAATCCATTCAATGTCTCTTGCACATTTATAAATCACAATGGTACACAAACATATTGTTGAACCTAAACATTAATTTACAATGTGAAATGTGGTTGTGATTAAGATGCATAAATTAATCGCGGGATAATTGAATGTAGAATGACACTAAAAGTATCCTACATTAGGTTAGTTATTCCAAAAGAGTAGACATGGTTAAAAAGTTAAACGATGAAGAAACATGAAATACATTATATGTAAAATTTTTCATAATAGTGATAACTAAAAACAACACCAAAATTATTGGCTAATTTATGGTTGTAAATCTTGTAAATATCTATGATTTAATTAAATAAAAAACAAGGGAACTTCTTCATTTTCACACTCCTAACGTACTTTCTTTGGCTTAATCTGGCATGAAATCCTAGGGACCTCTCTCGATAATAAACTTTATGGAAAGAGAGTGCATTGACGTATGGCGAAAGGCAAGTGGAATCCCCATGGTATAGAATGGTCACAATTTTTGAATTCCAGCCCCTCCAACGGTCACTTGGCTTCACCTCCCCGTGATGCGGCGATGGTGCCCCATGCGGGCCAGGGCCTGTCGGAAGCCTTGCAGAAGTGGTTGGGCCCCCATTGCTCTATGTCGATGGTGCGGTGAAGTCCATAACAAACATGATCCCGGTCCTGCTCCGTCCTCCCGTGGACCAACACACCTCCTTTTCCATGTCCTTGGAGGATGATGTCGTCTTTGCAGCCCAAATAAAGTGTCTCTATTCTAGGGAAATTTTTGCAAAATTTATCGGTAGAAGATTGACGGTATCAGGCATTCAAAACTGGTGTGAAACGCAGTGGGGTAGCGGCCTGAGTATTCGATTCCTTGAAAAGGGATTTTTCTTAGTATTATTTCGGAGCGCTGCTCAGAAGGACGACACCATGGTGAGGAAATATTTTCTTCTTTCGACTCTGGCTTGGTGATTCGCGACTGGGAACCACATTTTGACTGTAACAGAGCTGATATTGAAGGGTTTCATGTTTGGGTTAGACTTTATTCTCCCCAGTGAGTTTTGGTCTGCTCCAATCCTCACTAAAATCTGTTCCAGTCTGGGATGCATCATCCACATCGACCATGTCTCCTTGGAAGGTACCCTTTCCTCTTTCGCTAGAATTTGCATTTCTATTGATCACACTCAAAAGCTTCAAGATTTCATTCTCATTTCCACCCCCTCCGGGCTCTAGGAGAAAAAGTGGAGTATGAAGGTGTCTCCAACAACTGCTTTAAGTGTAAAAACCTAGCCATATTTGTAAATTCTATAAAAATCCTACCTCTTCTAAAGAACTGGAATGGAGAAAAAAATACCCTCCCCCCATGCCCCCTCACTTTTCCTCCACCCCTCTCTTGCTTGGTTTCTTCCCGACCCCCTCCCGCTCATGAATCACTTTTCTCGGGTCTCAATACTTTCTCTCTTGTTAAAGAAATGGCTGCAGTTGTTAAGGACTCTACTAGGATTTTGTCCCTTTTCCATGAAGGTATCTCCATCGGCTTGGGAGGGAACGCTACCTCTTTGGAAAAATGGGTTAATGATAAGGATGAACTTCACGATTAAATAATGGTGACCCCATTAATCCACGGGAGGTGCTCATGAGAATCAATCTTCCAATAATTTTTGCTTGGTCCGATTCTCCCAACACCTCCCCTACTCAACATGGATCTTGGTCCGAAAAGTATTCTGGGCCGCCCTAATAAGAGTAAACTCTCTCAAAACGAGGTTGCCACTGGGAAGCAACTTCAACTTCGTTCCTTCTTCCCTTCAACAAGTAGGAGAGGTGAGTCCTCTCTGAAGACCAAATGATCCTCTTTTCTTGGAACGTTAGGGGCCTCAACGCCCCTAACAAACAGCATCTGTTAAGACGTTATGCCACTGATGTTGCGGTTGATATTTTCTGATTCAGGAAACCAAGATGTCTGAGGATGGTTGCTTAAATGGTTGGTTTTGAAGATGGAAAGGTTGGGAAGGTTGCTTCTCTAACTCTATTGGTGCCTCGGGTGGTCTTGGTATTATGTGGAAATCTTGTTGTTGTGCTATTGAGCCCATTCTTGTTGAATCGAATTATATCTGGTGTAAAGTTTAGATTAAACATTCTGATGAGTCCTTTTTCATTTGCAATGTTTATGGCCCCTCTAATCCGATTAGAAAAAGAGATCTTTGGACTAAACTTCATTTGGTCCTTGATTCCGCTACCAACTCTAAGATTATTGTAGCTAGTGATTTTAATGCTACTCTCTCTGATCATGATAAGCGTGGAGGTATTCAATGGAAACCATGCTCTCAGGTTGACTTTACCTCATTTGTTTCTTCCTCTCAATTGGTCGATGTGGAACCAAGTAAGGGCTGGTTCACATGGAATAACAGAGGCCTGGTTTCAGTTCCTTAGCAGTGTGTCTCGACAGATTCCTTGTTTCATAATTTTGGCTGCAGAATAACTTCCTCATTAAAAGCTTTGTTCTTCCTTTCTCCGGTTCTGATCACTTTCCAATTTCTCTTGATCTTTCCTTTGATTTTCCTCCCGCCGTTCACCATTCAAATTTGAAAATATGTGGTTACATGATTCCTCACTTAAGCCATTAGTCAATCTCTGGTGGGCTTCCTTCAACGTTAAAGGGACTTGGATGTTCCAACTATCCAAAAAGCTTTCTCTATTGAAAGACAAACTTCAAAGCTGGAATTTTACGAGTTTCAAAAACATTTTTCAGGAAAAACTTAGAGTTGAGCAGAAATCCGTAATCTGAATGATTCTATTCTCGCTCAAGGGATGTTTTAGGAAGATTTCCTCAAAGAAAAATATCTTCTAAAGGAATTGGGTGTTCTCCTTCTCAAAGAGGAAAATTACTCGCATCAAAAATATAGGGAAATATGGTTGATAGATGGTGACAAAAATACAAATTTCTTTTTTACTTTTGTCAAAGCCAAGAAATTTCAACTACATTTCTTCTCTCAAGTTGGATGATTTATCTATTATGTCCTCTCAATCCCAGGATCAAAACCGAAGTGGTGTCATATTTCAATAAGCTCTTAAACGATTTGGCCTCTTCCCTTGGAGTGCAGTCCACCTTCTTTCATTAGACCCCTGCTTCTGTTACTACTGCTGAAAAGGACCTACTTCTTTCCCCTTTCTCCATAGATGAGGTTCGAAAAATTATTTTTCTATGAAGAGAGATAAAGCACCTAGTCCAGATGGTTTCCCACCTCTTTCTTCCAGGATTTTTGGGATGTTGTTGGGTTTTCAGTATGGAAAGTAGTTGAGGAATCAAGGCTTATGGGCAAGATTTTAGGAACTCTCAACCATACCCTCATTTGCATGTTTCCTAAAAATTTCTGCCGAGTCAATGGATGATTTTAGACCTATTTCTCTCTGCAACACAACTTACAAAATCATCTCCAAAGCTATTGCAAATAGATTAAGCCCACTGCTACCCAAATTGGTTGCTCAAGAACAAAGTGGTTTCATTCCCGGTAGGTCTATTACCGATGGGATCATTATTTCCCATGAATTGATCCATACTCTTCATGCCTCCTCCCGAGCGGGCATGATGCTGAAACTGGACTTTAGCAAAGCCTATGATCATGTCAATTGGAGGTTCCTCCTCAAATCTCTTCAAGCCATGGGCTTCAGTGAGAATTTTTGTAATTGGATCTTTAGTTGCATTGCCTCTCCTCGTTTCTCTATTTTGGTTAATGGATCGGTGCAGAAGGCTTCTTCCAGAGTAGTCGAGGATTAAGACAAGGTGATCCTCTTTCCTCTTTCCTCTTCATTTTGGTTGCGGAGGCTCTCAGTCGCAGCATCAAATCTACTGTCCAGGATGGTTCCCTCAAAGGTATACACATCACCTCCAACCTTCCAGCCCTCTCTCATCAACAATTCGTGGATGACACCTTTCTTTTTGGTCAAGGGACTATCCTGAAGCTAAGTGGATTTCATCCATTCTTGACTCTTATTCTTATGTTGTTGGTCAGGTGATAAACTTTCATAAATCTGTTATTTTCTTCTTTAATGTTGCCCCTAGACTACAATGCAGGATCAAAGCAATTCTCGGCTTCTCTGTGGGAGCTCTCCCGCATAAATATTTGGGCATTCCACTCTTTCATGGCAATGGCAGAGCTCATCTTTGGAACGGGCTCTTAAACTCTTTATCCTCCAGACTTCTCTCATGGAAAGGAAAATGGCTTTCTTTGGCCACTGCAGCGCTCTTTTAATCAATTATGTGCTCCTTGCAATTCCTATCTACATGTTATTTGTTCTACAGATTCCAAAATCTGTTATGCTGAAAATCGAAAAAGTGGTGAGAACCTTCTTATGGCAAGGTAACAATGATGAGCACAAATTTCACCTTGCTAATTGGGATTTGGTCAAGCTTCCCAAATGTCTGGGCGGCATGGGTATTCTGGATCTTGCTCTCCAGAACACTGCCCTTGGGGCAAAGCTTGTTTGGAATTTCATTTCTAACGTAAAAAGGTAGGCCTTCCAAGTTCTTTCTCATAAGTATCTCGGTAGGCGTCGTCCCGAGCTTTTGTTATCCAGTTCCGAGCTCCCAAGAGGCTCACATATATGGATTTTTTTGTAAATCTAGATCCCTAATTACTGAGGTAGTCACCTGGAACATCAACAACGGTCAGCTCATTTCTTTCTGGGATGAAATTTGGAACGGTTCCCCCCACTTAATCTTTCTTATGCTCTTAATGGCGTAATGAACATAGCAAAGCATCCTGGGGTCCTATGGTTTTTTATTATGGCGGCCAGCACCCTGACGGCTCGCCATCTTGGCTCTAGAAAGATATCTCTTCCATTAGGGCTAATGCTCAAGAGTCCATCCTCTTCAAGGATGCCATTCGGGAGATAAATGCTCTTTTTCTCAACAAAGATGATTGTTTAATTTGGCTTGGGGATGCTTCGGGCTCTTACATGGTGAAAGTTAGCTATAATACTCTCATTTCACATTCTGGTCAAGGGTCTCCATGTTCCTTTGGTTGTTGGCATCCAAGCATCACCCCAAAAGTCACCTTTTTGGTTGGTTAGTTTTGAAAAAGAAGGTTCTTACCCAAGTCAAGCGGCGATCTTGGGGCTATTTTGGCCCCTCCAAGTGTTTATTGTGTGGTGCCACAGAGGAAGATTTGGATCACCTCTTTTTATTTTTCCTCTTCAGATCTTACTATTGGGATTAGCTTCGAACAAATTAAATCTAACCTGTGGCTCCATGTAATAACATTGTTGCGACTCTTTCCTCTTGGCCATATTTCAATTCCAATAGTTCTCTCACTCTATTTGGTGCATCGGCCCGTATTTCTTGCTCTGGCACATTTGGTGGGAACGCAATCTTTGTCTTTTCAGGGAACAAGCGGTTGAGCTTCCCGCCTTTCTCAACAAGTTGGAAGTGGCCATCTCGGAGTGCGTTAGCGCTAATTGCCTATCCTTCTCAACCTTCTCTTCTAGGGATTTCTTGATTATGCACTCTTGGCCACTCATTAAGCTCCCAGACAAGGCTCAATTGTAAAAAAAGGGCTCTCACAAGTTGAAAAATCCATTCGAAGGAAAAGAGCTAGGTGGCATCCCCCTGAAGGGTCATTGGAAACTCAATTTTGACGGCGCCTCTAGAGGTAACCCAGGTAAATCTGGTGCAGGTTGTATTCTCAGAGATGATCGTGGTAATCTCATTAGAGCTGGCTCCTTCCCACTCAAAGATGGTACGTGTAACTCTGCCGAAGCCCATGCTCTCCTGGAAGGGGTCAAGATGGTTGCACAGTTTGGTTGTCCTTTTTTATCCATCGAAGGGGACTCCCAAATTATTATTTTCATGGTTTCCAGAGGCTTATCCCCTTCGTGGAAAATCAACCTTTTCATCCCCCAAATTCTCTTTTGGCTTGCCAAAATCCGATCTTGGAACATATCCCACAACTTTCGAGAAACAAATCACGCGGCAGACTTCCTTGCAAACTACGCCATCGATCACCCAACCGCCAGCATCACTTCTAGTTCAGCTCATGATTGGAATGGACTGTCAAACATCCTCTCCCACGATCGGGCATGCTCGTCCTAGTTGTTGGGCAGAGGCCTCCCATGTGTGTTGCGTTCTTCTTTGTGTGGGAGATCCTTTCCCCCTTTTTTTCTTGGCGGTGGATCTTCTTATCACTTCTATAGGAAATTTTTCACACGTGGTGCTTGTCTCAAATGTATCGTTTTGCCCGACCTCAGCTTCCTTCATTTCTCCGAGCGATGTTTCTCCCTCGTTTCTCGTGTGGACAGTGCTCTTTAAATTTTGTTTTCCCATCTTCCCGTGTCATCTCCTATCTCGGCTCCTTTCCTAGCTCGGCCTTCTCGTCTCCATGTATTTCATTGGATTTCCTTTCGTCGTGCTCTGCAGATAATTCCGGAATTGGTTGATTCCTCTGCCATTGATCGGTGATGCCTTTCTATGATTTTAAAATTTTCCTCGTAGGAGGAGGCCGAAGAAATCGAAACTATTCTTGAAGATTCCATTCATTTTCGAGCCCAACGTCCAAGAATGACTCTAACATTGCTCTCGCATTTGTCTCTCTGCTGTCTTCTTCTCCATTCGATTCTCGTGGATGTTGAACATGTGGCTATGGACCAAATTTGTGCAGTCCATCGGGTTGGTTTGCCACGACCAATTGGTCAACTGTCTCTCCCATATCCCCTTCTGTGGGTGGAGGAAGTTGATGAGCTCACCCTTGGCTCTGGACTGGAATCTAGTGGTTATGCGGGTAGTACAAGGATTTGGTGACATTCGCTTAAAATTTCCATCCTACTTTGGATCAGTGCTTTCTCCCTGTGGTTGACGTCGACGCGGCGCTCTTCCCGGTCCACTCTGTGGTCGATCACCTAAATGAACTTAAGGACCGTGCCAACACCACATTTGAATTGCTACTTCAGGTGGCCAACTCGTGTGTAGGATCCTCCCTGGGCTAGCCAGCTCAGTCTTCCATTGCCCCATGGTTTGATTGCTTATCCCGCTCCTTTTCGGTGTTTGTTTCTTTGCTCGGCATCACTTCTTCCTTCTCCTCGCTATCCTCCTCATTCTTCTCTTCAGACCTTCTTTTCACTTCTTCTTTGTTGTAGGGTTGGGGCCCTTACCCCTTCGGTTCATAGCTCCAGTCAAAAGTGTTTATCAATAAATAAAATAAAATAAAATAAAAAACATTGCACAATAAAATAATAAAACCAGAGATATTATAATTCATTCAGACAAATTCCCAATGGAGAGATTACATATAAATGGCTTAATGAACTCGTATAAGTAAGGAGTCATGGCTAATCTCTAAGTCCTCTCAATATCCCAAATATCTCTCAACTATGAGTTGTGCATTACAACTATTTTGAACACTCATATATTATTTTATAATTATTAAAAACCTATTACTACCAAATAACCCAAACCACTCCTAATTGTTCACACTATGAACAAGATTTCTATAACACCACCCCCTTAGTGTGAACATGGGGAAAGCTATCTCTTGTACCTGCTCATGATCTACAAAGAAATAAAGGTTTTCAATGAGTACCAACAATTCAAACAATATGAGGTTTTCAAAGAGAACCTCCAACTCAGAAAATGGTTTTCTAGTGGAACCAACCACTACATAGCAACGTACATTATTTTTCTCACATCATTGTTTTTAACTTAGAGGGATTAAAAAATAGAAATTATGCTTACACAAGAGCTTTGAAAGAAATATTACTTTTGTTCATTATTACATGAAAGCAAACACACCACACAACTGAAACAAAAGGTCACCAATACAATGAAGCAATCTCTTTGTTGGTGAATAACAAGAGATGCCAATTTGCCTCCATCCTCCATCAGGCACTACTTAGTATAGGTAGTCATCTTCATCCTCATTTTGTTCAGGTTCTTCTTCTTCTTCATTCTCTGACTCTTCTTTAACAATTGTATTAGCTTCATCCATTTTTATCTTTCCTTTTATGATGTCCTTGGCACGAGTAATACAAAATGAATGTTTATGTCCTTTTTTCTTAAAATAAAAGCATTCTAATTCCTCTTTGTTTTTGAAAAAATTAGTATGCTTCCTTTTAATATAAAGAGCAGTTTCTTCCTCAATATCTTCTTTTGTTCTTTTTTCTTCAACTAGTAATGTAGAAATCATACCTTCAAGTGAATGAGAAGGCATTTGACCAAGAGTAAAAACTACATTATTGTATTTTGGAGGTAAACTATTTAATAAAATAGATTTTGCATCTTCTTCATCTACTTGAGCACTTACTTTTGTTAGTTGTCTTAGAAGAGATCTAAGATCGTTAATATGACTTGACATAGTTGCACCCTTATTCATTTTCAACTTGAATAACTGTAACTTAAGTGAGAATTTAGCATTCACAACCTTTACACCAAATGTCTTACTTAGCAAATCCCGTATATCTTTAAACTCTTTTCTAAGTCTATATAATGCAACTCAATATCTGATAAAGCAAGCCCAATAATGGATTTTGCTTTGTCATCCTTGGTTTTCCATTCAAACAATTTTGTAGCATATGTTGGTTCTAATTCTTTTCCACTCACAATTCCCCAAAGGTTCTTGTTCATTAATTGCATTTATATTTTCACCTACCATGTGTAAACAATTTAATCCATTGAATTTATCTAATGAAATTTCCATAATAGGTGACGAACTCAATGAAATTGCACCCTTACAATAAAATTTAGACATCGAAAGTAAAATTTTCTCGACATATTTGTCAAAAAAGGAAAAATAATTTTTTTGTCCAACAATAGAAAAAACAGGATCAATGTGTAGAGATCGAAAAAATACACATTTAAAAAAAAATAACACATTAACTCGAGTTACTAGCTAAAAGTTATGACAATTTTAAGTTATAACTCCAACATCTTCCTAGGACCCTTTCCAAATTTGGCAATTTTTTTCTTTCTATTTTTTTCATCTGTATCCAAAAAAGGAAAGAAACACAATACCTTTTTATCATGCGGATCCGGATATTGAAAGAATTCACGTCACACCAAGTATGAATTCATCTGAGTAAAGCATCGCCGTTGTTCGTAGACAAACACACATGTCACATATTTGACTCCAATGAAACACGCAGGTTACATATTTGACTCCAATGAAACATGCAAATCACAGACTTGACTCCAATGAAACATAGAGGTTGCAAATTTGATTCCAATGAAACAAATTTGATCCAGATCTAAATGCCTCACAAATTCCTATAGGTTATCATTGTGGTCTAACCTGCTCTGATACCAAATCTTGTAAATATCTATGATTTAATCAAATAAAAAATAAAACATTGCACAATAAAATAATAAAACCAGAGATATTGTAATTCATTCGGGACAAATTCCCAATGGAGAGATTACATATAAATAGATCAATGAACTCCTATAAGTAAGGAGTCGAGGCTAATCTCTAAGTCCTCTCAATATCCCAAATATCTCTCAACTATGAGTTGTGCATTACAACTGTTTTGCACACTCATATATTATTTTATAATTATTAAAAACATATTACTACCAAATAACCCAAACCACTCCTAAGTGTTCACACTATGAACAATATTTCGTAGTGAATAAGAAACTTAAGAAAGTCATTTAGTAAATTATTATGTATCTATCTAGCCACAAAGGTAGACGAATATTCTTATTATAAATTTATTTGCATGTGGAATATATTCTTTTTAGATTTTCATTAAAAGTATTTTTGCATGCATGCTACATGTGATTGATTGAAAAGGAAACACACGCGTCACAATATTTTTGTGTCCGACAACTCCATCTTTTTGTTTGCATCAAGTTCTAAATACATACCTATTGGACTAAATTAGAGACATATATAAATATGAAAGTTTATGTTGGAACTCTTATCTATACAATTTATTTGTCAATATATTTATTTGTAAAAAGGGAAAAAAATAATTATAGAAAACTGAAATTTATATGTTATGACATACATAGAAAAAATAAAGTGACGATTCAACACTAGATTATGGGATGTTTTATTTGAAAACTTTTGGTAACTATATTCATGAATATGGTTTCAAATTTTACTTGACACAATTTGCATGCCTTCTACTAATTGAATGGGGATTTCAATGGAATTTTTCTATCAAGTATGAATATTCTTTTGCGCCTACATTATCTCTTTAAAAGAAAACATATTTATTGTTTTCTTGTGAACCGAATTTGTTACTAAAATACTATGTAATGTTTTGAGAATCAAACGTATGAAAAATACGTAAATAATTGAAATGACAATATGATTTTAAAAGATGAGTCAAGATCACTCATTCAAATGTTGAAATCTTTTTAGAAATGCACATTTAACTTTCTTAAAAGTTAAATAAAAAATTGTACATCTGATTTGTTGTAAGAATTCAAGAAAACATAAATAGAGAGTTGTTGTAATGCCCCAACTTCACTCGTAATTTACTCGTAAAATTTGGAACATTTTTTTATCATTATTAAATTTAGTTTAACTATTGATGTCCCTAACCCAAAGCAATTTTACTCAGATGTACTAAACTATCGAAAGAAATTTGATGTATATTTGGCATTGTAAGTCATTCTATTCCTTAGATCCTTAACACTTCAATCTCATTAAATTCATTAGCAGTAATAAGCATGTCCCAATAACAATCGAGTTCTATTCACTAAATTTACGGTCTCCAAACAATCATTGAAGTTTAATTTATTTAATTTTTCCAAAAATAATACTAACATTGTCATGACAAAAAGAAGACTCAGATCTTCTTCAAGTTTATAAGATTGATAATCAATTATTCGAGTTGACAATTTAGTTAGATTATAAATCAAGATTAATAATGATAATTTAATCAAATATTTAATTTTACATTTTATTTTTTTATTTTAAATTTAAAATAGTTAATTTGGTTGAGAATGAATAAAAACACACCAAATGTTCATTATACTAACAATATCAATGAGCTTATTTATGTTTACCCCATGTCATTGGACTTAAAATTTGGAGTGTACAAAAAAATGCAACGGAAATTTAACTACATTGTTGTTGTCCGGGTAAATAACAATCATCTAATTGTGATGTCATAATATCTTAAGATAATAACATTATCCCACGAGCCTAAACCAGATCATGGCCTTATATACACTAGATATGTTTAATCATATTTATTACTATTTCTATTTTTACTGAAATCCAGTTCAACACATAGATGATAATCATGATAGTCATCATTTAACTAAGGATATAAATAAAAATCGAGCATGGGGTTATGTGGACCATGATCCCTTCTATTAAAACTTGTTTTTTAATTTTTTTTTCTTTAATAAACCAATCACTCACATTAATCCAAAACATCTCTTTTATTAAAGTAAAAAGGAATCATTATATGCTTGCCTAGAGGAAAATTCTAGACTAATATATCTTTGGGCCAGTCGTTCCAACTCCGCCAACCACATTTTGTTTTGGTAATTATTATTCGAGGAAAATGGTAGTTAAGTTTTGATTCGCACTTAACTTGTTTGGTGGGTTTGTTTGACATGGGTTTATTTTTTCCACTCAACTTTTAGTTTGCTATTAAATAAATGGAGAAACAACCAATAGATTTCGCTCATATAATATCTTTCAATGTGCATCATGAATCAAAAAGTTTTGTTAAGCAAATGGTCATTCGTAATAATTATTACAATTTGAGATGATATAGTATGTTCAATTGTACTAAATAAAAATATTCACATGGGGTTGTAAATTAGTGGCAGCTAGCATAAATGCAATATCTAAATAAAATGCCCTTAAAAACAAAATAAAATCGTGTTCAAGCAGCCATGTATTCCCTACATTAAATGGCGTAGAAGATGAGGGTAAATTTAAAATATCTAAAATCCGTAGACCCTAAAATTTCATTATCATATCAAGGAAATATTGATAAAAGGCATACAAGGTGTGGGTGGAATTAAATTGTTGTGAAAGCTCCAATGCCAATACATTGTGTGAGAGGAGTTGCCTTACTTACAAGTGATAATACATAAATTGTATTTTCTATAATAAGAAATATAGGAAATAAGAAAGTATTGTATTATTTTTTTCTACATGTAAAACCCTTGTACAAATGAATAAATCAATCCATAGTAGCTATACTATAATTTAGATTTTTATTTAATAAAGTACATATAAAGTACAAATATTAGCAATGTAATACTTCCTTAAGGTCTAATAATTCCAAGATTTACAAAAAAAAAAAAAAAAACACCTTTTTTTTTTCATTGCAACTTGGGAAATACTAGGAAATACAAGGATTATTCTCACAACCTTTTAAAGCAAGATTTATACAAAGATAAAAAAATGAAATTCATCAACCTAGTAGAATCACTTGGCATTCCTTCGTTCTTTACATTTTACAATAATATATAACTTAAAATGTGAGAGGAAAAACCTCCCTATAAAGGGAACAACATGTTAATTTTTTGCGGGAAAAACACCTTTTTCCGCAAGTAGAAAAATCCATACAAAATCCAAGAAGATCCATGCAAGGCTCCAACTCCGTTTGCAAAAACTTCAAGAGTCTCAAGAGGAAAGGGCTTGGTTGACCACTCAACCTACAATCATCATTCATGTCACTTCCCTAAAGGAAGACATGTTAGCCTCCCTCCAAGCCCATGGGAGAGAGACGGCGAATGCCTCCAAAATGCACAAGGTGAATGAGGGAAAAACATAACACCAAACATATACACAAACAACCCAAGTTTTAAGGTCATCACCACACATTTTAGAAGACTCAACACTTCGAATAGAAAGAAGACAAGAAAATAAACTAACTTGTGGCACCAAAATTTCCTCATAAAACCAAATTAGTATCAAAACATTTGCAAACTACCACATGCCTCAATGGCTTCCCATACCTCCCAAAGGTATTTCCATGTCGTGCAAAAAAGGAAAAATGTTGGAGAACAAGGTAAAGAAAGCATTTAAGACAACCTTCATACCCATTTCGAACATAGCCAAGGAAACAAACATAGATTCCATGCTAAATCAATAAGGATTTAGGAGGCTTACCTCACAAGCAATGACATCCCAAACTCCAAATTGTAAGCTCAAACTTCGAGAATCTAAAAGATCCCTCCAAGCATGTAGCTCATCCTAGTTCTCCTCCTCAAAACTCTCCATGCGTAGAAATGAGGCCAAAAAGTTCATTCAAGCTTCAAAGTAAAGGTATATGAAGAGAATCACCCGAAGGATTCTCACCAATGAGAAGGGTTGCATGTGTTAATCTCTTCCCTCTCACAAGCATGACCCCCACTAGTCCCTATCCAACAAAAGACCAAAGTAATAATGGAGGAGAATCCTCTAAAATCAAAATTAAAATTAAAACTAAATTTCTGCCACCCCAAGGTGGCTCACAAGTCAAGCTCATTAATAATGATGTGGAAAACAAGGGCTCAAACAGGAGGGAAAATCCTTTTTGAGCCTCGAAAAATACGCTCCTACCCATAGGTAGGGTCCAAGGGGTCTGTTTTGGTGAAAATGAGACCCCCAACACCAAAAACAACACTTACAATTTCCACTTTTATCCCAAATTCGGGTATGGGAAAAGTGGCACACATGGAGATGTTGTGGGGCTCATCCAAATCATTTTTAAGTTGTCCCACGCCTCTAATAATAGGATTAACAATAATCAATCATCCCTAACACAACTAGGACCCATTAGGCCCCTAAAATACCTTAAAACAATGGTCAAGCAAAAATTAATATAACGAGGGTCAAGAGGGAACCACTAAGGGTGTTTGAAACAATCCTAACAAAACAACAAGGCCAAATGAAAAAAACCAAGCAAGGGTAAGTTTTTAGCCCAGTCATCTACTTGTGTAAATCAGAGGTGTATCTCCAAGCCCCATGTTCTCCTGTGGTGAACCTGTATCCTACACACTCAGTTTAAACGTCATCATACTTGCTTGATATAATAAATCAAATCAAATGATTATATATACATAGAATTGATCAAATCGGGAAAATTTTAGTGGAGAATTTTCATAAACTCGCAAATATTAGGGATTTTGGAAATTGGAAATGGCATATTTTTAGTAGTCACCGCCACCTGGGATTCGCCAAAAATTTCAGCCGATAAGTCATTTATATGGGTTAGTTCACCTACTATTTATATGTAAAAATAACTTATGCATGAACTCACTAAGGTATAATATGGCCACAGGGGATTGTAGGGGTACCCGTTTAATAAAGACATCCAACAAAGAGTGACTGTCCATCCAACTTAGGTTGGATGGATAGCCATTGTCTGTCATCCAACCTAGGTTGGACAATAGATGAGGGATGGCTGCCCAACCCGGGTTGGACGAGAAATAATGTATGGTCATCCAACCCAGGTTGGATGGCTAGGTTGGAAGATAGATAATGTACGGTCATCCAACCCAAGTTAGATGACTAGGTTGGACGATCGGTGATGGATGATCGTCAAACCCGAGTTGGGACGACTAGGTTGCATGACATATAATGTATGGTCTTCCAACCTATATTGGATGACCTAGGTTGGATGATTGAGATAATGTATGGTCGCCCAACCCAAGTTGGATGAATGGGTTGGATGATAGATAATGTACAAACGCTCAACCTAGGTTAGATGAATGGGTTGGATGACAGATAATGTATGACTGTCCAACCTAGGTTGGATGATTTGATAATGTACGGTCATCCAACCCGGGTTAGATGGTCGGGTTGGACGATTGATAATGCATGATTGACCAACCCAAGTTCGACGGATGGGTTGGATGAAAGATAATAGACAACCATTCAACCTAGGTTAGATGACTGGGTTGGATGACAGATAATGTATGGCCATCCAACCCAGGTTGGACGATTGGGTTGGATGACTGATAATGTACGATCGTCCAACCCAGGTTAGACAACTGGGTTAGATGGTTGATAATGTATGATCATCCAACCCAGGTTAGATGACAGAAAATAAACGACTGATAATGTACATTCATCCAACCTAGGTTGAACGACATATGATGGACAGTCATCTAACCTAGGTTGGACGACAAATAATGGATGGCCATCCAACCCAGATCAGATGACCGTCCATCCTCTACCATACAACCTAGGTTCGACGACCCTCCAACCGGGTAGAACGAGTGGGTTGGATGTCAAACAATGGAAGACCCTCTAACCTTGATTAGATGACCATCCATCATCTGCCGTATAACTTGGGTTAGATTATGTCCAACCTAGGTTGTATGGTAGAGGATGGATGACCGTCCCACCCAAATCACTTTGCCATGAAATGATTTTTCAGAATTTTGCTATTGATGCACAAATAGATTTTTGAGATTTTCCACCAATTCTAAACTACTTTTTTAGAGGGCGGTCTTAAAATGATTCCTAGATCAAATCAATTTTCATGTTAAAACCTTCAAATTATATTTTTAATTAATAAATGGATACATAGATAATGACCAAAACAATATATATTCACAACATACAAAATATTAACAATTTAAAAGCATCTTAATAACATTCATCAAAATGAACATCGAAACAACCAGGACTAACAATAACATAGGTACCATGTGCCTCACACACAACCTATCAAGTCAGGTTACCATATTCGAATAGAGAAGACAAGTTAATATACATATATTTACAAAATTAACCAATATGAGCATTATCCAACAATATAATTTGTGTAACCTTAGATCAATGATATCCACTACACTAAATCAAAAATAGGTGGTAAGGGCAAGTGTGATAAGTTGGCTATGCGAACCCCATATATCATCATACCATGTAAAAGGAGACAACAAGAGATATTATAAAACCAAATAATTGTAATTTATTTCAAATAAATCATATTATTATTCACTTATTATTCTCAATATGAATCTATCTCCAAGTCGATCACTATGTAAATGAGCGATAAGCGAAGGGGCACTACACCCCCTAAATTTAGACTTCCTCCTAGAAGTCACTAGAAGAGGTAAGGATATGACCTCTTAAGGGTCTCATATATTACCATGTAGTTTTAGTCACCACAAACATGTCCCCATAGATCAAACTTGGTCATGTCATAGTTGTGTTTCTCATCACGATAAAATTAGTAAAGGAAAAACTAACAAATCAAATAAGTTTATTGACATTATCGTCTAAAACTCCTACGTTGTCCACATAAATGGATATGTAGCATAAATGTCACTTTAAGGAACTAAAGTAAGACGAACCAAGGAAACCAAATTTGTATCTCAAAAGGGTTCATAAGTTATGCATCTTAACGTGGATGACCCAACTCTTGAAAATCATCTAAGGTGTCATGAACACTACACAAGAAGAGAGAAAAAGTTTGTTGGTCAAACTTTGTTGATCATCCTAGGTCACCATTGACCCACTAAGTCCAAAGGAAGGGTAGTTCCTTAAAACTAGAGGTATAGGCTTGTTTTCAGAAAAAAGTATGTAAGTACAATCCTATTGAACTATAAAAAAATATTGTCATGATGGGGATAATGAGCTCATCAAGGTTTACTACACACAATCGACTCAAAAATTCATTTTAATGCAAGATGTAACACTATCTTAAAAGGTTTTTGTCATTTAAGGTAGGCAAAGTCATTAAAATAGTTTCCACATTTTGCAAGCTCAACAAATATCCTTTTTCACAAGTTATAGATCTATAAGTCGAGATGGTCATAACCATTAATGGCGGATCCAATGAAATTTAAATATGCATCGATGCTATAAACATTATGTATATGTTTATAATTTTTGGTTATATCAAAGTAAAACATGGAAAGATTTCAAATAAATATTTTAGCCAAATCTAGCATCCAACTAAGATAGAGGTTCACCATGTGAGGAAAAATATATCATTTAGTTGGTCCTATCATTTAGATAGTGTATATTTCATTCTCTTAGGGATATAACAAAAACTTTCTTCCACCAAGGTTGTTGATTATTTCGTTTTACATGATCATGAATGCGTAAATTGTTCCCAATTGTAATCATGGTTATATGTTATAGTATGTTTATAATTTAACTTTGGTAATTTTCAGTTGTTATGTTTTTCATCCATATCTTCTCATAAATTCATGATACCAAGTACCAACACCAATGTTGTAATGATCCTTACCCTACCAAGTGAGATATGCGTAACCATTTTCTCCTAGAGAGAAATGAGATCTGACCAAGAGAATTCTTTGATATTTTCACATAGTGGTTATTTCCCTTTTCAGAAAAAAGGTTCGAGTGAGGAACCATTTTTCCAAACATTATATTCTACTCATTAAATTTTGAAATTTAGGTCTCTTGAATAAATTCATTAAAGGTTCATGTTTATTTCATTCGTCATTCATTTTTTAACAATTAAATTGCATCATAACGTTACAAGGTTTACCGAGGTTAACAAAATTACATTATGGAGAGAAAGCTTTGTTTTTAAGAGTTTGATAAGTTTTTCTTTTAGTGTTAGAGAGGGACGAGTATAAAAGGACTAACCTCAAACTATGATAACTTGACGAGTTGTTACCAAATCTATCAATTCTAAAATATTAGTACTAAGTATTATTTCAAGACGCACAAGTTAGTTTATTGCAAATGACTGACACTTTCTTACAATGAAACACCTTGTTTTACCAAGAATGGAGCTTGAAAAATTTTAACAGAACACAGTCGTCAATGTTTACGCATGATATAAATTGATTTATATAATGGTATAATTCAAAACACTAAGAGAGAGTAAGACAAAATCACCTTTATCAATGGGTCCTTATGACCACGATAGTCCTATGTATTTAAGTGCCATGTCCGAAGAACTCAAGTTTACCTATAATTACCAAAGGAATAATAATAGTCCAAAACTTTAGTCTTCTTCCAAATAAGACTAATATTATCAAATTAGAACATTCAAGTAAAGCTTATCCTATGAATCCTCAAAATCTAAAAGCACAATATCCTCTAGAAAATCATAACTTATGAAAGCGTGAACCATCCCATACACAAAATATAAAGTCTTTATTGATTAGTGTACTATTATCAACGATGTAAATTTCCATCATATGAAGAAAGAAGACACACATATTTCTGCCCAATTTGCTAATAAATAATGCATAACATCAATACCCATCCACCGATCTATACTACATAGTGTCATTTCCAGTCCACTAGAGAGAATAAAGCATCATGATGGTCACTCTACGAAAGAGGACCGAAGAATTCATAAGATTCCTCAACCAAAGAGCTCATGTAAATAGGTATTTATATCCACCAAAGAGAACCAAATATTAGTAATGTCACTCCACCAAAGGAGGCCTAAGTGTTCGAATCGAGTGAGGGCGAGGTCACTCCATGGTCCTAGATGCATAGAGCCCCGTTACCTCAAAACTAAGGGAATGTCTTATAGCTCTAAGCATACATTCATGCCACCTTGGGCATACCCCCATATGAAAAAAGCACACAATGAGAAAAAATCATAACCATCTCACAATCGGGAACCGAAAACCACATAAAATGCTTTACAACAAGTTTAACCAAGTGGCCTCCGATCGATAAAGCTCTAAGTCAACCAAAAGAGATAAAATTGATAAAATATCAACAATAAAAAGAAATGGTTAATATCGCATTCAAAATATGAATATCTCACAATAAACCCAAATAATAATAAAGAGAGCCTCAAATATTTTTCAATAAATCATATAAATAAGAAGTTGGTTTTGGAAATTTCAAGTTTACAAATATAGCATAAATGAGAAATATCCACATCACAAACACTACAAATCCTTTGATGGCTTCCTATAGGGGTACTAGTCATTGAGTTCACATCTCAAAATAAACGAGTAATATGGAAAAATAAGCCTCCACAAAACCAAAACTTCCAATATTTAAAGCCACACTGTCTAATCCCATAACCAAATATCCTAACTATCAATGATATTGGCTCTTAAAGCCTAACCTAATGCTAGATATCTTCCCGATGGTCTCTAAGTGTCTTTGAATATATTATTTCGATAAGTTGAAACAAGCAAGACAAGAATCCATCCAAAGATGAACCTTGCAGGTTATGAGACAACGTTGAACAATAACATGAAATTTGAGGTCCTTTACCATATTCTCATCAAGAGCCACATACATATTATAACATATGGAGCTGACTATAATGCCACCAAATCCCATCGATGTTGATTAAAACTCACCACAAGCAACACACATGATGTTAAAAACAAAATTCTCTTGTCAAGTTAACCCGTGAGGTACAAGTTTTGAACCTCACTTTGATACTAACTATAATGCCCCAACTTTACTTGTAAAATTTGAAACAATTTTTTATAATTATTAAACCTAGTTTAACCATTGATTTCCTTAACCCAAATCAATTTTACTTACATGTAATAAAATATCGAAACAAATTTGATGTATATTTTGCATTGTAAGTCATTCTATTCCTTAGATCCTTAATACTCCAATCTCATAAACTTCATTATCAGTCATAAACATGTCCCAAGTAAAAATCGAGTTATATTCACTAAATTTTGTCTCCAAACAATCATTGAATTTTAATTTAATTTAAATAAATAATTAGTTAATTAATTTATTTATTTTCCAAAAGGGAATACTAACATTATCATGCCAAAAGAGAAGAATAAGATCTCCTTAAGGGTCATATGGTCAAGATCAATTGTACCAAGTTGACAATATTTTTTTAGATTAGGTAACAATTTTGTTTTGAAGGGACCAAAAATCACCAATATAAGTGGAGAGAAGATATAACAATTAAGAACTAAGACGCCAACTCTACTAATATGCAGAGCCCCAGGGAGCATCTTTGTGTAATACGAGTTGAGTGGTGGTTGAGTTGGACCATAGTCTACCCACCCCTAGCAGAGACTAGGATCCACTCACCCCCTTTCAAATCTTCATTAATTTCGAGGACTACAACTAACTAACCCTCCCCACAACCTTACTCTAATAGTCCATCGTATCTCGAGACCCTAGCCACATTAATGTAGGGAAGAAATTTTTAATTTTAATTAGCCCACCCAAATGATCCGTTCGGCATATGAGAGATAATACGGCCTAATACTGTATCCTTCCCTATCACCACCGGCAAGCACCATCCACGCCACCTCTGTTAGTTCCCATTTATCTGAATTCGTTTCATTTGCTATAGTAATGTTTTATTTTTAAAAACCCTTTCCCGCCTTGCCCACTCGAGCATCCATGTCACCCAACACCTCCTCCGTCCCTCTAGCCCATTCATGCTTACACGAACGTTTAAATTATTGAGTTCTCTATATGAGATCCTTTTCTTGACTTTATCTTGATAATTCATAACTTTATTACCTCAAGTATACGCACTAGATTGAGCTTTGTATTTGGATTGTGATATCCGGTTTTTATGACTTGAGTCTACTGACTTGAACATTTCATGAGGAACTTATGAATTACATTGGGTGTATCTTACTATAAAAGCTATATTGGCATATACTTTGCATGGGTATTACATCATCTTTAATAATCAAAATGTAGTGCCCACTCCTCTTCGATATCGATCATACTATCATTTTGACTATTGTTGACTAGAGACATGGAAATTATTGTATTTTGATTAGCGAGACATTGGTAGATGGACATTATTTTTATATTTTGATTAGCATGTTGATAGATAGTATGGATTATTTTGATTTTCATTATGTTGTGACTCTTATTATGTATTATACGGACTCCTAGAGGCATGGGTAGACATTTCAGTGTTGATGATGATCTAGTGTTGTTACTTTATATATACTAACACTTTGGATTTTGACGTATCGATTATGTTTATATGATCAAAGCTAGCCTAGTTATCTCATTGATGTTGATAAAATGGTAGAATTGAAATATCTAGAGATTGTAAATATTGGTAGAATTGATTAAACTTGAAGATGATTTAGTTACGTTATATGATGATGTAAATTGATAGATGTGTATGTGTTTATTGTTTGATTTATATGATACAACCTTGAGGCCGAAGGGGTATTGTTTGATTGGTTACAGGTAATTATATCACGACAACAAGAAGGGGTTAGGAGACTAACAATGGAGGAATATTCGCAAATTCATGTTATGTGTTTTGTTGTGTTTGCTTGGAGGTCCCCATGGGAAGGGGTAACCTCATGTGTGACCAAGGGGTTTGAATGTTGTTTTAATTCCTTTATTTTTATTTGTTTAGTTGTGCATGTGATTTATTTATTGTAATGTATGCTCACTTTATTAGTGCTTAAGTAATGTGCTTTTTTAGCTGATTAATCATGCGGTTAAGTTAAATTTATATGTGACAATGTGGGCATTTAATGTGGTTGATAGTGCTTGTTATCTTATTTATTTTTATGGATTTCATTGATTTTAAGTTGTACACTCAATCTTACTTTTCAAATCTCGGATTTGGTCTTTGGAACCACTTTTGGAGGCTTTTAGGACAAATTAGGCTTGTCTGTGCATCTTAAACTCACCCACAAACTATACCTATGATGTGAGGGGTTAAATTTATCCCTCATTATGTATTTTAGGGTGAAAAAGTGGTGAGTAATTGTACTTTCTTACAAACTATTTTATTGTATCCTTTGAAAGTATGGGTGGATGTTTGTGTTTGTAAGAGGAACTTGTCATACCCTCACCAACCTATTGATTAGCCTTAGTCTTTGTGTTTGACCAGGTGAGGTTGATTTGAGGAGAAGTGATGTGGCATCCTACATGCAACCACATCACCCTCCTCTCTTCTTTTTCTATTTATGTGACTAATTTTGATGTTTTGGGGTTACTCGGTTTTATTTCACAATTGCATATTTTTGAATTTGACTAGGACTTCTTGTTTGGGAGCTTGAATTTTGGATAGAGCTTGGATTGGAAGAGATTGAAGTTTTTTCTTAAATAATTTGGAAGATATAATAGTAAGGTAGGGTCTACACCATTGTATTATTGATTTATTGTGCGTTGTTTGTAAATTGGATGCATGTGGTTGAATTGTATGGGATTGGGTAGATTTTTTCCCTAAGTAAGGTGTTGGGAGAGGGAAGGGGAGTCATTATTTTTGATGTAAAAATGAGTACGTGAGGATTATTGTGGAGGGATGGTGGGAGAGGTACTCCACCTATGTGGAGGTAAAAGGGATTATATCATTTTACATTTTGCAAGGGAGAGATAAGGATTTATTTGTGATTGTGAATGTGAGCTTGTTGGTCTTGGGTGGACCCTATTCCCACTTGGGAGACATAAGGAGATGACTCTATGTTTTGTCTCCTTGGGCTTATTTTGGAAGCCCTTGTGTTTCTTGGAAAAATTGTAAATGGATTCTTGTTATTGTAATCTTGAATGTATGTGCAAGTGTAGTTTGTTTGTTTGTTGTGTTGTGGAAACCTTTGTGAAGTTTCCATGGTTTCTTAATGTCCCTAATTTGTCTATTGTTGGGGCTCGGGGGCTAATGAAGAGGGTGGCTTCTCCTTCTCATTGTAAATAGGTTGGGAGGAGAGTGTTTCCTACTCCCCTTTCCTTGTTATAGTGATTTGGAGAAAAAGGAGAAATGTTATGGAATTGCAAGTTGATTAAGAGATGAATCCATTTGTATTTGAGACCAAAGAAAGAATCATATTGTTGTAAATGTTATGATGTTGTTTCCAACTTTGAGTGGAAGGCTTTTGTAACTTGTATTTTAAAGCGAGTTCTTATAAATTGATTTTCAAACTAGGTATTTCCATGGTTGAAAGAAGAAATTGTAAGTTGTATCAAAATGGAATTCTTTTAAATGAAAATTTTAAATCCATGTATTATATTATTTGAAAGAAGGAATTTTGGAGATGTATTATAATGGAAATGTATCTCTTTTCAAATATGGAATTTAATCAAAAGTTTGCATTATGTCTTCATTAAAAAAAAAATTCTTGCATTAGAGATATATGTTGTTTCCCTTGTGAAGTATTCTTGACAATCTTGGTTGTAAAATAAAAAGGGACTTACGTTTGAGTTATGTTATACTTTTCATCCTCTTCAAAAAAAGTAGGTGAAATGGTAGTATATTAGTATGGTTGTTTGATTTTTCTACAACATTGCAAAACCAACAAAGCAAATATTTAGTTCATTGTTAATAAAAAAGGATTCCCCTCTACTTTGTAGTTGTTTTAAATGAAAGGAATGATAAAACCAACAACCTTGCATATATGAATATTTATAAATGATATAAACTCATGTGCCCTTATACAATTAGTTAAACGAATGGACCTTAGTTGCACAAAAGGTTGCTTATGAATAAATCAAAAATAAAATAATCTAATACATATATACATATATACATATATATATATATGAATAAAAGAAAAGAAAATAAAACACAAAATATATATATTAAGGAATCCATATGCAAATCGAGTTAGGGTTGGTTGTTTTAAAACAAACTATATATATATATATATATATATATATATATATATATATATATATATATATATATATATATATATATATATATATATATATATATATATATATATATATTTGTTCATAGTAATGAAGGTGTGTATGGGCGACGACCATCTATTTAATTAAAACAAATACAATGGTGTGGGGCATCACCCCCACCCCAATATTTTTTTAAATAGTAGGATGGGGGTGGGGTGGCGCCGCCCACGCACCCCCACCCCTTGAAATATAAACCCATACTCTATTCACAATGACCCACCCTTTTCTAAACCCGCGGAAACATATTTTCTATAGACCCTGGTAGATATAACACACACACACACACACACACACACACACACACACACACATTACTAATGAAAAATTAGAAATCTTAATAGGCAATAAAATAATAAAATGGAGAGAAAATGGTGTGAGGGTTTCCTCCCATTTGCAAATCTATATCTAAAATAAAACCTCCTTGGTTTTCCCTCAAGCTTTCATAGCTTCCATCCTCCTTTCCCAAACCTCTAAAAAAGGTTGTATATGAAAAGAGATTAGGGAAAAGGAAAGAATAAAAGAATCCCATAAGGATTTTTAGGGCTTGTTGGGTCAAACCTAGATCTAAGGGCCCTAATAGATCTAATCCAATGGTTGAGAATTGTCCCTACAATTTTAAGTGGATGACATTTTTATGGGAATGGGTTATTAATAAAAGGTATGGGTAATAAGTGAATGGGGCCACTTAGTGTGTTAGGATAAGTTGCACTCCTTGACTATATATAAATAAATAATTAAATGAGAATTGACAATAGGGATCTATTTAAATAAATGATATTGTGCATGGGTAACTAGATAATGTTTTAAAGGATTAAATTATTTAGAATTAAAATGTATAATTAAATAAATTTATGAGGGAATGGATGTTAGGTCTAAACTAACTTAGGAGGATATTTAAATGGGTAAAATAACGAGATTGACCTAGTTAATAGAATTAATGGAAACCCTAGAAGAGGATTCAGATTACGAAATGCTTTTTGATTAAATTAATAATGTTGAATTATTAATTTAATTCCAATTACCTCATTAACATGTGGAGTTAACTAATCATAATTAAATTGTCTTGACTTGGTAACCATTTAAAAATATATATATGTAATTTTAACTAATTAATTAATGGGGATTGACGTGGTTTTAGTGCATCAAATTTGTAGGCATTACCCAAAAGTTACTACCAATTTTGGACCATATTACTAATGTATTAAGTCTATTTTTGTATCTATGAGTGTATTCAAAATTAATTTTTATATAATTAGAATTCTATAGGTTCCACTTTTGATCACATTTGAAACTATCTTACAAGATGTTTAAGATTTCAAATCCAATACTCTTTTTTGACCTTTTTCATCGACCTTAGCATGTAACATCTCTCATTGAACTTGCAGTCCTTATCACCATTTGGTTATCACATTTTTGAAAATGGGGATGAATCGCTAAGTGGACTAGATTGTTTCGTAGGCAACCAATAATTATGAGGCACCTCAATATAAATAGTTTTCTTATTGTTAGTAATTTTGAGATCCCGACATTAAAATAATTTACCTAAAGACTTAATATTAATTGACCCATTTATTTATATTATTTTATAGTAACATAAATTTCATTCATATAAAAAAAAAAGTACTATTATAAATTTGAAAGTTAAAACAATGACATATTTCTAACCTCATATAATTTTGTTAATCTTATTACCCATTATTTGGTATAACACTAGATTATGCATGTTTGTAATTTTTTTGAAAAAATAATCATGTATTTTTCATGATGTCTTTGGTGTATCCCCTAGAGGTGGGCCTAATTGAATAAAAACTATTTAATTCTCTACTCATTAATTTTTGGCATAAACATATATTATTTTTATGGAGGAACTGGTAGGTTTGGTTCATATACCACTCTTCTAAAATTGTTGGGAGCTACATAAGAATTTCTATTGCTTTGATAAAAAAATGGTGCTTTGTTCAATTTTGAGTCTCATCACCTATTTGATATTGGTAAATCAAACTTGCAAGTAACATTGTATAAAATATTGTATTTGTTGCATTTTGAACACCTCTTACAATTAATTCTCTCCATCCATGGAATATTTCACATCCTTCTATGATATTTTTATATGTTGGGTTTATTCCTATTATATAACTTTTTTATTCTAAATTCATAATTTATTATGATCTTGATGTTTTGAAATAAAAGAATGTAAGAAAATTTTAATTATTTATTTGATAATTTTTTTGTGAGAAAGAAATCCTCTCAAATTATTTCCTAAGGCAATCCTAACCTTTAATCGCCTCTCGAATGTCCACATCATGTTCTCAATCACAACTCACATTCTCTTGATCTTGATGTATCTAATCATTAAATGAAAACCTTATCCACTCCTCAAATATATTTTCACCTTGCCATAACCTCTACATAGTGCTATAGGTAAGAATGCATCTCACACTTCTTTGATCTCCACCTCATAATCTTGAATTACTTATATTTTCAACTTCATTTCTTCTAAATAATTCAATGTAATGCCCACAATTTCAACGCCAAAGTACAACACAAAACTTTGTGGATTATTTTTTTATTATTTTTTCATTGCTCATAACACGACACACCACATGGGCTAAAATAGAAAAATTAAACATCACATAAGCATGGACCCACATAGACAATATGATAACATAGGGTATACATCAATGTCTTGCTCAAATGATGTAAACTAAGACAATGACCCAAATACAAGTAAAACACATAGGATAGGCATACTCAACAACATGCCCTTTTTATGGTTTATATATTTACTACATTTATTTTCCATTATATAACATTATAAGTTTCTAGTGAATTAAACTGGTAAGGGTGTAAAATTTCATTTTTCTAAAACTTCAAATACTTTATTTTCTATAGCATTAGCCTTTAAAAGAGGATGCACTATTTGTTCCTTTATCAATTTCCATTAATTATCCACAACTTATTTTTTAATTAAATTAATTTTAAACACCTATGAGCCTCCCAATATTGATTCTTTCATTAAAGGTTTGTTTCTCAAAATATTTTTAATTGACGTTAAATTTTATCCTCATTATGAAAAGGAACTAACAAGATGTTAATGTTCTATTTTTCAAGACGTATATTCGATGTTTAAATTTTTCCTTTTCTAGACAAGGGGAACTATCATGAGGAACAAGAATTAATTCTAAGGATTCAATGGTGATTGATATTTAAGATATATCTTCCCATAACATCCTTCCATCATAGTACCCTATTTTTCCTATTACGGTTTGCTATAGTTCAAAAGTTAGTTTAAGTTGATTTAACATTTATACGTCATAATTTTTTTTTCATAAAAGAGTTTGTGTTGGCTCAAATGCTTGATTTCTCCAAGAAAATTCATATTCATTTTTTTAACAAAAATAGAATGCCTAAATCAATTATGAATACTTCAAGCATAACTTTATTTCTAAACAAGTATCTTATTTACTCTTGTTTTCCATTACTCTTACATGGTTACTTTGGACTCTTATTGGCATTGTTTTAGAACAATTGTAATTCAAATGACACATAATTTACACTTATGGATTCATGTCTACAAGGAGTGGTGACCCTATACCTAACAACTCATTTAATCACTCTTAAAAACCCAAGTATTAAAGCATATAACAAGACAACCCAACAACTATATGCTTTTCAAATTTATTCCAAGGAACTATTTAAATCGTTTAGTAAAATGCATCAATGATTCTTTCACTAATACCCTTACAAAAGGTGAAACGGTCTATTAACTTCAAAATCACTCATGGAATGGGGAAACTACACCCTACGAAAAAACACATAGTAAATTGCTACTAAGGGTCACAATAATCTAAGAGGGGCAAAGGGAGTTCAAAAAGAAAAAGTTGTAAAATTTTATGCATTTAAAAATCATTCTAAGGTAATATTTACAATAATTTGTAACAATACATCATAGATCCTTGTTCATTAGCATCATAAGAGGTCACTTGATGTATTACATTCATTTCTACTCGAGGGTTTCTACACCCTACAACAAGTAAAAATTAGAGTAATCAAATATCCCTTCCTTGCAAAGCCTTTGTGCCACTTGAGGTATTCCAAGACTACAATTTATCACTTTCATTAACACTTGGCATATAAAGGGTCTCATTACATTTAGTTAAATTACAATAGCACTCAGGGCTCTATGCACTATAGGTCGATTAAGGTGTGAAAAATATTTATCCCATTAAACCTTCATAAGGAACAAACATGCCAAATTTGTTACTAGAAAAGGTGTCATATTTATCTCCGAGGAACTAAAAATATCATTAACATGAGTTTAATGCATAGTAATCTAGTGAACTAACTCCACTTTTTTCATCAAGATCTTACGAAGGGTTAATTCAATGATAAATGTATCCCAAACTATCTTCTTAAGAATATGGTTGACCACTAGGACACCAAGGTCCAATGTGAACATTGAACTCTAACTCGTCCATGAAGATGAGTAGACCTATGACACCAAGAAGTGTTAGTCCTATTTACCCTATGAATGAAAAGGTTACTCAATTGATCTGTTGCTTCGTGGAAGGACATTTAAGTTATAGAAATGGTCTTTGAAGAATTTTCTTAAATGTAGGACAAGGAGTCTAATTGTGAGGATTAAAGTATTTCTTAAGACATTAGGGTTTTGAAAACCTAGATGTGACATGATTGAGAGAGATAATACAAAAATGTTGGATACTCACCGCTTTTATATGGTTTAAAAATGATAAGTTACTTCTAAACATTTTGATTTTATCTATGAACTACAATAACAATTACGTAGGTGATTGTTTCAATCGTCTAAACAATAAGATCCATATTAAAATTCAAATGGGATTAACACCTATGAAGTGAATGATATACTTTTTATCCATTTAAAAATTCAACTATCTTCCTCGTTTATCTACCTAACATAGTTGTTCCTACATTAATTATGTGTCACTCCTACTAGTGTTGTAAGGTTAGCTTTAACACAAGGCATATACAAACAACATAGTTTTCCATGTACAATGCTTGAAATATAAGAGTCTAAGAGGAACAATAGTCTTCAACACACTACTTTTGATAATGTAATTATCTTTAATTCAATTTTATTTAACATTCATAATTCATATCAATATACAATATATTAATGTCATTTCATTTGTTATAACATATCACACTCTTAATCCTTGTTGTTCATAGTACCGCAACCAACATTGCGTCGAGTCCTAAGATTGAGTATGGAAATACCCTACACTCAAGCATAATCCATACATTCATCATTTTCAAAATTTTCAATTCAATAAGAGAGAGAGAGAGAGGGTGACAGAGAGAGAGAGATTTCATTTCTCATGCATTCATGCTTTCACATTCGATTGCTCAATTAACATTTTGGTACTAGAGAGAGAGAGAGTAAGGATGAGAGAGAAAGTTAAGAGACATCATTTTCCATTCAAAATGTCATAACCATTTCCATTTAATGTCCATTTTAATTTTATTTCAAACCGATTAACATTTCCGAGTTCATTTACATTTTCAAATCAACCAAAGTATTAGTGTTTCTAGAGAGAGAAGAGAGTGGAGGATAAAAATCACAATAAATTTCAAAATTCATTTATACAAGATAAAATATCGAATAAAATTCTACATAGTATTGCAGTGGTATTATGAGGTCACACGCGTGGCTAAAAGTCAAACGAGACTCAAAAAGGAGATTCTAGCTAAGGTTGAGAAAACTATCCAAAACAACAAAAGTGCTTACAAGATGGGTCTCGAACACACTCATTTCAAGTTCAATCAAATATTTTGATGATTCTTACTTACTTTCTCATATATAATAATTCATCATGACTAACGTAATTCAATTATGACGAGCAGAGCTCAAGTTACAAGGGCAACTTTGGGGCCAGTTATCGTAATTGTGTCAGCAGCTCTTGTCACACAATGACCAATGGGCCCCAAAACCCACTTGTAAAATTATTTTTCGAAGGCATTTTTATTAAACTAAATGTGGGTTATGATCCTCTTATTAGCAGTCTAGAGGTAGGAGGTGTATTTTTTTGTTTTGCTCAAACTAAATGACAACTATAAGCTAGAAATCGATCATGTTTTATTAAAATGACTATGTCACCATAAATGACTGATAAGCTAAGAGGGTTTAGGAATACAACTTTCAAAAGTGTTGAATAGTTTCAAAAACTAGGTTAAGGTTCTCTAAGGTGTTCCATGTTACCAGGGGTCATGCAAAGAGTTTCTGTTTTGCGGTACGTTTGGGTGTGGTGCTCCATGCGCATAACTTTCGAGATCATTTTTTCTGTTTTAACAGTTCACCTCAAAGTAAGATTCTGTCAATTATTCGGGTTACATTCTCTGTCATTCAACATTTAATTTTAAAAAGATGGAAATGAAGAAGCGAAATTTAGTTCAAGCAAAAAAGGGAAAACCATACCTTTATACACCAAATTAGCGATCCCCGCATTTTTGAGACCGCATAACTTGCCACATTCACCAAGCACAAACAACGAGACCAAGCATGATGAGCTCCACAAAATTGAGAGTGGTGACAAAAGTGAACCAATCACATGGACACATGCACCGATGAACCAACAAAACATAAACTCATTTATATAGTGGCTTGAGAGGAATCTAGCAATATTTGTGGACATTTATCTTTAAAAATGCCCAAGGAGTTTGATTAAATGTCGTTGAGGCCTTTATAAAAACCTCATTTAGTGCCAAATATTACAGATCGCTAACTATTTCAGAAACCAATCATTGGTTTAAAGAAAACAGAGACGCAAAATCAATAGCTTCTACGCCGAAGTTTTTCTTTCGTTATGTTTATGGAGCCTATTTTCATGTTAGAGTGTGGTACACCTTCTATGTGTTACACTCGGGTATTTTTACGGCGGTCCCACTCGATTAGCGGGTTAGGGGGGTTCGGGGGTGAAGCCCCCGAAGCAAATTTTCATGGGTGGTTTATTAACCCATGGGTAATGGGTAACCGTTATGGACTATTTTTGGGCCCATGGTTTTTCGGTACCCATTGTTTTTCTACCCATGGTTTTTGCCCATTGTTTTGATACCCACGATTTTTTCCCATGGTTTTGATACCCATGGTTTTGTATCAAACTGCTTAAGCAATTGTCTATTTATATGGTCTTATGCATATGATAGATACACAAGCAAATGTATTACGAGATGTGTTTTGAATTCAGGTGTGAATTCTGTAGGGTTTGTTGAGCATAGCTACAAATGAATCTGGGTATTGTATTGAGAGAGTGGAGGCTTGTAATAAAAATCGAGCAAGTGATTCTGGTGGACGTATCCCAAATTGGGTGAACCACGTTAAATCTTGTCTCTACGTGTTGTGTTATTTATTCTACACTTTTATTTGAGATCTGTAATATTTGCTGCATATTAGTTTTGTGTTGCGATTCTGTAAGGGATTATTCCACATATTTTATCTCTTATTTCCTAATACCTTTCTAGTATAGAGGTACATGATGTGGAAGTCATTTATGGTGATTTCTTTTCCTAGCACATACGTTTCATGGAAGTGTGCCTAATGGGTGCTCCTTTCGAAAGAATGGACACATGACCATGGCACACCAGGGGATACATCTAGTTATGGTCTTCTCCATAGAGGAAGAGTGAAAGAGAAAAATATTTCCAACACATAAGTGGGATAACAGGAATGGCATTTTTTGTCTTTATATATTACAAGTACACATAACGAAAGATAAAGAGTAGAAGCCTAGAGAGAAGGGTAAAGTAAATGTAGCATTAACATTTAGATGTAAAAGAAGCTAAATAAATCCAAAGCAAGATGTTATACCCGATTAAAGCGCCCTCAAACCTATATATTTTTTTTCCCATCTCGTAAACAACAACAAAATATTATTAGAAGTAGTATTCTTTCTTCTCATATGAAATTGCAACCACTTTGAATGCAGATACATATTCACATCAATAAATTTGTGTATAGGAATACAAGGATATTTTGGGTTCTGCATGTAGGATTGATTTAACCCATAATGGTACTAATTTTAGGATGGTATTGGAGAGATCTCCATTTAAAATTGTCCCCTGTCACGTTCTGATATTTAATTATGGTGTACAAAGATTTCTTTTGTTGCAACTATCCAATTATTGCTAAATTTACAATGTTAACTTGGGTTTCCATGTGGTTGATGCCTATGGATCTTAAACAAAGTGTTTGTATTACTCTGTAAGGAAATGATGTGTCTGAAAGGCCATCTAGGATGTGTCGTTCACCATATTCTGATGAAGCTATAAAATCGGGAAGAAATTTCTTGGGAGGTGAGAGCACAACTTGAGGGGAGAGGGACATCAAAAATGATAGTGGAGTAAAAATTTGCA
Source organism: Taxus wallichiana var. yunnanensis (assembly GCA_018340775.1). NCBI lineage: Eukaryota > Viridiplantae > Streptophyta > Pinopsida > Cupressales > Taxaceae > Taxus > Taxus wallichiana. The sequence goes on from CM031241.1 coordinate 172,452,409, forward strand.
CCTATCAATTGCATTTTGTGGAAAGTGGGGCAATACAACCTCCCTTTATAAGAGCATCATCCTCGATGCGACATAATGCCAAGGGTATCAAAAGGAAAAAAATAATTATGGAAATTTAATGATGACAAGCTTTGTTTAGGGATAAGATCTTTGTCGTTAGAACACGACCATAATGAAGTCAAAAAGGTTTTACAATATCTTAATTTTTAATGCTTTGTGAAGATTGGTAATTTTGGTTTACATTATTACTTAGTTAATATGTCTCCTTTAAAGTATTACCAAATTTCAAGCTCTTTATATTCAATATTTAAGATTTCAATTGTCTTATGTTTTTGGGTGCCCAATAGTAATTGGCCTCAAGATGTCACATAAAACTCAACACAACACAAACAACCCATAAGACATCTTGCTACATACTTTCATGATCTGTATCACATCATAAGACCTCTAATTCCACCATGGAAAGACAACAAGTAGTCCATATAATGAAGAATTTCCAACAATTATGTCATTGGCATAAATCTAATAAACACATGTGACTGAAAAATAGAATCATCACGTTGATACATATAAAAATGGTATCACATGACCCAAATACCATGACAGTACCTACATAGTGCCAAGACCATATCCAATAGTACATAGTAACCAAGAGGAGTTTCAAACCTCAATCATAACAATGCCTAACAAGACTCACAAGAGTACACATAACTCATAACACCAACTCCACACATCACAAAACATCACGAAACAACTCCATATATCTCCCAAAGCATCAAAAATTAACTCCATATACCTCCCAAAGAGAAATAATCATAGTGCCAAAACCAAGCCGGGTCACTCAACCATAGAGCCCCATCACCTGATTTCTCCATATCGGGTCACTCAACCATAAAGCCCCATCAAGAATATCGGGTCACTCAACCATAGATACCTATCAATAATATTGTGTCACTCAACCATAGATCCCCATAAAGAATATCGGGTCACTCAACCATAGATCCCCATCTCCTTTCTCCATTTAATGAGGTTGGGTCACCCTATGGCCCTAGGCACATAGAGCCTCGTCACCCCCACCCAAGTGGTGTAGTAACCTATAGTTCAAAAAATACATGACTTTATGACCCCTTGGGACATACCCCCATAAAAGGAAGTGGGTCCATAGGTCCAACCACTCCATGGTGAATCCGTGAACCTATTAAAACAAATTACGACATTAGAACCAACATATAACAATCTGCATTCAAGTTCAAGTGGAAAAAATACCAAGCCTTGGGCTAGGCTATATAAAAAATATTTAAACTTGAAAATAAAATTTAAAACTAAGAAAAACAAATGGCTAAATAGCCATAGTTAGTGCAAAAATCTGCATGTTAGTGTAACAACCAAATAAAATGCCCAAAATTGCAACAACTCAACCAAAAGTTAAATAGAAAAATTTTCTAGTTCTAGAGAAGGAAGAAAAAGTTAAATTTATGAATAAAATATGTATAAATAAATGAAACATCATTACAATACTATGTGGCCTTATATGGCCACCAAAGGGGTACTCATTGAGTTGCTGACACTCGATATTGAGCCTCAACTCGTAAAAAACATATCAAATAATATAATTGTCATCATATCTGCCTAAATCATCCCTCCATACTCCCACAAGGCTCAACATAGTCTCAACATAGTCTGAGAGGGGGTGTATAGGTTGTCATTCACTGAGCCTAAGGTGTTTGTGAAACACAATATACATGGTGGCCATGCATACCAAATGAACAAAAGTGGGTTTTCAATCTATGTAAGACTCCACTCCCTATCTCGTACTGGATCGAGTGACTGGTCAATGATACACCAATGCTAAGGTACACATAGGTCATATATACGAAAACCATATAGGGAGAGAGAAAAGGTACATGTTGCCATCTATTGAGCCTAAGGTGTCACGAAACATAATATATATGATTCCCATTGGGAAATGTGTCATATATACCAAATAAATAGAGGTGGATTTTAGTCTATGTAAGAATCCACCTCCTATCTCATACTTGTCTCGAGTGATTGGTCAACGGTACTCATTTCCTCTCTCTAAACATACACTTTTTACCAATTTCTTCCCTTAGGGTTGGTTAGTGTAAGGTTCACAACATAACACATAACTACATTACTAACACATGATGGTGATTCACACACATTAACCATAATGTCTTTACATGGTATATATATAGGGTATAACACAATCATTAATTTCACGGGTTACAATACATCACGTTTCCACATAATACACCCAAAGTGAAAGTACTATATAATAGGGTCATACGATCACCATATGCCCCTAATTCATGACATGAACCATCACATATTACATGAATTATATGTATGATGAACACAATGACTAACATTACAACATATATTCAATTGTAATACAACATGGTGACACACATGATTCATCACAACACAATGTTGGCGACATCATGATATAATCCAATTCACTATACACCAATTTTGTCATGCAACACATCAACACACCTTCATATCACATAATAACAAAACACTCCAACACTCCACAATCCAAAATAACATTATTTTCACACACAACAAGGCGACACATCACACGTGAACTCCTCATTAATCCAAAAAGAGAGTGAATACTCTCATCACAAGCACATCAACATGATAACAAATACACACTAAGTGACATTCACAATTACAACATTTTTCACTCATCCCATCTCCACCACCACCATGAAAGATCATCATAACTCCAATCCATCCCAAAGGTTCAATAACATTAACCTCACTCTGATACCATATGTAATGCCCACAATTTCAACACCAAAGTACAACAAAAAAATTGTGGATTTTTTTTTTTTCATTTCTCATAACACGACACCACATGGGCTCAAATAGAAAAATTCAACATCACATAAGACACTTACATAAGCATGGACCCACATAGACAACATGATAACATAGGGTACACATCAATGTCTTACTCAAATGACGTAAACCAAGACAATGACCCAACTACGGTAAGACACACAAGATAGGCATACTCCACAACATGGCCTTTTTATGGTTTACATATTTATTACATTTAGTTTTCCATTATATAACCTTATAGGTTTCTAGTGAATTAAACTGGTAAGGGTGTAAAATTTCCTTTTCTAAAACTTCAAATACTTTATTTTCATATAGCATTAGCCTTTAAAAAGAGGATGCATTGTTGGTTCCTTTCTCAATTTCCATTAATTATCCACAACTCATTTGTTAATCAAATCATTTTAACTACCTACATGAGCCTCCCAATATTGATTCTTATTTAAAGGTTTGTTTCTCAAAATATGTTTAATTGACATTAAATTTTATCCTCATTACAAAAAGGAACTAATAAGATGTTAAGGTTATGCTTTTTTCAAGACGTATATTCGATGTTTAAATTTTACCTTTTCTAGACAAGGGGAACTATCGTGAGGTCAAGGAAGGAATTCTTAGGATTTAAGGGTGATTTAGATTCAAATATACCTCTTCCCATAAACATCCTTCCATCATAGTACCCTATTTTTCCTGTTACAGTTTGCTATAGTTCAACAATTAGTTTAAGTCAATTTAACATTTACATGTCATAAATTTTTTTTGTCATAAAAGAGTTTGTGTTGGCTCAAATGCTTGATTTCTCCAAGGACAATTCATATTCCTTTTTTTTTTTTAAAAAAAAGAGAATGCCTAAATCAATTATGAATACTTCAAGCATAACTTTATTTCTAAACAAGTATCTTATTTACTCTTGTTTTCCATTACTCTTACATGGTTACTTTGGACTCTTATTGGCATTGTTTTAGAACAATTGTAATTCAAATGACACATAATTTACACTTAGGGATTCATGAATAAAGGAGTGGTGACCCTATACCTAAAAACTCATTTCATCACTCTTAAAAACCCAAGTATTAAAACATATAACAAGACAACCCAACAACTATATATTTTCAAATTTCTTCCAAGGAACTATTTAAATCATTTAGTAAAATGCATCAACAATTCTTTCACCAATACCCTTAAGAGAGGCTGCATGATCTATTAACTTCAAAATAAATCATGGATGGGGGAAACTACACCCTACGAGAAAACACATGGTAATCTGCTACTAAGGGTCACAATTATCTAAGAGGGACAAAGGGAGTTCAAAAGCAAAAGTTATAAAATTTTTGTGTTTCAAAATCCTTCTAAGGTAATATTTACAATCATTGGTAACAATACATCATAGCTCCTTGTTCATTAGCATCATAAGAGGTCACTCGATGTATTACATTCATTTCTACTCGAGGGTTTCTACACCCTACCACAAGTCAAAATTAGAGTAATCAAATATCCCTTCCTTGCAAAGCCTTCGTGCCACTTGAGGTATTCCAAGACTATAATTTCTCACTTTCATTTAACACTTAGCTTATAAATTCTAAGGTTTATTTTAACCAATTGCAGGTTCTATGCTTGACTATAGGCCATTTAAGGTGTGAAAACATATTTATCCCATTAAACCTTTGTAAGGGACAAAGGTGTAAATTTGTTACTAGCCAAGGTGACATATTTATCTGTGAGGAACTAAAGATATCATTAACATGAGTTTAATACATAGTACACTAGTGCACTAACTCCACTTGTGTCATTAGGATCTTACGAAGGGTTCATTCAATGATAAAGGTATCCCAAACTATCTTCTTAAGAATATGGTTGACCACTAGGACACCAAGGTCCAACGTGAACATTGAACTCTAACTCATCCATGAAGATGAGTAGACCTATGACACCAAGAAGTGTTAGTCCTATTTACCCTATGAATGACAAGGTTACTCAACTGATCTATTGCTTCATGCAAGGACACTTAAGTTATAGAAATGGTCTTTGAAGAATTTTCTTAAGTGTAGGACAAGAAGTCTAATTGTGAGGATTAAAGTATTTCTTAAGACATTAGGGTTTTGCAAACCTAGATGTGACATGATTGAGAGGGAGAGTATGAAAAAGGTTGAATAATCATTTATATTTATAAATGATCTAAACCATGAGATCCATATTTAAATTCAAATGAGTCATATTTAAAAACTTATGCTATGAAGTGAATGGTATGATTTTTACCCATTTACATAATTCAACTATCTTCCTTGTTTATCTAGCTAACATAGTTGTTCATGCATACATTATGTGAAACTAATACTAGTGTTGTAAGGTTAGCTTTAACACAAGGCAAAATACAAAAACATAATTTTCCATGTACAATGCTTGAAATATAAGAGTCCAAAAGGAACAATAGTCTTCAACACACTTCTTTTGATAATGTAATTCTCTTTAATTCACTTTCATTTAAATTTCGTAATTCATATCAGTATACAATCTCTAAATGTCATCTCAATGATTACAACATATCACACTCTTAATCCTTTTTTCAGAGTACCTGCAACCAACATTGCATCTAGTCCTAGGACTAAGTATGGAAATCCCCTACACTCAAGCATAAATCCACACATTCATCATTTTTAACATTTTAAATTAAATATGAGAGGGAGGGAGAGAAGGAGAGAGAGAAGAAGACAAAGTTCATTTCTCATGCATTCACGCTTTCACATTCATTTTACACTTAACGTTTTGGTACTAGAGAGAGAGAGAGAGTAAGGATGAGAGAGAAAGTTAAGAGACATATTATTTTCCATTCACAATGTCACAACCATTTGTGTTTCATGTCCATTTTCATTTCATTTCAAACCAATTTACATTTCCCAATTCATTTACATTTTCAAATCAACCAAAGTATCATAGTCATTTCTAGAGAGAGAAGAAGGTGGAGAGAGAAAATCACCATACATTTCAAAATTCATTTATACAAGATAAAAATCGAATAAAATTATACATAGCATTGCAATGGTATTACGAGGTCACACACATGGCTAGAAGTCAAATGAGACTCAAAAATGAGATTCTAGCTAAGGTTAAGAAAATTGTCCAAAACAACAAAAATGCTTACAAGATGTGTCTCGAATGCACTCGTTTCAATTTCAATAAAAAAATTTGTGATTCCTAATTACTCCCCCATATATAGAGAATTCAACGTGACTGATGGAAGTTGATTACGAGCAGAGCTCAAGTTACAAGGGCAACTCGGGGCTAGTTATCATAAGTGCGTCAACAACTCTTTTCACACAACGACCAGTGGGCCCCAAAACCACTTGTAAAATTAGTTTCCAAAGGAATTTTCATTAAAATGAAGGTGGGTTACAATCCTCTTGATAGTATTCTAGAGGTAGGAGGTAGTGGTTTTCAGTTTCGCTCAAACTCAAACTAAGTGACAACCGTAAGCCGAAACCGATCATGTTTTACTAAAACAACCATATCACCATAAGTGACCGATAAACTAAGAGGGTTTAGGAATACGACTTGAAAAAATGTTAAATAGTTTCAAACAACCTAGTTAAGGTTACCTAAGGTGTTCCATGTTACCAGGGGTCATGCAAAGAGATTCGGTTTTGCGATACGTTTGGGTGTGGCACTCCATGCACATGACTTTCGAGATCATTTTTATTTTGTTTTAACAGTTTCACGCAAAGTAAGATTTTGTCAATTATTTGGGTTACATTCTCTATCATTCAACATTTAATTTTAAAAAGTTGGAAATGATGAAGCGAAATTTAGTGCAAGCGAAAAGGGGAAAACCATATCTTTTTATGCCAAACTCGCGATCCCCACATTCGACGAGACCACATAACTTGCCACATTCACTTAGCGCAAACCATGAGACCAAACATGATGAGCTCCAAAAATATGACAACTAGCCATGATGTCACCAAAGTCACAGGATGAGAGTGGTGACAAAAGTGAACTAATCACATGGACACATGCACCCGACGAACCAACAAAACACAAACTCATTTTGATACAGGCTTGGAGGAAGCTAGAAATATTTGTGGACTTTTAGCTTTAAAACTACCCGAGGAATTTGCTTAAATTTCTTTGAGGCCTTTATAACAACCTCATTTAGTGCTAAATATTACAATGTAAACTATTTTAAACCGATCCCTGGTTTAAAGAAAATAGAGACGCAGAAATCGATACCTCCCAATGCTGAGTTTTCCTTACTAGTATAGAGGTATGTGATGCCGAAGTCATTCGATGAGATATTTTCTTAGAACATACTTGTTTTGGATGCTATGCCCAATGGTTTCTCCTTTTAGAATGAACACGTGACCGTGGTACAACAAGGGATACATCTAGTTGTGGCATTCTCCATAGAGGAGGGTGAAAGAGACAAATCTTTCGACACTTATGTGGGATAGTAGGAATGGCATTTTCTATCTTTATCTATATTATAACTACGAGAATGAAAGATAAAAAGAGTAGAAGCCTATAGAAAAGGGTAAAGTAAATGTAGCATTAGCATTTAGACGTAGAAGAAGCCAAATATATCTAGCAAGATGTTATACCCTATTCAGAGCGCCCCCAATCCTCATTCTTCTTCTTCTCTTTTGAAAACAACATCAAAACAAAAGTATCGTAGTTTTCTTTCTTCTCATAGGAAATTGCATCTACTTTGAAAAAGAGATACATATTCACATCAATCAATTTGTGTATAACAATACGAGGATATTTTGGGTTTTGCATGCAAGATTCACGTAACCCATAATGGTACTGATTTTAGGATGGTATTGGAGAGATATCCATTTTAAAAATTCCCTTGTCACACTTGTGATATTTAATTATGGCGTACAATTATTTATTTCACTACAACCGTCCAATTCTTGGTAAATTTACAATGTTAACTTGGGTTTCCCTAAGGTTGACGCCTCGGATCTTTTACATTATCTTTGTAAGGAAATGACAGTCTAAAAGGCCTCTAGGATGTGTCATTCTCCATGTTCTGCTGAAGCTATAAAAGATGGAAAAAAATTCTTGGGAGGTGAGAGCACGACTTGAGGGAGAGGGATGCTTCGACAATGATAGTGGAGTACAACTTTGCAGAATCACAATTGCATTACATGGAAAGTGGAGCACTACATTTAGCTTTGTGTATTCTAACACCTCTTGTACTATGATATGTATCTCTGCTCATTGGCATAAAAACATCTACTTGATGAACTTTAATGTGGTCATTTCACATCTAGCTAAGCTAATTCACCTCACATTTTTGCATAGGTGATTTGATAAATTCAATTTAGGATTGGGCCTCAACAATTCATTTATGATGGTGTCTATACCATCTTCTCCATTTATATAGATTCTACATGGATGGTCCCTTAATTTTCACCTCCTTTCTTCCTAAAATCATGCTTTCAGATTTCCCTCTCACATGAACTCAATCTATTACATTACTATAGTTCGATTGCACTAGTCGATCACGAGCTTTCCAACACTACATGGTTGCTTCATAGGTTTTTGCATCTATTTCTAGCCATAGGATTTTGTACATACACATGTTTGTTCCATAAATATCCAAATGGTTCTCATAATATGACTCACCCACGAGTTCCAACACCGAACTATCTATCACAATAGAGTATATCCAACACCCAAAAGCTAGTAGGCCCCATCTCTCTCGAATAATAATCAAAATATAATGATATTTAGTACCTTTGTATTGATTTAATGATTGGGGAGAGTGTGGGACCCTCCAAACTTGTGAGTTATAGTTATGGAGATATGATGAAAATGTTTGGATGATCAATGCTCAGATTTGACTCGTTGCTTGAGACATTGTGTTAGACTTTACATGTGAATCTCCTCATAATGTATTCTATCCAAATTCACCATATGCATAATGTTTAATGAAGTGATTATCTTGCCCATACATTTTAATTTTTGATGATGTGGCTCGTGAGATCCTTTAATCTAGTTAAATTAGTTTAATGACATATCTGTTGAATACCAATCCTTACCCTCGGGCCTCAACTACCTCTCTAGGAAACATATGGATCATTGGATGTATAACCTATTTGATATAATTCCCTCGTGATGTTACCATCTATAACATATAATTAATGGCCCACTCCGTCCACATAGGATATTTCTGAAAGTATGTAAGTCAACAAAAAAGGAGGCAATGAATATCATCATTTTCTTAAAGACCACACACTCTACGATCATATCAAAAACTATGTTGTTTCTACCATCCATTGAACCCATGTCGACACGAGTTAAGCCTATAAATATTTCATTCTTATGTAAAATACATATAAGATGACAAATGTTGGAGTGAACGAGATCTCACGAAGATAGTAAATTCCTATGCATTATGTAACACCCACTATTTCGAGACACACAAGACAACATAGCAAAGTACAGGATGATTTTTTTTTGACTTTTTCAAGTATAGAATGACACAACAAGTGGTCATAATGACTACAACTAACTCTTCAAACAATATGACACAATGATGACCATATTGACAACAAGGAGACATTCAACACCCATCAACGATAATTGAATTTTCTCTTTAGCAAGGCACCACCAAAAAATACCAATCCACAAATACATAGTTACAGTTCAATACACCCCACGGTGCAAGATCCTTTAAGGTTATGCATTCACTAAAAAAATATTACAAGACTTGACTTTACGATCTAGAAGATTTAGGTTTGATTCGAGCATTTCTTCTTACAAAGGTGAACTTATTTCTTTTATACTATTGACTAATTAGCTTGAGGACAAGTTTTCTGAATGAGGTTCATCTAAAGACTGGAAAAACTAGCTAAATTCACTTGAACAAAAAGGGACACCTTCCATCTCTCACAAGGTTGCTTATTCATACCCAAGCTACTGAATCTTGATTTAGACCTCCATTGCACAAGGTGATGAGCGTAAGATCCAACTAAAGTGGAGTGCCATTAAGGTTTGGAACTACAACCTCCTTGTGCAAGGATCAACAATTAACCATGCTTAAGAGAAGATTACAAAGTACTATGGCAAAGGTTAGAGTGAGAAGGTCAATTTATTTCATCATCATGATCTCTTTAGTTATTAACCATCTTTTAATGAGACTTAAGAGTTCAACTGGATTTGGGTAAAAGCTTCATTTAGCATTCTCTTGATTAAGTTTGACAAAGGATACACATGGGGTTCCCAAAATGGAAGCATTAGACTTAATGTGTTCTTATTCAAAACTCCCCTACTAACTAAGATCTAACTATATCCCCAAAAGCCAACAATGAAATTACTTTTAGAAATAATTAATGTTTCACAACAAAGAGGATAAAGTTTAATCCGTAGCTTAGGGTTAGTGAGGGTGGATTATTTTACACCGGTAGAAAACTCCTTTCTTTCCAATTAAAGACTCTTAATTTTATCTACAAAAAAACACAACTTCATTATTATCTTATTTATTTATTCATCTATGTATTCATTTTATTTTATTTTTGATTTACTTTAGAAAAGGATTGCCAACCCACTAAAAAAATACCTAGAATTGCATTGATGCCAAGACCATGGAGGGTTATTATAAAAGAAAGTTTTATGACTTGAAGGAAGAATTTACCGTTACTTATCGAGAAAACAAAACATGGGTATAACATTTCTATTCAACATGGCACACAAACCAAAGGTGTCAAAAGATTCGATTGAACTTTGGCTAAGAACAAGAAGGTAACAAAATTGGTCAAGCCACGCTACAACATTTTCATGACTGATATAATATTACAAAAAGAATACTCATAACAAGGTGATGATTGAATTTTATTCCTCACAAAAATATTTACAAGTTTAGCTACAAAAGGATAAGACAACCTTATTTCACAAATACAGAAAATCCAAGGCAAGAGGCCTTCCAAACTCCTTTACAAGCACCATTGCAAGATTTACAACACATTAGACATTCGTACAAGGAACTTCATAAATCAAACCGATGAAACCTTTACAAATATTTCCTTTATCAACACGCACAAGCCATCTACACAAGTATTAACTGAGTCAGTTCGTGAGAACTAAGCATGATAAGACTACCCATTGCAATAATAAGCTAACATTTAACAATATCATGAAAGGAACATTCTATTTCAAGAAATGATCAAAGAACAAACCACTAATCAAAATTCTTCACACGAGATAAAAGATTTTCACCAACCAACAAGAAGGAAGTCAAATATTCTAGTAAGAATGATATCTCAAATAATCAAGGCAAGACCTTATTGGTTAGGAAAAAAGGTCAAGAGTATTGAGATTTCAATCATGTAATCCTATGGATTACGTGATTGAAATCTAATACTCAATCCATCCATCTCTAAAGAAAACTTGAGAATTCAAAAACATACTAGTTACGATCATAGACGCGAAACATAACGAGGTTATTCAATCCTTCCAGGAGGGAGGTTTCATAGCAATATGGGTTCGTAACCCTAAAAAAACAATCTATAGTTTCAGTTTTAACCAAGGAGTTTACCACCTCCTCCTTACAGGATCTCTTAAAAAGTAATACTTGTTAACATAATCAAAACCACTCTTCAAATGCATTTAAAAGAGTCACAAAAATCCATTAATCTTAACAACAAACTCCATCATAATCATCAACTTATCTAAATAATATAAAGGAAAGTTAATCCCCAAATGTCATTAATAATTTTTAACAATTTTCCGACATAGGCCAACAATGTATTTAAATAAATATATTCAATTCATAACCTCATGACTATCCTCATAACGTATCACCAAAAGTCATGAGTTAACAAGAGTCCTATTTCAATAATGACTACAGTCATCCCAAACACATTTCGAATTCCAAAACCAACATAGAGGTTTGGTCATAAACTTATGACCCTTAATAATACGTTCACTAACGATCCACATAAATAAACACAATTCCATCATGAATGAAAGATAACTACACTCATCCGAATAACCCAATACTTATAAAATAATCCAAGTGCAATACCTAAATCTGAAAGATTCAGTATTCAACTTAATGGTTTCAACAAAGTATAAAACGGAACATTACTTCCCAGCCCCTTTGAGTTGTTCAAAACACCTAACCATGTTTGACGAGCTCATGGCTCCACATAAACACATCAAAGAAAGGACAATCAATCACACAACCAAACCTCTACATTCAGAGCCATCAAACCAATTCTATTTTTGTGAGAGATCTTAGCAACATAGTGTTATCAAAATTCATTCTCTGCACCCATCTATGGGCATGGTACATTTAAGTATATATAATACAACCACTCAACTGGTAAAACAGATTCTCATCCTTGGTAATGCAAAGAAAATTTCACAGATTGAAGAACTTTTCAAGATCACAAGGTTATCAATTTCGAAGTTCAGTAAAGAAGAAGGTAATCATGCTTACCTATAAGCTTATTGACAAGATAGTTACATCTATAAGTTCTTTACACTTCAACGGTCTTTAAGAGAGATTACAATTCTTAACAGTCTTCAACTATGACATCCACAACAAGAGAAAACACAGCCAATAATAAAATAGATTCACACTCAGAAGAAAACAAGTTTCAACACCCTATATCCCCATAAGGCATTATTATCTCGAGTTACAAACAACCATTTCCTTCTTTTAGATTTCAGGGATCTATTTTAGCAAAACAACGTATGCACAATCCTTGAATGGATTCACCCATTGAACCCATTCATTAACATTATTCACCATTTACCTTAATAGGCATAAATCATAAACAAAAAAAAGTCACGCAAGAACAATCCTTCCATAACTTCCTAGGCAAGTAATTCCAAAGTCTGGGGAATGCCCAGATCAAAAAAATAGATAACTTATTCATATGCAAGGGAATATAAATTCAACAACAAGAGAGAGATTTGGTATCCATGCCCTTTGGCCAGTGCCATTTCTCCATAGATCACAAAGATAATACAATCGAAACTTGGTCGCAGAGCAAGGAGGATCAAGGAAAATATATTACTTTTTACTTGTTACCTTAGTAGGTAAAGCAAAAGAGGTACCCACATTTTCAAGAGTTTGAAACCCCAAATAAAAGCCAACAAGTATTCCCACAAAGTAAAAAACAAAACAAAAGATAGGCTATCAAGGAAGGAGCTTAAATCTTGCTAAAAGAAACCCATTTTACTAGGCGAGCCACAAAAAGCAACAGATTTGCTAAAGTGGTGATAAAAGAAATATAATAATTTCAAGCCGTAAACATAGCTCCCCTTTAAGAAAATTAACAGAGTGAAAGAAATGGAATCCCTCTTTTTGAAATGCGGTCATCCAAAACTAACAATGCGTAAAAGAAAAACAAAGGGGAAACCAACACCCTCAAGGAAATAAATAAAACAGCCACAAAATCCATTTCTAGGCACCATTTCAGGGAGGAGAACCATTCATTTCATGAAATTATAAAAGGGTAGCAACAACATTACAAATTTAGACTTAATATGCCAGCAATTCTTCTCCAAAAGCAAATGTTGCTCACCCACAAGGCGTTCCATCTCTGCAAAGGGTTTTGACCCACCAATCTCATACACCCACCAATCTAGGAAGAGCAAGGCACTAAAACAAACATGGTAAGATCCCCATACTTTCTACCAACTTCCAGTAAATAACTAAAAAAATTCAAAGAGAGGAAAGGAAAATAATGCATCCAATGAGGTAATCCCATTTGGTGTAGGGCTACACATGACAAGGGCCAAGTCACTATTGAAGTGGTGAGAGGTGGTAGGTGGAGTTGAAATCTGGGCATTAATTAATAGCCCCATCAAAAATTGCCACACACAACCCCCCTTACGTATTCTAAAATCAGAAACCAAGGAAGAAAGGAACCCCTTTCTCCTACACCAACCTAGAAGATTAAAAAAAATGCATACAAACTGACATGGTGGAGGGAGCAAAACTCATACTTTCCTTTAAATTAAACGATCAAAACAACATGCAAGCATTCCTAATGACCAAGCGGGAGACAACTAGAGGTTAATGTTCGAAAGCGAACATAGATTAACGACCAACCATGGCACCATGACAGGTCATCCCTTCATCGATGCAGAATGAGGTTCAGTCTACAGGGGTGATCAAAAAATACAAAAAAACGACATAGAGATAATTAATATTAATATCGATTACAATCGAAAATAAAATAAAATAATGGTTGATCAACAAATAAATTAATAATATCATTATTATCATTATTTTTTTAAATTAATTTTAAAACTAATCTTTTTATTATTCATATTAATAATGACAGACAGTGAGCTCGACATAATTGAGAACACAATTTTCCTTTAATAGGAAAATCGCAACGACGTTGTGGGGGCCAACAACCGGAAACATCGATAATGACACAAGCATGCACAATGAAGAGGAGAATGCTAATTATTCTCTCGCAACAAGGGTGAAACCAACTAATGATCAATAGAAGAAAAACAACGCTCGATGCTTAAAGAACAAGACCACCGAAGAATGAATAGGAGTAACATCCAACAAGGCATTACACATCATCTCTTATGCACTTCTCAACTAAAATAGTTGATAATTTTCTTAGAACTTATTCATATTGTTTCATCTCGAAACAAAGGCAAAATATTTATAGAAGTTATATAACATATTATATGATCTTGTATGGAAAAGTAAATGTTTTCAATATGGTCTCAACATCTAGACAAATTTACGGGAACACAAACATATACTACGTAATACATTCACATCCCCGGCTTCCCTAATTTGGTTAGTATATTATTGACAAGCATAAATGTCATGTTTTTACACCAAAGGTGTTGGAATGCATCCTCCTTACTCGAAACTTTGGGTGAAATGGATGGGGTAGAGTGTTAGAGTTAGTGCTCCACATCAGCAAAGAACACCCAACATGGGTTTCTGTTAGAGACAATTGAACACGCTTTAGATACGGATATAGATCCAAAACTTTTCTACAGATAGCGGTTGTACACAGAGATACATCAAACCCGCAATCAAGGATCGATTTACGATAAACCAATTTAGCTTCGTCTCCTCTTCTCTTGGAATACCGTAGTTTCGCAATTACAAAGATTTTCATTATGATGTGTGGCTACGGTGTAAGGCTATGACAACCACACCTATTCCATGTCCTGGGAATGAATATATCTCATCAGGTTCTAGCTAATAATATTTTGGGTAAGGAGGCCCCAAATTTTGCCCAAGAATTGCTTGGGAACTTGATCTTACCGCATCATTCGAAGACGAAAACACGATAATCGCATAGCTTCATTTTTGCTTCAAAATCTCTACCTACACCTTGGTTATGGTTTGAATTCTAATCTTTGGCAGGCAGAATGTATCATACTCTTTGACTGCCATGCAATAGGATTACATTGAATCCTCAAAGGTTTGCTTTGCTTCTTTGAGAATTTAACTCCTTAGTCAGCATTGGACACCACATGAAATGGCCAACCAAGTTGTTGTTGGGTCTGTACTAACCTTCTCTCCTACGGTGCAAATTAAATTTGAGAACATTGTTGACTGTCATTTTTTATTATCACAAATAGGTAATGATAATCGTGGAGGATCTTGTAATTTGCTTAGTTTGTTAGGAATTTGTAGGGGTGGTTAGGAATGGACTTTTCTTAACATCTAAACTTTTGTTTAATGTTGACATTTGCCAAAAATTATTTTTAGATTTTACTAAATGCTATCATAATTATACAAATTAAGAAATAATTTTTCCATAGTGGAGTGTAGGTGCCACGTACCTATATGCATGTATGTCTTTTAGGTTGATTTGTTAGATTGTGTGGAATAAGTATCCTGCATAGTCATCTTGTGAGTTGCAGACATGAATTTGTGATGTTTTCAATGACATTTCTGATCATTGTCATTTTTGGCATTTCTTCCAATATTTGAAGGAAGAAATTTATAGTCTACCGATTACTTATGACATCAATGGATTGCAATGTCTTGTAATGACTATCTTTCTAAAATTGGACCCTTGTAGTGCATTACAATTTTCTGGTTAAGTGAACATGGAATAAGCTACAAAGAGCTTTTTCTCTTTAGTTTTCCCCGCGATTTTCTTATTGCTTATTGAGTTGAAAATATTTGAAGTTAATGGTATGCATTTGTGTTATGATTAGGGCTAAATTTCCAATTTGCATGTTGATCATTGCCATTTTCACCATTTTAATTGTAGTGCTACATTACAATTACATTGTTCTATCATATGTCTATAAAAATTTATCACTTAGTCACAATCTAATGAGGCATATTTGATAGTCTTTTATCCTTCATATGATGTAAATTATAGGTATAAGGTGACTGTTCCATGGAGGAAGGCACCATAATAATATCACCCTTTTAGAGTTTATAACTATCATGAAAATTATAAATCCCTCCTCTTTCATATTGAAAGTCATAAATGTAGGAGATGCACAGGGGTTTCATTAGCTAGGCAATATCCTAAGTACGTGGGTTCATATTGAGGCAATTAAAATCAATAAAAGTAAATTCAATATACCAAGATACAAAAGGGGGTGAAAGGGTTTAATTCATTAATATTTTGAATCGTGTATTAGGGGTAGGCTAGAGAGGTGGGAAAAAGAAAAGGGAGGTTTAATTCTAATATAATACTAAAAATTTGAACCCTAGTTTTCAAAACTAAATACTTTAAAATTGAAATTTAAGTAGTGTGGTCATAAAGAAAAATTATAATCTCTTTTTGAATAAATAAATCTCAATTAAGAGATTCTTAACCAAGAAATAATAAGATGGTACAAAACTAGGATTGAGTATGCTTTTCAACACAAGTGATATTATTTCATCATCTTAATTTTTGAACTATTTATAAATGATTAAATCTTAACATTTTTAAGGTAATTGGTAATAGGTCTTGAATGGCTTCAACTATCTTTCAAGAGAAAAAGCATATTAAAAAAATTTGTGTGATAAATATGATATATTTTTTGTTTAATATATTAGGTAGAAATAAAAGGGGTAAATAAAATTGTCATTAAAATATGGGTAAGGTACATGGAAAAAATAGGGTTTTTTTAATTCTAATAATATAATGGGAGGGGGTATTAAAAATTGAATAATTAGAGGTAAAACTAGAATTAAGGGTATTATTGAATACCCTTCAAACGAACGTGTTATACCATAATTTTACTAAGTGACCCCCGTGTAGAGATGGAATGAAAATTTGGCTTCATATAAATATTTGTATTATATGTTTTTCAGTTTGCATTGATATTAGCATTTTGAAGGTTGGCTCATTGGGTGCCCACTCATGAAGTGCTCCAACATTTTAGTACATAGTTTTTGTTTTAAATTGTGACTGTTTTTTCATGCTTTGATTGGTAAAATTGAAAATCATACTAGGTAAAGAGCTTCCATATTATATACCGTACATTTACTTTTTTGTAATTGTTTATGTTTTATTTTTAAAAATGATCATGTATACAATTGAAAGTCAGTAGCTATTAGTTGGAATTTTTTTCTTAGCAAAAATTTGTTTAGTTGAAAGAGTGCACCTTTGTGAGATTTGATTGACCTTGGTCAAGGAAGGAGCACTTGGATCTGAATAAACATAATAAGCGGATGGCTACCATTCCTATGGTGAAGGATTTTCTCATCACATTCATGTTGCCCAAGAATTATTTATGGGAGATGAGGAACAAGAAGGCCCTCTAGATCCAACATGTGACACCATTTCGACTCTGTGGGTGAATACGAAACGGCTCGTGTACTTAAGATCGTGGGACAAGATTGTCAAAATCTGGAGACCCTCTGATTTCATATGTGTTGAGTCCTTCCAAGCGCACGAAGACGTCATCAACGTGCTCCTCTCAAAGACCATTGAAATCGCTCTAGATATAAATACAGTAACTAGATTAATCAATTCTTATATAGTAAAATTAGGTAATATTAGGTTACAACTTTATCTCCATTTCGCAAGTATGATTTAACCCATAATGGTGTTTATTTTAGGATGGCTATTAGTAGTGACAACTTCGTTAAGCCATACAGCCTCCCCATAAAATTCTTTACAACCTTTTTGTATCCAAATTTTTCTCCTTTTTCGAAAGCGAAGATCACTGATTTGACATGGAGCTTAGAGACAAATAGATCATAATGTATGTCGTTTTTGTAGTGGGGGATGAGATCTAACTCGGCCCTTTGTCACTCGGGATTGTGGAGAGATGGATAGCACCTTCAAGAGGATTTGACCTATCCTCACTACTTTAGGTTGTGCCTCTTCAACAGGTGAGAGGACCCTTAGTGTAAACTTTGTTTGATGAAGGAGATGGATATATCCTTCTTTTTTACACAAATTTTATGAAGAAAACCTTGGGAAAGTATGATCAATACCCCATAATTTAACTCTCAAGAGTTGTCACTTCTTAAAGATGGGGATACTTTAAAAATAAGGCTATGGTTACTAAAAAGATTATGGGATTCTGATTGCTTCTTCATATTTTAGCAGAGAGTTTATACATTTGTGGACACACAGGAAAACAGGGAGTTTGTGATGGATTCATGGTTTTTGAATAATTTTCATGGGAGATTAAGCATGATAAAATTGGTAATACCAAATCTTTGAGAGAATTCACAACAATTGGAAAGATAAATGACATAAAGCTTTGGAATAGCTAAGATATTCCTTCAACCAAAGGTGTGCTTAAATGGAGGTCTAGATTAGAACGGTTTCACGCAATCTCCAAGAATTTAACACGAAATCTCAAGCCAAAGACTCAATAAAACATCAAATACCCCCGGTTCCTCATGCCTAAGATACACTTGAAGGATTACGAGATAATCTTAATCAACAAATGACAATGAAGTGATTTTAAATTGTTTATCTCATCATAGGATGAAATCTCTTCTTGAAATGAAATTGCAAATGCCACTAAATTATCACAGGACGAGATCCGTGTGATTGAGGGACTTAAACAAAAGATTGCAATAGGAATAAGAAAAACTACTTGCAGACATTCTGAAACAAATCAGACACAAATTGTTGTAATATTGACACAAATTAACTCGAAATTGATTAGATTCATTAGCAGGGGAAATTTCCTTCAAACAGTCTCAAAGCTTGTCAATGGCTATACACTCGCAACCAACTTGACGTGGTTGAGATCTAATACATAGGAAATTAACTGGTTTCTTAGATTAATCTCTCATGAAGATGGGCTCTCTCAAATTTTCTCTTAAGAATTCAACCCTTGACCTTTTGCAAGAGTATTCTCATTGAATTTATACATTTCACTTGCTCACTCATCCCAAATTTCCCCCCAAAAAGAAGAATATTCAAGGGACCTTTGTTTGTTACCGCTTGCCTCGTAAAGTGACATTTAATAAATTCAAATCCGAAAGCTGCTGTGGACCAATTATGAATTGATCACATTTCTCAGACCCTCGACTAATGACTAGGATTCCATGCCACAGCGTTTTGGTAGTCCTTCTAATCATTTTGATTCTATCATGCAAGAAATCCCCCTTTTAATCATTCTCCTGAGGCTCAGAAATTATATTTGACAAGTAATCCTTTTCACTCTCTAGGAAACACCTTTTTCATTTTTGTGCCTACAACCTCATCATTTCATCCATTTCCCTCTCTTTCCTCTCCAACTTTGTCCCACATCCAGCTTCTCTAGTAATTCACATTTTGCAAGTGCCCAAACAATTCCAACTTTAAAATATCGACCTTAACAATCCTTGGACTCAAAAATTAAGTTCTAAATCCATTCAATGGCACTTTGACAAAAATGACAAGGAATTTCATCAAAAATGATGAAAAACAATGCGTATTCGCATCTCTAAGAGTCTTGGAGCAAAAATGTCTTTAAAATGCACAAACTATTGATTTTTCCCTTCTATACTTTATATTATAGCCATCCACGTGTTTCCTTGGTGCAACTACAAAGGAGAAGTACAGGGGAAAGTTTCCAAACAAGCGCGGGCCTTCCATGTGCCTTGGGCCCAAGAAAAACACCTTTTGGCCTTTGAAAAGGTCTCGGTTAAAAAGGAGCTAGTGGAAGCCTCCACATGTCTCAATGGTGCACTTTGAGATGGTCCCCAAAAGTAGAGACCCAAAACAAGTGTGGGCTCACCACGTGTCTCATCCATCGAGTTGTTAAAAATTTGAAGGATCAACAGAAGGCACCATGTGTCTAGGGTCCGAGATAATTTTCTTTGGCCGTTGAAAAGTCCAAGCAAGGGCAGAGTGAGCGGAAGCCTCCAAGTTTCCTCCTAGTGCTTCTTCAAAATAAAATTTTGGGGCTGATCCCCAAACAGGCGCGGTCCCTCCGCATATCCGTGGATCTGCCAAAATGACACCGAACGCATGAAAAAATGTCTAAGTTTGGGCAAGGCAATGAAACCTCCATGTGTTTCCCGGTGCAACTCAAGGTAAAACCAAAAGGTGAATTTTCAGATGAGCGTCGACCCTCCATGTGCAAATTTTTGAGTTGAATTGGGCCTTAGAGTTTCAAAGTGCCTCGCTAAGATGCATGTAACCATAAAGGGCCACTATTCCATGTATGCAGAGATATAAATTTGACTAGGAAAATACACCCATCAAACCGTAAAATACAATAAAATCACCATTTGTGCCTAGAAATGAATCCTTCTTCAAGGACAAAGAATTTGGAAATGATATAAGGCCCAAATTTTTCTTCCAAGCTGCATCTAATCACGTTTCCACATATATTGGGACAAAATTGACAGGGAAAACAAAACATGACTGCAGAGAAAAATGGAAGGAAAAAAACCCAATTTTATGCCCAAGTTACAAATTCTTTCACATGGACAGAGGAACGGAAAAAAAATTCTGGACTTAAAGTGATCCTCGACCAAAGGAAGGGACTGATCATGGCAACCAAATGGAGGACAAAGTTTTCATGCATTAATACGGGGAGATAGAAAAGACGACAAAGCCCGCAAACGAAGAATTTCAAGGACAAACAGGGTGAGACCAAATTGAGCACCAACACAACCCATTTCACCCATGTCCTCTCGCCGCACACCTCTCCCTTCTTTGACCTTTTGCAAGGATTTTTCCAATAAAATATGATTCTTTTTATAATAGTTTTTATATTGTCTTTATGTATTTTTTTAGTTTTAATTTGATTTAATTTAATTTAATTTGTATGATTTTAAAAGAAACAAATTATTTTCTATATCTTAAAATTAAGAAATTAAGAGTTTTGTATTTAATTTATATATTAAATTATTAAGATGTATAAAATTTGTTAAATTTATTTAAAATATTTTATTGAAACTATATAGCTTTTATCCATACAAATTCATCAATGGACAAAATATTACTTGAAAACTTCATATACTTTCAATTTGTTAAATTCTCAATATTTTGAAAATGTTTGAGAAAGTGTGTCATTGTGTATAACCATTAGATACTTTTTTTTCATAGTTCACCTAATTAATCTTTTAGCACTCAAAATAGAACCTATATGAAATACACTAAACATTAATATATGGATATAAATTTAGGTGGTAAATTGATTATTACGATAGTTTTCATGCACCCCTTCTACGACCCTTTTGCAAGGATTTTCTTAATTTGTTTCTTTATTACAAACACTATTGTCTTTTATTTTTAATCGTAATAAAGAATTAGTATCATTGTCGACATAGTTTTTATGACTTCCAAATCTCATGGCCACCTCTCCGCAATAATTTAGGATCTAAAATCTATCAGACAAAATAGATTTCGATCTGTAGCTCTTATTTATTGCTTATTTTTGGTAGAATGTTAGAGTGAGTAGGCATCCGAGTTTAATATTGGAAGAAGATGTGTGTGTAGGTGTGAGTGAGTTATGAAATAATGAAATCAAACATCAAGCAATGCCACCAGATTATCTAGACACTTTTGAAGAGTTTTTGGTTATCCGTAGGTGGCAATGGGAATGTATAGGTTTCCATCTCCTATTTTCAAACCCATGTGTCCATTCCCAACAACCTCACTATTCCACTTTCAAAAACCTCTTCTCAGACGCTCACTTTTGTAACCTTCGATGACCTGGATGATTGAAAGAGGACATGGTATGCACATAAAAAGATTTGTCTCTTTTCAATGCATTAACAATCGATAAAGCTAAAAACATTTCCAAATGCAAGCATTAGTAAACATGCCTTTCATTCATAAATGAAAAGAGATGTTCATGTGTTCTCACTTCTCCTCCCTCAATATTCTTCTTTTTCGCCTCTACTCACAAGTTTATTTCGTAGTGCCCACTTCCCTTCGACACTTTTTATTATTGATTTCGATACTGTCGACTATACTTATGGATATTATTGTAGCTTTTTGACTTAGCATGATGTTAGATGTTAGAGATATTGGATTGTTGTTGATTTTGATTCTTAGTATGATGTATGTGGATTATTAGAGACAAATTATATTGATGATGATATGTTGTTGACATGGTTATATATATTTCTGACTCGCGATACTTTCGTCATTTTGAGTAGACCTTAACAATTGAACTAATATTGTGATCATATGGATATTGATAAAATGTAGAATCGAGATGTTGTTAGAAATGGTAAATTTTATCATTACTTTCCTAGAAGATGTTTTAATTCATATATAGATGATTGTGTAGTTATATTGTATATTTATTTTAGATGTTTTAATGTGGCCACGAGGCCGGAGGAGGTGTTATGTGTTTTACAGGTAAACATGTCACAACAAACATCAGGGGAATTGGAGACCAACCACATTGGAATGCTAGATGAATTCAAGGGTCACCATGGCAACATGTATTTTTTTATGTGTGTGTGTGTTTGAATTGTTGTTAGGGGGTTCCCATGGGGGGAATCACCTCCAACTGTGACCAAGGGGTTATGTGTTATTCTTTCATTTAGTTTCATTTATTTAATTTTAGTATGTGAAATTATAGTGATGTATTCCCTTTTGTTGATCATTTTATTTATGTATAGATTAGTAAATTAATTAGTTAACTAAATTAATTAAGAATGGATCAAAAGAGTTCGTTTATTAGAATTGATCTCTCTTGGATTATATGTGTGGTAAGTCGAGTGCTTGTGATCTTGAGTGTCAGACACCCTACCCATTCATGAAAAATCGAATTTGGCCTTAAGGGCTAATTTTGGAGGCTTGTGGGATAATTCAAACTTGTCCCACACCTCTTAAATTGCTATACCAGCCTACCTATGGGTTGGGGGATAAAAAATAGACCCCATTATTTGTTTTGGGAAGATAAAAGGTAAAATTTTATTGCACTTTCTTTCTTATAATTAAAGTTGGTATTTAGGGGTGTGGGCTTGGATTTCGTGTGTAAGTAAATTATCCTTCCTCTCACCTACAAATTTATGGTGAATTGGGGTTGAGGTTTGACTTTTGAGGTGGAGTTGAGGAGGAGTGATGTGGCATCCTACATGGAGCCACCTCACCTCGCTCTCCCTTTTCTATTTATTCAAATTCTTTTACTTGTTTGGGGGTTACTTCATTTCTTTGCACTCTTGCATTTTTGAGAGTTTGAAGATTTTGGAGTGATTGTGGATTTTTGGAGATTCTTGGTGATTTTTTTGGGCTTGAAGAAGCTTGGTGTGGGACTCTTGGATCAAACTCTACCATGGAAAGGTAGGAGCTACACTCTTGTAAAATATTTTCTTTTATATTGTGTATATGTGCATGTTTTTAGTGTTTTGGTATGCTTTTTGGGTGCTTGGGTAGATTGCCTAAGTGTGGTGTAGGAGGGGACTATGGGGATCTTACATGTGGGGAGGCATAAGAGTTCATTTCATGTTTTGGAGGGAGTTGGGTTGGGTGCCCCACCTTAGACAAGAAATTGCTTGCATTTCTTACTTGGTCTATTTTTATGAGGGAGCCATAAGAGATTTTAGGGAGGCATAAGAGAATGTGGGAGGCATAAGAGGTTCTTGAGGGAGGCATAAGAGTGTGTAGGGGTTTTGAGATGTTTATTGGAGGGTTTAAGGTGGGCACCCATTTCCCATTAGGAGGCATAAGTGACCTCCCCATAGATCTTGCTCCTTTGTCTTTTGCATGTTGAAGCCTTGTGTATTTTGTTGCTTTCATTCTTGTGATTGTAGTTGTATTGTTTTTGTTGGTATGGTTGTAAAATCTTGTATTGTGATGTGGAAGCTTGTTTTGTTTCCATGAGTTGAATCCATTTTTCATTGCAATGTGGTCAAGCTCGGGGCCAATGAGGAGGATGGATTCTCCTCCTCATTGGAATTCTTGGTTGGGTGGAGAGTGTTGCCTCTCCCCCTTTTTGTTGTGATCAAATGAAGCATGGTGGAGCTCTCTTGTTGGTGATATGAAACATGGAGCATTGTTGGTGTCCTTAAGAAATATTTTCTTGTGATAAAACCTCCTTGTTATTCCCACTTAGGGTGGAAGACTTGTAATATTTTATTTCATTTTAGCTTTCATTCTTGTAAAATTTCCCACTTTAAGTGGAAGATATTGTATTAATCCTTGTGAAGAAAATTTGGATTGATTATTGGTTATTAAAGTTGTATTGTATGTTGAAAAGAGAAAGAAAGATTTGCTTTTGTAAAGCTAGTTTTTGTAATAGAAAAGAAGTTTATAAAGGGAAATATCTTACTTCCATTGTGGTTGATTTATTTCCCCACAAAAATGTGTTTCTCTTGTTCTAAACAAATTATTGGAAAGTTAGTATTTCTCATTTTAAAACTTATTGAAAACTTTGTTATAATTTCTTGTAAGAATGGCTAGAATTTTTAGTTTGTAAAAAGGATAGAAATAGTTACTTCTATTGTAATGAAATTACTTGTATAATTCAGATCATGAGCAGAAATATAACATCAAATAACACAATATTCCGAATAATGATCTCAATATGCAATTAGAATAGCTTCGCCACTTCGAGGGGCAACCTCCAAACCATACAATAAGACTCAAATGCTCCAATGATGATAAACTACTACCTACAATCCCCTATATATACTATTCATATGTTATGGCCATCACCAAGGCCGACCTACTAAGCATGAGAAAGTATAAATGATATAATAAAATAATATGATAAGCCACAAGTTGACTAGTCATATCCTAATACAAGCAATAGGTTAAGGGCGTAGCATGCCCTTTACCTTCAAAGAAACATTGTCCCCAATGTTGAGAAGCTCGGGTGCCGTCTTTGCAGGAATGTCATATCTTCCAATGTTGCATCTTCATTGTCCATATTCTTCCACTTGATCAGGTACTCAATATTAACCCGTGTCCTCAATCTTTTAGTGTGTGTTTGAATGATGCATTCAGGTTCCAAGATGACCCTCCTCCTCATCGAGCCTGTAACACCGTTTGGGCTGATACTCTCTGTCCAATTACTTTCTTTAGGCAAGAAACATGAAAGAATGGATGTATTCTAGTTGATTGTGGAAGTTCTAATTTGTATGCTACAATACCAATATTTTGCAATACTTGATAGGGGCCATAATACTTCCGTGAAATTTTATTATCCTTCGTTGTTGTTTCAAATACATTTGCTTATATGGTCAGAATCAAAAAAATCCAATCACCAATTCAAAATGCCTTTCAGTGCAATGTTGTGCATCCTATTTATTCATGCGGTTTTGTGCCATGACCAAGTTCTCCTTAAGACTAGAGAGGACCTCTTGTTGATATTGAATGTGTTCTTCTACTACTCTAACCCATGGTTTTCCTCTCAATGATGATGTGATGGATGGTGGATGGTACCCATAGAGTGCCAAAAAAGGAGACATTTTAGATGAAGTATGGAAGGAAGTGTTATACCACCATTCTGCAAGTGGCAACCATTGGACCCATCTTGCTTGTTTATCTGACGTAAAGCAACGAAGATATCCCTCTAAACACTTATTTACAACTTTTATTTTCCCATCAACTGGGGATGATAAGAAGACCTACGAGCTAACTGAGTACCCAAACATGAGAATAAATCAGTCTAAAAATTACTAGTAAATATAGGGTCTCGATCACTTACTATAATCTTCGGTGTCCCGTGAAGCATCTGAACTGTGTCCATGAAGGTTCATATACTACCGCTACCGTTTTTATAGCAAATGGGTGTGCCAAAGCACAAAAATGAGCATATTTGGTGATTCTATCCACCACAACCATGATGACATTTTTTCCTTCAAATTTAGACAATCCTATGATAAAGTCTATGGAAACCTCTTCCCACCACTGGCTAGGAATAGATATAAGTTGTAGAAGACCTGGGGATCGAACTATTTCACCCTTATTTTGCTGACAAACCATGCATTCTGCCACAAATTTTTGGACATCCCCTTTGAGCCCTTCCTAAAATAAATCTTGTTTGACTCGATGATAAGTCGTCAAGAATCTAGAGTGCCCCCTACTAGAGAAGAGTGAAGCTTAAATAGAATCCTATTTTTAAGAGTGGAGTTCTTACATAGGTATAGTCTATCTTTATGCCATAAAGCATCCCCTTTCAATACAAATTTTTAGACATGTTTGGATCATTCTCGAGATGATGAATGACTTTTGTGTGGTCGGGTCATTTCTCCATTTGGACCTTGCCTCATCTATCCAATCTTCTTGTAATACGGATATGGCACATAACAAGGTTGCAGTTGAGTCATCTTTCCACGACAGAGCATCCGCAACTACATTCTCCTTCCCTTTCTTATAGATAATCTCAAAATAATATGCCAACATCTTGAGACCCATTTTTGTTGTTCTTCAAATGATAAATGCTGCTCCAAGAAGTATTTCAGACTAGCATGATTTATCTTCACTTTAAAAGTGTCTTCCTATGAGATATGATCTCCACTGCTTTACTGCATGAAGTATGGCTAGAATTTCCTTCTCATAAGTCATTTTGGAAAGATTATTACCTTTGAATTGACAGATCAAAAAGGCAATAGGATGTCCTTCTTACATGAGAACTACCCTCATACCCACCGCTGATGCATCACATTCAACAATGAATGTTTTTGAAAAATCTAGAGTAGCCAATAGCCAATACTGGAGTGGTGCACATGGCCTCCTTTAGTTTCTCGAATGCTTTGGTTGCATCCTCACTCCAATGGAAGGATTCCTTATATAATAAAGTTGTGATAGGTGTAGCTATGCTTCCATAATGCCTTACAAATCTTTGGTAATAACCTGTAAGCCCCAAAATCCTCGTAGATTCTTTAGAGTTTTTGGATCCACTTTAACCCCTTCATGAGAGACAATGTGACCCAAATATTCAACCTCCTTGAGTCCAAAAGAACACTTAGAGGGCTTTGCATAAAGTTATGTTGCTCAAGGGTTTCCAAAACCTTATTTAAATTATGCAAATGTTCCTCCCATGTTTTACTATAAATTAATATATCATCAAAAACACTAAGAAAAACCTGCAGAATGACTTAAAAATAGAATTCATAAAACTTTGAAATGTAGAAGGTGCATTTGTGAGTCCGAAAGGCATTACTAGGAATTCATAATGGCCTTCATGTGTCTGAAAGGTAGTTTTATGAACATCCTGTTAGGAAATAAGAGATAAATTACGTGGAAAATCCTCACATAATCGCAATAAGAGAAACTAATATGCAGAAAATATTACAGATCTCAAATAAAAGTGCAAAATAAAATAACACAACACAAAGAGACAATATTTAACGTGGTTCACCCAATTTGGGCTACGTCCACTAAGAATCACTTGCTCATATTTTATTACAAGCCACCACTCTATCAATACAATACATAGATCTGTTTGGAGCTATGCTCAACAAACTCTATAGAATTCACACCCAAATTCAAAGCACATCTGTAATGTTTTTTGCATACATCTATCATATGCATAAAACCATATAAATAGACAACTACTTAAGCAATTTTACAAAACCATGGGTATAAAAACCATGGGCAAAAACCTTCCCATAAACCTATGGGTCAAAATCCCGCCCATATGAGAAAATCACGTTTCCCAATATATCGGGAACGTTTTAAGGCCCGAAAAAAAAAAATTCGGGGTCTGCGCCCCGAACCCTAGCGAGGATACATGAAAATTTTACAGCCTTCAACACTTTCACACATGAAAATAGGCTACACAACCTAAGAGTCTCCCACTGAGACTAGTTTTCCTCTAAGAAAGCTTCTCAACCCTTCACTAGTTTCGTGAAGACCAACCAAAGCTGAACACAACTTTAGTTTTCCCGTGTGACCACCTTGGTCATCATGTCTGCAAGATTCTGACTAGTATGGATCTTCTCTAGTTTCAACTTCTCTTCCTCCAAAGCTGTCCTAATGAAATGGTACCTTAATTGTATATGCTTCATCCTAGAGTGGAAAGTAGAGTTCTTAGCTAGGTGTATAACACTTTGACTATCACTATGTAGCTTTCCTTCCTCCTGCTTATGCCCCAAATCCTCAAGAAATTTTTTAACCAAATCATTTCTTTTCTTGCCTCTGTGGCAACAACATACTCAGCCTCTATGGATTCGACAAAAAGCCACCAACTTTGTAGTCGTGAAATCCAGCTTCACCGTTGTCCCACCTACAGTGTAAACATAACCTGTCATGCTCCTCGTTGCCTACATCTCCAGCCATATCTGAATTTACATAACCACACAAAGTGGTGTCTCGATCCATCAGTAGCACAAAAATGTCTCCATGGTCCCTCTCAAATACCAAAGGATCCACTTTATCGCCGCCGCTGATCTCTTCCCGGATCACTCATAAATCTACTTACCACTCCCACCGCATGGGAAATATCGTGCCCGGTACACACCATGGCATACATCAAACCGCCAACTACCGATGAGTAAGGTACCTTGACATTTGGTTTCTCTCCGCTCGTCTTGGGACACTCCTTTGATAACTTGAAATGGCCTACCAAAGGAGTCCCAACCGGTTTAGCATCCTACATATTAAACCTCTCCAATACTTTCTTAATGTACTCTTCCTGAGATAAAGTCAGCTTCCATTCCTTCCTATCCCGAGATATCCTCATACCAAGGATTTGTTTGGCTGCCCCAAATCCTTCATAACAAAGGATTCACTTAGCTACTTCTTGAGTACTTTTATTTCCTGCATGTTTTTACCTGCAACCAACATGTCATCCACATACAGACACAGGATAATATAATTGCCATCCTCAAATTTCTTTGTATACACGCAATGGTCAAAATGACATCTAATATAACCTTGCTCCATCATGAAGCTATCAAATTTCTTATACCATTGATGTGGAGCTTGTTTCAAGCCATACAAGCTCTTCTTCAGTTTTCACACCATCTCCTCTTTACCTTTGACCTCATAGCCCTCTGGTTGTGCTGCATATATAGTTCCTCCTCCAAATCACCATGGAGAAATGTAGTCTTTACATCAAGTTGTTCTAAGTGCAAGTCTTCTGCTGCAACTATTCCAAGAACAGTTCTAATAGAAGTCATTTTTACTACAGAGAGAAAAAATCTCATCAAAATCTATACCTTTTTCTTGTGCAAACCCCTTGACCACCAACCGGCCTTGTATCTTTTCTTGCCTCCTTCTTCCTCTTTGACTCTGAACACCCACTTGTTCTGTAATGCTCTTTTACCTTCGAGTAGCTTCACCAAATCCCATGTCTGGTTCTCCATGAGAGCCTAATGCTCCTCATCCATGGCTTACTCCCACTTCTTCCTGGCATCTACCTACATTGCTTCATCAAAGCTCTCTAGTTCTCCACTATCAATGAGTAATAAATAATAAAGAGAAGGAGAAAACGTTCAGGTTCTCTTCTTACCCTAGAATACCTCCTCAATATAGGAGTTTTGGGTTCCTATGAGGAGGTTCCTGAACTTATTCATGTGTCACTTTTCCATCCGGAAGATCCTCTACCACTGCATATTCTTTCTTGGATTCTTCCCTGTTTTCCTACAATTGTTGCTTATATATGACTTTCTCATTAAAGACTACATCCCTAGATCGAATGATTTTCTTGTCCTTAATACTCCAACATTTATATCCAAATTCATCACCACCATAACCAATGAAAGTACATTTTTCTGATTTAGCCTCTAGCTTGGTCCTATCATCCTTGTCTATATGAACAAACACCTCACATCCAAAGACTCTAAGAAATGAATAATCAACTTTCTTACCATACCAAGCCTCCTCAGGTATGCCTCCATCCAAGGCACTTGAGGGTCCTCTATTTATCAAGTACACAACTGTGCTCACCGCTTCTGCCCAAAAAGAAAGAGGTAGTCCTGCATGTAACCTCATGCTCCTAGCATGTTCCATTATTGTTCTGTTCATCCTTTCTGATACCCCATTCTACTGCAGAGTTCCTGGAACCATCTTTTTCCTATGGATTCCATTCTTAGAATAGTAATCATCAAATTCATTGCTGCAATACTCCCCTCCATTATCTGACTTGAGACATTTTAGCTTAAGACCTGTTTCATTCTCTACCAAGGCTTTCCATTTAACAAAAGTGTCAAATACATCAGATTTGTTTCAAATACAATAAACCCAAACTTTCCTTTGTCAGCATCATCAATAAAAGTAACATAATAACTTGAACCCCAAGAGATGATACCTGAGCCACCCCCACACATCGAATGCACCACTCTAACTTACTCTCTTTCTTTCAGTAGGTCCAACTTTGAGAAACCTTACTCGCTTTTGTTTCCATATATGCAGTCCTCTCGTAACTCCAAATCTATTTTTGTATATCTAGGAAAATCCTTCTTTATGATCTCCATGCCCTTATGGCTCATATGACCGAGCCTATAGTGCCACAAGATTACAAACATTAGTGCTATAAGTGGTTAAATACAAGGTTCCAACCTTCTTACCTCTTGCCACCACAAGAGCACCCTTGGTAACCTTCCAAGAGTCTCATTGTAAATATCACAGTACAACCATCACTTCCCAACTACCCTGCCGATATCAAATTTCATCTTAATGTAGGCACATGTCTGACATCCTTCAATAGCCAAGTATTCCCATTCTGCATCTTAACCTAAATATAACCTTTTCCAACTATGTTATAAGGCTCATCATCACCAAGAAAACATGCCCAAAATCTCCTTGAACATAATCAACAAAATAATGCCTATGTGGAGAAGCATGGAAAGAAGCCCCGAATCTAAAACCCAAGATTCAGTAATATTGTGCAAAGAAAGAATCAAAGCATCCTGACATACATTACCCATTGCCACATTTGCCTCCTTGTTTTCTTCCTATTGTTTCTTCTTGTCCCGAAGCTCCCAACAGTCCTTCTTTGCATGCCCAAACTTTCCACAATGCCAACATACTATCTTACTTTTTGATTTTGACCTTGCCTCGATCCTTTGATTTTCCATGGTTTCCTCTATTCTTCTGTCTCCCTCTAGTTTCCACTGTCAAAGCATTCCCTGAAGTAGAAGATTCACCAGAGATTTTTCTTCGCATTTCCTCGCTTAGAATCACCCCTACAACATCCTCAAACTTCAACTTTGAGTTATCAGAACCGAGTTGCTTACCGCCATTACCAGGCTATTCCAACTCTCAAGTAAAGAGCACAAAACTAATAAAGCCCTAACTTCTTCATCAAATTCTATTATAACCGAAGCTAGCATATTTACAACCGTATTAAAATCATTTAGATGATCTACTACTAAACCATTCTTACATCTTCATATTAAACAACTTTTTCATTAAAAATATCTTATTAGAGGAAGAGGTTTTTCATACAACTTCCTAATGCATCCATCGTATTCTTTTGTAGTCTTTTCCTTTCAAACATTAAATAATACCGAAGATGCAAGACATAGCCGGATTGTCCCAAGTTCCTTCCTATCCAAAGAAATCCCATTCCGCATCTTTCATGCTTCGAGGGTTTTTCACCTTCTAGACAAAGGAGTATAAATATCCTTCGATAAAGGTAATCTTCCATCTACATCTTCCAAAAACTGAAATTCTCGCCGTTGAATTTATCAACCCTAGATCTTTCATCATCTCGCCATAGCTCCCACTCAAGATAAAAGTTTCCTACGATTCAACACTTCAGCAAACCAAACCAAGCTCTGATACCAATTATTAGGAAATAAGAGATAAAATATGCAGAATAATCCCTCACAGTAATCGCAACAATAGAAACTAATATGCAGAAAATATTACAGATCTCAAATAAAAGTGTAATAAAATAACACAACACAAAGAGACAATATTTAATGTGGTTCACCCAATTTGGGCTATGTCCACCAAGAATCACTTGCTCAAATTTTATTACAAGCCACCACTCTCTCAATACAATACCCAGATCTGTTTGGAGCTATGCTCAACAAACTCTACAAAATTCACACCCGAATTCAAAGCACATCTGCAATGTTTTTCATACATCTATCATATGCATAAAACCATATAAATAGACAACTGCTTAAGTAGTTTTACAAAACCGTGGGTATCAAAACCATGGGCAAAAACCGTCCCATAAACCTATGGGTCAAAATCCCACCATATGAGAAAATCATGTTTCCCGATATATTGGTACTCTTAGTGTACAGTCTTAAACACTTTCACACATGAAAATAGGCTCCACAACCTAACACATCCTCATCCTTGATTCTAATTTGCATTGGTATCCCGAATGAAGATCAAGCTTTGTAAAATAAATAGCACCATGCAACTCATCAAGCAAATCATCAATAAAAGGAATAGGAAACTTATCTTTGATTGTGTACTTATTAAGTTCCCTATAATCAAGACACATGCACCACATGTCATCTTTCTTCCGTACCATCACTACTAGAGAAGAATAAGCACTCTTTTCAATAGCATATTAAGTTCACTATTTTGAACATATGGGTACCTATAAGGTCCGATGTTAGGCGGTTGACTTCCCGGTAATAATTGAATAGCATGATCATGATCTCTTTCGAGGTAAGCCCTTTTGTATATTTTTAAATACAACAGATGTGTGCATCCAATGTTGCTTGCATATTCGATGGTATAATATACTTAGAATTATGAGCCTCCAATGAAAATATTTGTGCCACAAATCCTCTCGCACCCTTTTTTAGCATTTTG
Organism: Taxus wallichiana var. yunnanensis; assembly: GCA_018340775.1. NCBI lineage: Eukaryota > Viridiplantae > Streptophyta > Pinopsida > Cupressales > Taxaceae > Taxus > Taxus wallichiana. Next base: position 172,485,315 of record CM031241.1, read on the forward strand.
TGCGTCGATGAGAACTTACTATTTGTGGAGACTTTCTCTTAAGCCTCTTAGCTCAAAATTCCTTCCTTCAAAGTGAAATTGCATGAACAAGTCTTGAAGTTCATCTCAATGGTTCCCAAAGTGGTAAGCCATCAACCCCTAACACAATGTTTGCTCCTCCCATAGAAATGGCATACATGGGACTATTTAGTATGTAATCTCCCATGGAAAGCTTAATGCTATGGCATTTTCTAGAACAAGTAACAGTACCTCCATCAACAATCATTACTTGACATTCAGGAGCTGGATAAATGAAACAGCTTTAGGTGCACTGCTAACTTATGATTGATAAAGTTGTGAGTACTTCCTGAATCAATCAACACTGTGACCCTCTATTTCTTTAGGAATCCAACCACCTTTAGGGTTTGGGGAGTGCTAATACCTGAAATTGCATGGCATGAGATCGTTGGCCGAGGATCTTCGACTCCTCCTCCGGCTCAACCAAGACCTCGACTCTGCATATTCATTTTCTCTTCATCTTCACTAGGCCCATCAATGTAGAATAACTTTTTTCAACACATTTATGTCCTGGTCCAAATTTACTGTCACAATTAAAACATAACCCTTTTTCTCTTTTTTCTTCAATTTGTTGAGGTGTCAATCTAATTGGCCGAGGGAGTGCTGGGGCCAAGGTGTTGCGATCTCTGGTATAAGTGAAATGTTGTCTCCTACTTGAAACAATTTTCTCCTCTGCCCTTCTTTCCATAATCATCGAATCAAAAACCTTATGAGGATTAAACATACGCACCTCATGCTCAATGTGATCCTTAAGACCCCCAAGAAATAGGTCATTTAGATTCTCTTCAGTAATATTTTCCACCTGCAGAGAAAGGTTTTGGAAGTGATGAATGTAATCCTTAACAGATCCTATCTGTCTCAACTTTGCTAATTGGCTGAAGTAATTATCTAACACACTAGAATTGTAGTGTAATTGCAACTCTTCAGTGAAGACTGTCCATGTAACATTAAGACCACTCTTCTGCCTTTGAGCACATAACCATCGATACTAGATGAATTGGTCAGGTTCGAGATACAAAGCTGCCATGGTCACCTTTTGTCCTGATGGAATTTGATGTAGTTCAAATAAATTCTCCATTTGGTTGATCCAATTGAGTGGATCCTTTCCATCAAACTTGCGCATCTCCACTTTTGGAAACATAGACGGGCCTACAGAGTGCTCGATCCGGATTGTGTACTCGAAGATCCACTCGCTCATGTGTCTATTATGTTGACTTGAGGATCCACCTTGATTGACATAAGTATGATTACCCATCATATGCGTATTGAATTTTTGCATGAAATCCTCCAATATTTGTCGAATCCTATCCACATCTTCTTTATTAGCCACCCTAGATTCGAGGTCTCTCAAAGTTAAACTGGAGTTGGCTTACTTTATGGTTTGTCGAAGTAAACCCTAACCCTAAGGAATCTGTAGTTATATCTTTTATCTCCAACTCCTCAACTACTATCTCATCCTTTTGGGTGTTTTACCTAGAGTGATGGGATTCCTTTTTTACTCTTGTGGAAGGCCCCGCCATGATGCCCCAAAATACTAGGATGTAGGGATCAAGGTCAAATTTCAAGGTTTTGGATTTCGATAAGAATTAATTTGAATATATAAAAACATAAAGAACAAACCCCAAATAAATTTTATTTTTCTTTCCGAAAATGTAACGAATTTGAAAAAATTCCACAATTTTCACCCTATGGAGCAATTTTATAAAAAACCCTAAATTTGTAATAACTTTTGTAAAATAAATCGAAAAGTCTCAAATTTTTAGGGAACCTTATTTGAAATTTTTCACAACTCTAGTAAAACTATATCCCACCAATTCTCTTTCGTTTGCAACATATGGCGGAAAAAATAATTAAGGGTTTTTTGCCCTAATTTTGGCCCAGATCGCCGCTCTGATACAACTTGTAATGAAATTACTTGTATAATTCAGATAATGGCATAAATAAAACACCAAATAACACAATATTCTAGAATAATGATTTCAATATACAATTAGAATAGCTTTGCCATTTCGAGGGGGCAACCTCCAAACCATACAATAATACTCAAATGCTCCAATGATGTTGAACTACTACCTACAATCCCCTATATATACTATTCATATGTTATGTCCATCACCAAGGCCAACCTACTAAGCATGAGAAATTATAAATGATATAATAAAATGATATGGTAAGTTACAAGTCGGCTACTCATATCCTAATACAAGCAATAGGTTAAGGACGTAGCATCTATTGTATTACATGAAACTTATAGAGTAGTGAAAAATTTATAGTTTTTCATTCTCTTATAGTGGTTGAAAGAAATCTTAAACCTATTTAAGTGGATGGAAAGAACTTAAGTTTTATATTGTCTTTTTACTTGTCTAATGAAATAGGAAAAATTCTACCCTATTATGTAATTCTCTTTTAAAAATTATTGTAAACTTACTATAAAATTCTTAAGGGAAATGAAATCTATGTTTTTTTAACTTTCTATATAATGTCTACCAAATCGACTAGAAAAGAAAGTGTTATTTCTAGCTTTTAACTTATCCATATTACTATCTACATTTCATTTTGTTTTGATAAGTAATGTTAATATCTTAAATATTATTAATAATAAAATATTATTAATATTGAGGGGCTTAATAATATGAGAATATAATGATGCCGAACTACTACCTAGAATCCCCTATATATACTATTCATACGTTATGTCCATCACCAAGGCCGACCTACTAAGCATGAGAAATTATAAATGATATAATAAAATGATATGGTAAGCCACAAGTCGGCTACTCATATCCTAATACAAGCAATAGGTTAAGGATGTAGCATCTATCATTGTATTACATGAAACTTATAGAGTAGTGAAAAATTTATAGTTTTTCATTCTCTTATAAGTAAGGTGAAAGAAATCTTAAACTTATTTAAGTGGATGGAAAGAACTTAAGTTTTATATTGTCTTTTTACTTCTCCAATGAAATAGGAAAAATTCTACCCTATTATGTAATTCTCTTTTAAACATTATTGTAAACTTACTATAAAATTCTTAAGGGAAATGAAATCTATGTTTTTTTTTAACTTTCTATATAATGTCTACCAAATCGACTAGAAAAGAAAGTGTTATTTCTAGCTTTTTAACTTATCCATATTACTATCTACATTTCATTTTGTTTTGATAAGTAATGTTAATATCTTAAATATTATTAATAATAAAATATTATTAATATTGAGGGGCTTAATAATATGAGAATATAATGATGCTTTGAACTACTACCTAGAATCCCCTATATATACTATTCATACGTTATGTCCATCACCAAGGCCGACCTACTAAGCATGAGAAATTATAAATGATATAATAAAATGATATGGTAGTTACAAGTCGGCTACTCATATCCTAATACAAGCAATAGGTTAAGGACGTAGCATCTATGTATTACATGAAACTTATAGAGTAGTGAAAAATTTATAGTTTTTCATTCTCTTATAGTGGTTGAAAGAAATCTTAAACTTATTTAAGTGGATGGAAAGAACTTAAGTTTTATATTGTCTTTTTACTTCTCCAATGAAACAGAAAAATTCTACCCTATTATGTAATTCTCTTTTAAAAATTATTGTAAACTTACTATAAAATTCTTAAGGGAAATGAAATGTATGTTTTTTTAACTTTCTATATAATGTCTACCAAATCGACTAGAAAAGAAAGTGTTATTTCTAGCTTTTAACTTATCCATATTACTATCTACATTTCATTTTGTTTTGATAGTAATGTTAATATCTTAAATATTATTAATAATAAAATATTATTAATATTGAGAGGCTTAATAATATGAGAATATATTAATATTAATATTAATATGCTATTAATATTATTATACTAATAAAAAAGTATGCTATTATAAACTATAGTCATAGAAATAATATTAGAATATGATATATATATGCACGTATTTATATGTATTATAAAACAAAGTTTGTAAATGTAAAAACTAAAACAAAAAGAGAAAGGAATGTTCGTGGGTTTAAAAGCCCAAGGGTCGCGCCTATACTAAGTTGTTAAGCAAAAGGAATTGGTGGGGAGGGGGTTAGGTCGCCACCCCACCCCCACCCCATTTACTATGGGATGGGGGTGGGGTCGGCGACCTTCCCCCTCCCCCAAAAAAACTTATAACCCAATATCTATTACAAGCCCCAAACTTTACCATTGTTCATCAAACCTATGGCAACTTAAACCTCTACGATTTTGTTCAGATGCAGATTATACATCGAAATCTCACGGCCAAACTTTTAAAATCAAGATTATATATATACATACTAAATACCAATGTATTTAAATGACATTTTCGGGTTTTTTTCCAATAGAGACATATATATACATATTCTCTTTCGCATATGAAAACACATGTCATTTATATATAGAAATAAAATGGGGCAAAACCCACAAGCACATTTGGGCAAATCAAGGAAATATAAGGTAAATAGAAATAAATAAATACATTTCAAACCCTAAATGAGGGTATAAACAAATAAGAAAATAATGGAGCATGTATGCCTCCCCAAAAGCTTAAGAGGACCTCCAATGGCTTCCCATCCTCCTCCAACAACCTGTAAAACAAAAGAGAAACAATGAACCAAAAGAAAGAGAGAAAGTAGTTTTCTTAAGCATGCTTTAGGGTAGTTGCCTTTTTCCTCGCTAAGGGTCCTAAATGAATCCATCCAAGGGATGAGATTCATCCCTACAAAAAGTAGGTGGGGAGTGGGTGAGTGGAATTTGAATTTAAATTTAAATGTTTTATTTCGAAATAACATAAGTTGACTTTTTAAAGGGTCACTTTATGGGTAGGAGTATGTTATTATCCTAACCTCATGTTTTAAAGGGGACCTTGTTTAATGTTTTAACCTTGTGGGATTAAACAACTTTAGTATTTAGTTTATTGGCCCCTTTACCCTTGTGATTTAATGGTGGGATATTTAACTATAGTGGAATTCATTTTTTAATTAAAATAACACTTGGGGAAATAAACCATGCATAGTCTAGTTAAGTCCATTAAAATATAATGTGAACTTTAATACCTTATTATAATTGAGAAAATTATTTAATTAAATATAAGCAACTTAGAAATATTAATGTGATAATTTTATTCTCTAATCCTATTTACGAGCATATTTTCCCAAAAAATTATTCCATAATTTTTCTAGCTTGTCTTAGGTTGTTCTTGGGTTTCGTGAAAAACATTTAGTGGGCGTTACACTTGGTATCAGAGCTTTGGGTTCAAATCTTGGACCCTCGGGAACACAGGAAAACGTAAGACACAAACTTTGAACCTAATACAATATTAAACGTAGCACAATAGTAAACCGAGAAAACATCTTGTTTAAAAATTGTATATTGTAGTAAACATAGAAAACTCAAACAGTAAAAAAACATAGAATGATGAACTAACTCTCACCTTTATCTCAGGCAGGAGGCGCGGACCAGTAAGAGGGGTCCTTTCACATAGATCTAGACTTGCCATCTCCGATCGTGTAGTAGCGGCCATTCTACCTCAAATTTTACGTGACGCTTTAGGACGTCAATGTCACAATACGTGGAGGGTTATTAGGAGGACAACTTTCTAGACATGATAGGGAGCAATTTGTTGAGGCTCTTGTATCTCCCCAACACAACGAGGAGCATAGGGAACAGAAATCCCACGTGGATTTCAGCCGTGAGCAGAGTCACCGTAGAGGGGGCAGTGGAGATAGGATTTAGTGGACACAGGATAGCTCTCTGAGCCCTAGACCTAGAGATGAGCATGTAGAGAGGCCTAGGGGTCGCAAGTCGACAGCTACGCTGCACTATATCGTGAGATCCCAAGCTACGATCATCTCACTATTCTCGAGATACGGTGGATTTCGAAGGAGGCCCGGTTGGTGAGCTGAGTAGGTGCTTTAAACTCGCTTGTCCTAACAACACGAAAGCTCGTGTTGTGATCCATCTTCTGAGGGATGGAGTAGGTGTCTGGTGGAGGACCGAGGAGTAGAAGCTCCATGTTGATTTAGAGACGATTACCTAGAGCTTGAGGAGTAAAAGCTCCATGTTGATTTAGAGAGCTTACTCAGAGCTTGAGGAGTGGTTCAGAGCAGTGTACTTATCCCTGAGGTTTATTCAAGAGGGATAGATGAGTTCCATGACCTCTCGTTAGGCATCTATGACTGTAGATGAGTATGAGAGTCAATTTCTGGACCTACTCCAATATGTTGACTATATGTAGGATGAGCAGGTATAGATTCACAGGTTCATCAGGGGCCTGAATTTGGATTTGGGTGGTGTGGTGCACATTCACTTCCCATGACCTTAGCAAAGGTCATGGAGAAGGCCTATATTGAGGAGACACGGGGAAAGACGTAGTTAGCTGGGGAAAGAGTTTGGAGCCGCATCTAGCAGATGCAGGATAGCAGATCAAGGGGGTCAACTCCTCCTCCTCGTGGTGGATAGGGTTCAATATAATCTTCTTTCAGCCACCATAGCAGCCACCTCAATAAGTAGCAGCAGCAGATTCATCCACCATTCGTAACTACTCGTAGATTCGACACACAGAGGGGGTGGAGTATGGGGCCTCCTCCTAGGGGTCCCATTAGGACACATGGTGCACCGAGAGCTCGGTCAATTAGAGATCATCAGTAGAGAACTTAGCAGCCCATGCTAGATCATTAGGATCCACAACACAGACCTCTAGAGTACTGGATGCTGCTGCATCTCACTTGAGAGGACCAAGAATCTGTTATGGTTATGGCGTTGTTGGACATCATTAGAGAGAGTGCCCACAAAACCCTAGTAACAAGGGTAAGACACAGATTTTAGAGCCTACTATTGGTGACATGGGGCGCAAAACCATCAAATCTATGCAATGTCAATAACCACTGTGTCGAGCACCAGAGTACCGTGATAGAGACGACAGGTAGCATTGGTGGTATTCTTACCTCCATTTTGTTTGATTTTGGCTCATCTCGATTCTTTTTTATTATACCATCCTTAGTGAGCATCAGAGGCTGGTGGTAGGTAGGCAGGTCTTAGTTGGGACGTTGAAATGGCTTCTGGAGCCAAAATTTCTATGTAGACTCCTTAGTTAAGGAGTGTGTAGTGGATTTGGGACCCTTCACCACTACCTCGGATCTTCGTATCCTTCATTTGGGTTCTTATGGGGTCATCTTGGGCATGGACTAGTTGTCTGCACACAGAGCCAGAGTGGACTATTACCATAAGACTATTTCATGTACATATGATCTAGGAGTTGAGTCTATGATAGCAAGAGTTAGGAGGCATGTTCCATTCGCACCATCTCCGCTATACAGCTTAAGCAGTGTGTGCGATGAGGTTTCCAGATGTATTTTGTTATGGTTAGTGACAAATCAGAGGATGAGTCTAGTGAACCATCCCTTGATGACCATCCCATCTTGAGAGAGTTTTCTGATGTCTTTCCAGGGGAGCTACTGGGTTACCTCCCCACATGAGATAGATTTTCACATAGATTTTGTTCCTAAACAGATCTTATCTCATGACCACCGTATAAGATGACTACTCCCGAACCGTGGAGCTCAAGTTGCAACTTGAGGGCCTTCGGAGAAAGGCCCGATATTTCTTAGTGTCCCCTTGGGGTGCACCTGGTGATTTATGTAAAGGAGAAGGGACGGATCTCGTGGTTGTGTATTGATTACGCTAATGAAAAAAGTAACAATCAAGAATCATTACCCCTTCCACACATTGATGATTTATTTGATGGATGAATGGGGCCAGTTTTTCTAAGATAGATCTTAATTCAAGATACCATCAATCTAGGATCACGGAGGTAGATATTCATAAGACCGCCTTCCATACGATATATGGCTACTACAAGTTCATCAGCAGTGCCTTTGGTTCGATTGACGAATGCCCCCGTAAGGTTCATGAACTTGATGAATTGGGTGTTCAGAAATTCTTGGATCACTTCATGCTCATTTTCCTTGATGACATTTGATTTACTCATGTACGTGTGAGGAGTGCGAGGAGCACCTTCGCTGTGTTCTTCGGCGTCTTCATGAGTAGCATCTTTACGGGAACCAGGAGAAGCATGTGCATTTTTTCGTAAAGAGGTGCAATATTTGGGCCACATCATTTCTAGGGAAGGTATCATAGTTGATCCTTCCAAGATTCAAGCTATTATGGATTGGCCAACACCCACTAGTGTGACAGAGGTGCACAACTTCATGGGATTTGTAGTATATTACAGAGATTTGTGAAAGACTTCTCTCGGGTTACACACCACATCACTTCCCTTTAATGAAAAGGGAAGAAGTTTGTATGGTTAGACAGATGTGATTAGGCCTTCAAGACAATGATGGAATGCCTCACGACATCACCTATTCTTGCAAAGGCTGCACCCTCGTGGTGAGTTCTTCGTTTGTACATATACTTCTTTGGTAGGACTTTGAGGTGTGTTGATGCAGGAGGGTAAAGTAGTTTCTTTTGAGTCTCGAAAACTCAAGGATTATGAGCTCAATTATCCGACTCATGACCTTGACATTGCAGCAGTTTTACATGCCTTGGTGCAGTGGAGACACTTCCTTATTTTCCAAAGATTTACACTTAGGATTGAACACTTGAGTCTTCGCCACCTCTTCACGCAGCCCAATCTCAACTCTCGTCAGCGGCATTGGATGGAGTTTGTTTGTGAGTATGACATGAAGAAAGAACATGTAAAGGGGAAGGAGAATATGGTTATAGATGCCCTGAGTAGACAGAGACATGTGGTTATGGCAACTGAAGTGGGTACAAATTTTTGGAGTAGGATCTTACAATAGCTTCCTCACGACAACTTCTACCTTATAATCGAGTGGAGATAGAGTCTCATAGATCCCTTGAGGGGAAGTTTGATGGATTTTTATTGGAGGAAAATGGCCTTCTCTGACATAGAGGTTAGATATATGTTCCTAGAGATGGAGGCTTGAGACATGACATTTTGACAAAGGATCATCGTGCACCTTATTCAACCCATCCCGGGGTGAAGAAGATGCATGCCACCTGAGATAGTTATACCATCGAGGGGAATTCTGAGAGATGTGGTTAATTTGTAGCACACTATTTACAGTTGTTAGAAGGTGAAGGCCGATCATCAGCATCTAGTTGGCCTTTTCTTTCCTCATGCTATACCGGAGTGGAAATGGGACACCATTTCCATAGAATTTATAGTTAGGTTACCGACGTCGAGATACCACCACGACGCCATCATGGTCACAGTGGATAAATTGATGAAAGTGGCTCATTTTTCTCTAGTGAAGACCACCTACACATCTATGGCATGGGTATATCTTGATGAGATTGTCGATTGCACTTAATTCATTGGAAGATCATTTGTGACCGTGACACTTTGTACACTTCCCTCTTCTCGGACTACCACGCATATGCCCTAGGGATGAAGATCAATTTCAGCATAACTTATCACCCTGAGACAGATGGAAAACTGAGCGAGTGAATCAAATTTTGGAGGACATGCTTAAGATGTACGTTATGGATCATCAGTCGAGATGGGAGGAGTATTTGTACTTGGTGGAGTTTTCCTACAATAATAGTTTTCAGAGTTCGATAGGCATGGCTCCTTTTCAGGCATTATATGACAAAGAGTGCAGGACACCTCTTAGTTAGGACAGGTTAGAGGATAGGGTTTCTCTTGGGCTAGCTTTACCACAAAACATGGAGTAGCAGTTATTATGTCAGTAGAGATTGTAGGAGGAGGTGAAAAATAGGCAAAAGAAGTATGCGGATCAGCATAGGATAGATCGTAGTTATGAGGTGGGCATGAAGGTGTTTCTTTGTGTCAGACCACATAAGAGCCCTATCCATTACGAAAAATGTTCTAATCTTGCTCCTATATTTGTGGGTCCCTTTGAGATCTTGGAGTGTATTGGTCTTTGGCCTATCATCTAGCATTGTCACCTATCTTGTCTCGCGTCCACGATGTGTTTTATGTTTCTGTACTTAGGAGATACATTACTGATCCTTCTCACATATTACATTAGATTGCATTGTAAGTGCACGATCAAGGGAAAGTGATGGTGGGACCTATCCATATTCTAGAGAACATGACTCTGGGCCTTCGAGGCAGAGAGATTGACCAGGTTTGAGTCCAGTGGGATAGATATGATGAGACTGCGGCTACATGGGAGGATACGACATTACTACAAGTCTAGTTTCGACACCTTTTCCGGTGACTTCCGGAGGAAGTCGAGTCTAAGGGGAGGGGTATGTGGTGCCCACTTCCCTTCAAAAAAAATTTATTATTGATTTCCGATATTGTTGACTATACTTATGGATATTGTTGTAGATTTTTTACTTAGCATGATGTTAGATGTTAGAGATATTAGACATTGTTGATTTCGATTCTTAATATGATGTATGTGGATTATTAGAGACAAATTATATTGATGATGATATGTTGTTGACATGGTTATATATATTTCTGAATCGTGATACTTTCATCATTTTGAGTAGACCTTAACAATTGAACTAATCTTGTGATCATATGGATATTGATAAAATGTAGAATCGAGATGTTGTTAGAAATGGTAAATGATATCGTTACTTGCCTAGATGATGTTTTGATTCATATATAGATGATTGTGGAGTTATATTACATATTTATTTTGGATGTTTTGATGTGGCCATGAGGCCGAACGAGGTTTTACATGTTTTGTAGGTAAACATATGGGTAAGTGCACCAAGATGGTGGACAATTAAGTGGACATAAAAACCTAAAATTTAGGTACTGCAAGCGTGGTTTATAAACCGCGCTCGTAGTTTTTAAACCGCTTTGCACAACTATCTTTATAGGCTCCATGATTTTCAAACTTAAAACCATGATTGTGATTTGAAACCATGATCGCGGTCCTCTGAGAAAAAAAAGACCCGTAACTCCTCATTTTCCCTCATTTTTCCTTTCCAACCACAATTTCTCCTAGACCTTTGGCACTCGCGCTTTGAATACCCCCTAAAAATTACTCTTCGGACTTGTGGATCATGATAGTTTCAACCATTACCAAGCTAAGACAAAGAGGTAGCTCGTAATCCCGCAAACAATCAAAATATTCCTCAAAACCTCCAAAAATCCTCAAAACCCTCCAAAAATCCTCAAAACCCTCCAAATATTCTGTAAAACCCTCCTCCAAACATAGATCCACCTCCTGTGGCTCCTTCTGTCCCCTACACGGAACCAACAGGAACACAAGTTGATATTGTTGGAAAAATCTGACAAAATAAAATAGCCATTGAGAACCTTATTTAGAATATAAGACAAAATCATGCCACAAATCCATCCCGCATGACTTTAGCCAACACATTACAAACATTGATTGGCGAAGTTGACTCGCAACCAACCAAATAGACAAATGGAATACCTTTAAAGGTGATCAGAGGTAGTGGTATGCAAATAAATTATCCCATGCGATGAAAAAAATTTTTTTAGAAAAGACCGCATTTGTGCATTATTTATCGACCTAAGAACTAATGCCCCCTACGCATTTTGCTAACTGCTCCCAATCCATGGTGCCACGATGACCGAATCAAGAAATTTTTCGTACCGATGGTGGATGGTTTTTTATTATCCACCATGCAACAACAATGAGGTTCCCTCTATTTTTCAAGAATTTATATTGCGAGTTCGTGCTTAATGAGGTCCCAAATTATTTTGACTTTTCTCGATTTTTATGGTGAGGGAGTGGCTCGCACAGAGTAGACCGGTGCACGTGTAGGTCAAAAAGGATCCCCATGCCCCAAAACCCCCATTGCCTTCAATTATCCCTCCTACAGTGAAGGAACTTATGGAGATTGACACACTACATGTATTGAGGGAGCTCACTGACACTCTGACCCAACATAGTGAGCAGATTGCATCTGGTGATGTTAGTGGAGGTACGGCTTCTAAAGATACCACACCACCGTGGATCATATGTGGCACCGTATGCACGCGTGTGAGATGTCATTTACTAGATCACATGATTTATTTCTCTAGATGAGATGATGGCGATGTTTTTGAACTCGGTGCAAAGGATCTTGGTCTTTCATAGGTAAATGTCAAATAAATATTAATATATATATATATATATATATATATATATATATATACAATAGTTTAATTCATGTTTGAGATTTTAATATATATGTATTTTTATATGTTATGTACATACATGTAAAAACTAATTTTTATTTTATTTTAAATAGCAAGATCCGGTGAAGGAAACATCCGGCATCGACATGCTAATATCGTAGAATGAGCATGTTACAAACATAAGTTTCAAGTTTTACTTAAATTTCAAATTTCATTTGATTGTGCATTTTTATTATTATAATGTTTCACTTGTACATGTACATATTAATATATGTTTGTCTTTTTATACATGCAGGAGCCAGCAGGGTCATCATCTACTCGGGAATCGAGGCTATTGGCATGCCTCACGTGACTTTTACACAAGTTAGTTTCTCTTTATACTTTGTTTCTAATTGTGGAAGTTCACGTGGATTATGCTTTGGCTCTATTATGTGGCAGTCATGTATATTAATATTGATTTGTACATTTTTTTGTATAGGTTATGACTGTCAAAGAGACTCCTCCATAGATGCAGATGTGGAGGCTCATTGTAGATACGCCATACAAGATCTACAGATCCACTAACTGAGGTACAATTTTTCAAATTTGTTAAATTTATTTAGGAATTATTTCTTATTACTTAAATCTACAATATCAAATTTTGTACATGAAATATTTAATTTAAAATTTAATTATTTGTATGTAGCTTACCTCTCATGAGTCTATTGTTGTCCCCTCATCATACGACAAATTGATAGGATCATAACATTGCAATAAGATTTCACATGCATTTTAACTAAATTCTAAGTTTCTAAATTTTGAATGTATTTTAAAAATTTGGGTGTTAAAAACTTGTTGTTTATGAATGTGCAAGTTAGGTTACAGGCTTGCTTAGAGATGCCTAGGACCACACGGATGAAATCCATAGTGGCATCTCCCTCCACTACATCCCTGGGTCATGGACATGCTACTTCTAAAGCAGGTGAAGAGAGGGAAGATGTTTCATGATTAGATTCATAGGACGTGGATGTACATAGATATATATATGGGCCAGCTGGTCCTAGTTCATGATTCTTCATAGGACATTGTATATATAGCCTTATGCGACCGCATGTGGTCCTATATGTATGACACACTTGGTTCGAGATGTACACATGTTATGAACTTATATTTTCAGAGACGTGCATTCAACACACTTAGTTTGATACATTATATATCCATGTGTTGGTTTTCATAACGATATTACTTCTATGTTTGATTTAAATTCATTGCACATGATATCCTTCTATGTATGTATATTCTATGTATATTAATTTTATATGTATGTTTGATTTAAAATTTAAAAACTATGGTGCAACATATATGAATATAATGTTACTATGGTGTAACATTGCATGGTACAATTGTTAAGAAATTAAGGGAAGCATGTGTATTCCTCCATCAACATGGGCAACTTATCATTTTCCTCTTAAGTCATGAAAAATATTTCATACCTTGAATCTTGAAATAAGATGTCTTCCCTTGGGTCATTTGGTTTTTGAACTGTGTATTTAATTTTATTTATCAAAAGGATATTATTCATTTTACCATTGATGAGTATGGTGGTGTATGACCAATCCATCTTTATATCCCCACCAATATCATGATAGAAACTTTGGCTCAAAAATATACCATACGTAGCTAGCATGTCTTCCACAAGTATTTCCATCTTGATTTTCTTGTCAGGGAAGTCTACAAATTCTAGCTTGAGAATCTTTCACCTGGCCAAAAAGAGGTAATTATTTTGTTTTCATGTAGTAACAATGGCCAATAGCAAGGCTAAGAGTAATACCAATAGAGTTAGCAAATTTTATAAGCATGACATTGTCAGAGGCGCTGAGTCAATAATGTAATTATTCAATTTATAGGTCCATTGACCAACAAGGAAAGATAGAAAGGTTCTTATTTCCTAGAAGAGGAGGATTTTAAGGAAAGAAGGTTCTAGGAATGAGTGGTTCTAGGAGTGGGAAGTGATTCTTTAGTGTTGGTAGGATTCTTGGAACATGTATTTTTACTACTTCCTTTGATAAACTAGACGAGGATTAAAGTGTTTTGCTTGGGAAGTAGAAGAAGAGGCTTATTTTTTTATGAGTGGGTGAACACTAAACAAGAGTAACTATTCATATCATATATGCTGATTATTTAGAATAGATGAGCCCGAGACCAAAAAAAATCATTCAACTTCGACGGGTAACTACAGGAGACTCCATGGCACTTTAAGGATGTATCGTTTCAATCTTAACCAAGGTAGGGACCCTCTACAATATCCTATCTCATTTTTTTCCTTCTCCAATGGGGTGCTCTCGCTGCCCTATTGTTTGTTAAAATCCGCAACAAATAGTGTAGTTTGAGACAAAACAGTTGTAAGGATGTCAAACAAGATATTTTGTAAATGGTGGGTCATAAGCACCAAACCAACTACGTGGAAACATCGGGTGGCTAGGTGAATGCTAGAGAGGCATCGCTTTGGTGTGCGAAATGTCGTTGCTTCCGGCTACCTCATTCGGGCAAGTCCTTAAGAGCCTTGAGACCAAAAAATATTTCAACTTCGATGGGTGACTACACGCACTCCGTGACACCTAAGGATGACTCATTGATCCTACACTTGGCATAGGGACCTCTACAATATCATGTCTCAGCTTTTTTCCTTCTCAGAATCGGTGCTCTCGCACCCTATTATTTGCAAACATGCACCGAATAGTGTAGTTTGAGACATGTAAGTAAGGCTATCAAATGATATATTTTGTAAATGGTGGGTCATGGCACCGAATCGACTATGAGACACATCCGAGTGGCTAGGTGAATGCTAGAGGAGGTGTCGTTTTGGTGCGTGACAATGATGTCATTACTTCGGCTACCTCGTCGGCGTAGTCCCTTAAGAGCCCTGAGACCAAAAAATCATTCAACTTTGACGGGTGACTACATGCACTCCATGGCACCTAAGGACATCTCATTTGATCCTACACCTTGGCATAGGGACCCTCTATAATATTCTATCTTAGTTTTTTCCTTCTCCAATCGGTGCTCTTGTTGCCCTATTGTTTGCAAAATGCGCCGAATATTATAGTTTGAGATAGTGTAAGGTTGTCAAACGATATATTTTGTAAACGGTGGGTCATTGCACCGAACTGAATACGTGGACATGTCTGAGTGGCTAGGTGAATGCTAGAGGAGGTGTTGTTTTGGTGCACGATAACGTCATTGCTTCTAGGCTACCTCGTTTGGGCATAGTCCCTTAAGAACCCTGAGACCAAAAACATCGTTAAAATTTGATGAGTGACTACGTGCACTCCGTGGCACCTAAGGACATCTTGTTTGATCCTACACCTTGAAGTAGGGACCCTCTACAATATTATGTCTCAGTTTTTTCCTTCTCTAATCGGTGATCTCGTTGCCCTATTGTTTGCAAATGCATCGAATAGTGTAGTTTGAGCCAATGTAAGGCTATCAAATATTTTGCAAACGGTGGGTCGTGGCACTGAACCAAATGTGCAGACACATTTGGGTGGCTAGGTGAATGCTATAAGAGGCATCATTTAAGTGTGCAACAATGTTGTTGCTTCGGCTACCTCGTTCGGGCGTAGTCCCTTAAGAGCCCTGAGACCAAAAAATTGTTCAACTTCGACGGGTGACTACGTGCACTCATGGCACCTAGAGATGTCTCATCTGATCCTACACCTCAGGTGTAGGGACCCTCTATAATAGCCTATCTTAGTTTTTTTCCTTCTCTAATCGGTGCTCTCGCTGCCCTATTGTTTGCAAACGCCTAAAATAGTGTAGTTTGAGCAAGTGTAAGGCTATGTCAAAAACGTATATTTTGCAAACGGTGGGTCATGGCACCAAACCAACTACGCAGACATGTCTAGGTGGCCAGGTGAACACTAGAGGAGGCATCATTTTGTGTTAACAACATCGTTTCTTCCGGCTACCTCATTCAAAGTAGTCCCTTAAGAGCCTGAGACCAAAAATTGTTCAACTTCGATGGGTGACTACGCACTCCATGGCACCTAGAGATGTCTCATCTAATCCTACACCTTAGCATAGGGACCCTCTACAATAGCTTGTCTCTATTTTTTTTCCTTCTCCAATCGGTGCTCTCGCTGCCCTATTGTTTTTGCAAACGCACCTAATAGTGTAGTTTGAGACAGTGTAAGGCCATCAAACGGTATATTTTACAAATGGTGGGTCATGGCACCAAACCGACTACGCCAACACATCGGGTGGCTAGGTGAACACTAGAGGAGGCATATTTTTGGTGCGTGACAACATCATTTGCTTTAGGCTACCTCATTTGGGCGAGTCCCTTAAGAGCCCTGAGACCAAAAAATTATTCAACTTCGACATGGGTGACTACGCGCACTCCGTGGCACCTAGAGATGTCTCGTCCGATCCTACACCTTGGTGTAGGGACCCTCTACAATATCCTATCTCTTTTTTTCCTTCTCCAATCGGTGCTCTCGCTACCCTATTGTTTGCAAATGCACCAAATAGTGTAGTTTGAGACAAGTGTAAGGATGTCAAAATGGTATATTTTGTAAATGGTGGGTCATGGCACCAAACCAACTATGTGGACACATCTAGGTGGCTAGGTAAATGCTAGAGGAGGCATCATTTTTGTGCATGACAACGTCATTACTTTCGGGCTACCTCATTCGGGCGTAGTCCCTTAAGATCCCTGAGACCAAAAATCATTCAACTTCGATGGGTGACTACGCGCACTCCATGGCACCTAAAGACATCTCATTGATCCTACACCTCAATGTAGGGACCCTCTACAATAGTTTGTCTCAGTTTTTCCTTCTCCAATCGGTGCTCTCGCTGCCCTATTGTTTGCAAATGCGTCAAATAGTGTAGTTTGAGACAAAGTGTAAGGCTGTCAAATGGTATATTTTGCAAATGGTGGGTCGTGGCACCAAACCGAATATATGTACGAAAACATCCGGTGGCTAGGTGAACACTAGAGGAGGTGTCATTTTGGTGTGTGACAACGTCATTCGTTGCTTCCGGGCTACCTCGTTCGGGCGTAGTCCCTTAAGAGCCCTGAGACCAAAAATCATTCAACTTCGACATGGGTGACTATGCGCACTCGTGGCACCTAGAGATGTCTCATCTGATCCTACACCTTAGGCTGTAGGACCCTCTACAATAGCCTGTCTCAATTTTTTTCCTTCTCCAATCGGTGCTCGCTGCCCTATTGTTTGCAAACGCACGCGAATAGTGTAGTTTTGAGCAATAGTGTAAGCTGTCAAATGGTATATTTTGTAAATGGTGGGTCATGGCACCAAACCAACTATGCAGGACATGTCTGGGTGGCTAGTGAATGCTAGAGGAGGCATCATTTTGGTGTGTAACAATGTCATTGCTTCTGGGCTACCTCATTCGGCGTAGTCCCTTAAGAGCCCTGAGACCAAAAAAATTGTTCAACTTCAACTGGGTGACTACTATGCACACTCGTGGCACCAGAGATGTCTCGTCTCGATCCTACACCTCAGCATAGGGACCCTCTATAATATCTTTTCTCATTTTTTTCCTTCTCCAATCGGTGCTCTCGCTGCCCTATTGTTTGCAAACATGCGAATAGTGTAGTTTGAGACAAGTGTAAGGCTATCAAATGATATATTTTACAAATGGTGGGTCGTGGCACCAAACCGACTACACACGACATGTCTAGGTGGCTAGGTGAATGCTAGAGGAGAGGTGTTTTTTGGTGTGCAACAACGTCATTGCTTCTGGGATACCTCGTTCGGGCAGTAGTCCCTTAAGAGCCCTGAGACCAAAAATTGTTCAACTTCGACGGGTGACTACGCACTTCGTGGCACCTAGAGATGTCTCTGTCTAATCCTACACCTTAACATAGGGAACCTCTACAATAGCCTATCTTGGTTTTTTCCTTCTCCAATCGGTGCTCTCACTGCCCTATTGTTTGCAAACGTGCCAAATAGTGTAGTTTGAGACAATGTAAGGATGTCAAATGGTATATTTTGCAAATGGTGGGTCGTGGCACCAAACCGACTACACCGAACACATCCAAGTGGCTAGGTGAACACTAGAGGAGGTGTCATTTTGGCATGACAATTTCATTGCTTTCGGGCTACCTCGTTCGGGCATAGTCCCTTAAGAGCCCTGAGACCAAAAATCATTCAACTTCGACGGGTGACTACGCGCACTCCGTGGCACCTAGAGATGTCTTATCTGATCCTACACCTCGGCATAGGGACCCTCTACAATATTATATCTTAGTTTTTTCCTTCTCAATGGTGCTCTCTGCCCTATTGTTTGCAAACGCGCCGAATAGTGTAGTTTGAGCCAGTGTAAGGCTGTCAAACGGTATATTTTGTAAATGGTGGGTCGTGGCACCAAACCGACTATGCCAACACATGGGTGGCTAGTGAACACTAGAGGAGGCATCATTTTAGTGTGTGAAAATCGTTTTGCTTCCGAAGCTACCTCATTCTGCAAAGCACCTAATGCGTAGTCCCTTAAGAGCCCTGAGACCAAAAAATTGTTCAACTTCGACGGGTGACTACACACACTCCGTGGCACCTAGAGACATCTCATCTGATCCTACACCTCGAGTGTAGGGACCCTCTACAATAGTCACTATCTCAGTTTTTTCCTTCTCCAATCGGTGCTCTCACTGCCCTATTGTTTGCAAATGCACCTAATAGTGTAGTTTGAGACAGTGTAAGGCTGTCAAACGGTATATTTTGCAAACGGTGGGTCGTGGCACCAAACCGACTGTACACACATAGGGATGGTCTTGTAAACACTTGGGGAGGCATCATTTTGGTTCTCTAAGCTCCAAGGTCCTTCTGGGCTACCTCCTCTAGAGCCAAGAACCCCCTCCACAGGTACATAAATCATTGTTAATTGCTTCTCTTTTCTTGTAAAACAATGAAAGCTTCTCTTAGCTTTGAGAATTTATAATTCTCTACTAACAATGCTAACCACGTGAAGGTGGAAGCTTTTAAGCACCACTAACTTGCATATAAAAGTGTTAGTCAAAGAAATTTAAGTTTCAAATCAAAACCATACTAGATATATACAAAATACACAAATTTAATAAAATATATGAACTTAAATTTATCTAACTAACAAATTTATATATACCAAAGAAATTATATATACTAGACATGAGCATTGTAAATTCATTCCAATGAACCATCAAGATCGGATCTACTCTGAATAGCGGACATGATTGCTTCATGATCTGACTCTCGAACCTTCCAAAGAATCTTGTTATTAGGCCTTCCTCGATATCTATACAACTGAATATTTGTCGCTAGAACTAGATGCAAATATAAGAGTATTTTCTGTGTGTCTCAAAGTCTTCAAACACCCAAACAGAGGAGTTTTTTAATGGATACCATCGAAGCCAAGTTCCAGTAACTACCATTGACCCTGTAGGGTACTCAATATCTTTGCCATCTATAACAGAGAAGTCAACTTCTTTCTTTCCTCGATGCAACGACATAAGAAATAGTTTGTTCCTTCTTCATTGTCTTCTGTCGCAATAACTGCAAACACATGTCCTACAAAAAAAGGTTTCAACTCAAATTTAAATTGTACATATTAAAATTTCAATGGACATAACTCAATACAAAAATTGTAAATAACCATAAATACCTTGTCACACCAAAATCAAAATTTTGTCAAAGTCCTTGGATGTTGCAACTTCATCTGCAGAAACAAGTCATAATGCTTGTGGAGGTTGATAACTAGGAAGTGGAGTTAGAGGCCTACAAATCCATCCATCCACCCATTCTTGTGAATCACACTCAAGCAGTGACAAATTTGATACAAGATGCACAAAAACATGTCAACTTTCTTGTCCATGTGGCCCATGAAGTAGCGATCTGAGCTACAAAATGAGTGCATATCACTTGGACCCAAGTGAGTGTCATACAATCCTCGTAGTTAGCAATTTGTTGTTCCTCTATCAACCAAAAATATTTGCGAACCATGGAAATTTCTTGAGAACCTCGGGCCATGTTTTCAATACACCATTCCACTATGCTCTTTACATCTTTCAATTTAGCACCATATTTGTACTTCAACTCTTCTCTTGCAAGAGCTCTTTTCACACATGCCCCTGCACCGTCATGCTCTCCTTTTCCATGTCCAACCTCAGTGAAACTCCAAATATGTTACACACCCATCTTGACATGCATCCTGCTCATCCAATAAAACATTCATGCATTCTTAAACTAAGACGTGTAATTATCTGACCATATATAATGTTGTTTGAAGTGGATGTCCCTATCAGACAAGTTTCCATAAAATAACTAGAAACACCCTTGCACAAATTCAATAGAATGAGTACGATCATCACTGATATAAAAGTGGTACTCTCTTAAAAAATTTGATCATTCTCTACTATTATCGGAGAATGTATAAATGTTATATGCACAAAAATGGCAACTTGTACTAAGTTGTAATATTGTGATTGAACCTCCATTTGTGGTTGTAATGTGTAATTCTCTGCAAAATCGACCACTGAAACAATAGTACCAATAGGAAATGTGTCTTTGCATATCTTGAACTATTCATCCAACCATCGAGCTCTATGTGTATGCCTAGCATACTCATAAACAATTTCATCCTTAAATTTTCTCATAAATTGAAAAACAAGCATATGTTCTGTAACTAGCTCACACCATTTAGACTCTTTTCCATCTTTCAACTGGTATGCAACTGATTTATATTTATCAAACTCAACTAAATTATTTCCTATTGCACCTTCAATTTTCTCATGGATGCAACTTTCTAATTTAGGTAATCCGCCACATGTACCACAACTTCCATCTAAACAATCCTGACTATAAAAAAATTGTCCAACTTATTTTTCACAAAATATCGTAGGAATGAAATCCTTGGAAGATATTGGTGGAACTTGAACACCACATTCGATAACATAGTTTCATAATGTAAAATAGAATGAATACATAAAAATTTAGCATAATGCATAGCAAATTCAACATGTTGCCTACAACAACAAGTGGTGTGAGCGTGGTTGATTTTCACATAGAATGGTTTTAACATTTCAAAAAAATGTTGACTAATTTTAATTTCTAGATGCTCTTGTTCAAACTTATGAAAAAATTGAGTTTGAGTCATATCTAAGAAATGCTTTGGATGTGGTTCGTGATTAATAGAACCAACTCTCCATTTTACAACATCTCTTGTATTAGGTGAAACTCTAGTGTTATCATGCCAAAATTGAATAACAACTTCTCTTATAGCATCAGTATTATATTTGTCCTTACATGTGGTGCTCTAGCAGAAAATGCCCAAAAATCGGTGTTATTGAGTGATTGAAGGATATTACATTTTAATTACTTTCATTAGAGTTTTTCAATTAACTTGCAACATTTGACTTGTTTCATGTAATCAAACGTTGTTTTTTATTGATTCACTTACAACACTAGTAGCAAGTACATGACGCACAATATTACTATCCCTAGTGTGTCTCTTGACACAACAAAGTGTGATATGCATCATGAAGGTTTTCAACAATTGTAGAGGTTTGACCACATATATTAGATGTTGTCAATCCTAAGGTGTTTAATGTAGGTCTCATTTTATTCAATTTCATCAAACTAACCAACAATTGACATCTTTGGGAATCATTTAAAATTTCAAAATGATTATCCCAAATTTCAGTGGCTTTTCTTCTGATTTTCGTTTAGAAAGTTTGTCACACATTGGTTTCAAAATGTTTTCATCAATTTCAATAAAATAATTAGGTTTCTTATGGAAAATCCTAGGAGGTGTTTTTGTCAAATTAAAGAGAACTCCTGTCTACAGATTTCAACTCGAGATTTCTTTATTCACACTATTTTTGAAACTTTGTTTTCCTCAATTTGTTCGCTCATTTTACTTAATGAACTTTTGACTTTCAATATTTCGCACCCGCATGATTTGTTTGGTTCATTTTACTGACTTCCTTTTTTGACTTTGTTTCTTGATAAGAAAAACATGTAGCAAATGATAGAATTTTTTGCAGAACTGATCCATTTAAAAAGTCAAACATTAAAAAT